>MNCI01021248.1:165334-208939 GCA_015680685.1 Gnetum montanum | reverse complement strand
GAAGATATTTTAGATATTATTAAAATGTAGAACTGGAACAATGAATCCACTTATAACCTCTTTAAATTTGTCTAAGTAGAAAACCAAGATATTATGGGATTAAAATAGTTTTAAAAATTCTTTCTAGTTTAGTACTAAAAAACAAAAAGGAAAATAAAAAAATTCCATTCCTAGTAGTGGAACCTGTATATTCTTACCTCCTCACACATCCCATAGAATGATAGCTAAAGGCAATGAGAAGTAGGTCTATTTTAGTACTTACATATAAGAAAACCAACAATTAGTTCATTCTCAATCACAAACACAACATATGCAAGTCAATTACCCTAATATTCAATATACAAAATTTTAGACCCAAAGGATCAAAAAAAGTTACTTTTAATATTAATGATGTAGACTATGAAGAAAAGTATAATACAATTCAAAAAATTAGTGGGCTTATAAATACATAGAAGCTATACAAAGCATTGTTTTTGGATTTACACCAAATAGGAAAGAAGTTAACTGATGGACCAAATAGGAATGCCAGTGGGTCCTCCCCAAAGCAAGCTCATGCCCTTTATGCCCTGATAAACCCACATTCAAAAAGTCCGTAGGCTTTGGAAATGTCATTTGGAAGCAAGAGTTAAAGACTTAACTACAAGAATTCACCAAAGAGAAAACAATGCATCAACCAAAATATAGACTACTGATACAACCTACAATGAAGTGGAAAATGGAGAAAGAGTGATGGGGAGAAGAGATTGGAATGGAGTCCCAAGAACAAGGTGGTGTACAGCCCCTTGTGTACTTATGGTTAATGTGACGGAGTAGATCTCATTCGAAATCCAAGCTCAAAAAATCCACATCTAGTGATTTCGCATTAATACACTTGGCCAATCCATCCTCTTGAAGTAACAAGAATGCTTCCACCAAAGAGTCACCACCATTCTGAGGAAAATGAGAAAGGGAGAAGTAGGAAGCGAGAAAGGGCCTTAGTTAGAGGAAACATATACGTTTAGTTCCATAACTAGTGCTTGTAGCCTAGATGATTATTTTGTCTAAGGGGTGTGCTTTGAATTTTCACTATTTTTTTTTTTGCATGAGAACCACACCATGTAAAGACTTATTTTTATTGGCTCAGCTTCTTGATAATGGAGCAATTTTGGAATGGTAAGAAAACTCAAGAAGAAAACATCCAAGCACCCAAGAAAATAGCCAGCACAAATGCATCAAATCCCTTTGAAGTCATACCCTTTTCAGTTCTTGAGTCCTTCCTTAGTTTGAGAAATGCCCAGTCACCAATTCGTTAATAGTTTTATTATTAAAGAAGGGGACTGTACAGTTCCAAGCCAAGAGAGACCATAGAAATTCATGGATGCATGGACAACGTGGACTCATTGCCTATTATATCAAAAGAACCATACCTTAGTATCAACATTATAACTCAAAGGTAAAAACCAAACATTAGCAATCAATAGAATACAGTTCATACCACCATCATGAGCACTTATTAGGTGACGAATCTAACAAAACAAAAAAAAACACAAAAAATAAAACACATAGTCACACAAATAAATAAGAAAGTATAAACGATGGTGCAAAACAAAAACAAGAAAAATTAAAGAAATTTGTAAAACAAAAATGTGTAAAATGAAAACTTAAAAAGGAACTGAGGGCCTCGAATGGTTAGCAAAGGTGGCCATCTCCCCCATGACTAAGTTGGAAGGAGGAGATCTGAAATAGTGAGTAGGGTCTTCCCCTCTCAAAGGTATTATGTGCACTGGCCGTTCTAAATTCATGGAAGGGTTTGGTTTGTTGAACATTGCCCAACAATCTCTTATTAGGGCTCTCAGGTTTGTATATGGTCATGGCCCCTGAAGGAAAGGTTACATGAATAATGTAAGGTCCTTCCCATAGTGTTTGAAATTTTGTGCGTTGTGGCACATGTGTGGGGTTCCAGTAGAGAACCTTATCTCCTGGTTGATACTTAACCTTTTGAATCTTCAAGTCATGACATTGCTTGTTATATGCCTTGTGCAACTCATTTGATGACAGGGCAGCTAATCAGTTTTCATCTAGCACGTTTAAAGTTGCCAACCTTTGTTTCTGTGCTAGATCAAGGTCAAGGTGGAGGTCACAAGCTGTTGATAGTGTACGAAGCTCAATTTGAATCAGAAGCATTGGAAGCTTTCTGTACACTAACTCATAGGGAGAGTAGCCTATAGGGAGTTTCCAGGTGGAGTGGTATGCCCAAATAGCATCATTCATTTTAGTGCTCCAATCTCGCCTATACTTGCTAATTGTCCTAATCAATATTTTAGTGATCTCCCTATTGGTGACCTCAGCTTGTCCGTTAGCTTGGGGGTGATAAGGTGTAGTTAATTTATGTTCAACCCCTAAGTGTTGCATTAACTTTTGAAAAGTTGCACCTATGAAGTGTGTTCCATTATCCAAAATAAGTGCACATGGCATACCAAACCTATTTACAATTTCTTATTGCACAAATCATGCAGCTACATATGATATGCAGTCTTTAACAGCAGCTGCTTCAGCCCATTTTATCAAATAGTCTATGGCAACTACAATGTAAGCTTTTCCATTGGACATTGGTGTAATGGGCCCCATAAAGTCTATTCCCCAAATGTCGAAGGGTTCTAATGGTTGAATCCATTGTTGCAGACCCTCCATTTTAGTAGTCATTCCCCCATCACATTGACAGCACTCACAACATCGGACAAATTGATGGGCATCCTGAAATAATGCTGGCCAGTAATATCCTGCAAGCAAGATCTTAATAGTCGTTCATCTCCTCGCATAGTGACCCCCACAAGGGCCCTCATGAGCATCTTGGAGAACTCTTAATTGGTCTACATCGGGCACACACCATCCAACCAAGCCATCAGGACACACTTTGTAAAGTTATCCCTTGATCTCCATAAAGTACTTGGCTTTGTGAAGAAACTATTGTTTCTTCCTAAGGTCTAGATCCTGTGGTTTTTGTTGAGTAAGGAGATAGGTGAGAATGCTACTATACCAGTTTGTCTCCATGGGTAGTTGGTTATTCACTACATTGGCAAAGAGGGCTTCATCAGGAAAATGATCAAACATTACATATTCATCCTCTTTTCTATCCTAGTGAAACTGAGATAAATGATCTGCAACTACATTCTTGGTGCCTTTTCAATCGATCATCATTAGATCGAACTCCTATAGGATTACTAGCCATCGTATAATACGAGGGCTAACCATTGGCTTGTTCATGAGGAACTGGATTACACTATGATCCATGTGGATGAACACTTTGTAGCCTAACACATAGTGCCTAAACTTATCCAATGCAAAAACTATAGCCATTAATTCTTTCCCTGTAGTTGTATAGTTAAGTTGTGCACCGGTGATACTCCTACTTGCAAAGTGGATGTAGTAAGGGCATTTTTGGTCATCTAACTATGTAAGTATGACTCTTAAGGCATAATTGGATGCATCAGTCATGATGTTGAATGGTTTGGACCAATCAAGAGCTTGTAGAATGGGAGTTTCTACTAGCTTTTATTTTAGGGTTTGGAATGCTCGTTCACATTCCCTAGTCCACTCAAAAGGTACATCCTTCTTTGTTAGCTCTACCAATAGTTTGGTAATCTTGGAGAAGTTCTCAATGAATCTCCTATAGTAGCCAATGTATCCAAGGAATGAACGAATGTCTTTGATAGTTTCTGGTTGATAGGTGATTCCTTGGATGACCCTAATTTTATCTAGGTCTACCTCTATTCCTGCATGTGAAACCTTATGCCCAAGTACCTTCTTGGACCATTAAATGGATTTTCTTCCAATTGAGCCTTAGATTGGTTTCTACGCATCTTTTCAACACTTGCTCTAATCGGTCCAAGGCTTGATCCAAACTTGTTCCATAGGTGGAGAAGTCATCCATAAAGACTTCCATTCTATTCCCTATCTATTGTTGGAATATGCTTAGAACTAGGCATTGAAACGTGGTAAGAGCATTACACAAGGCAAATGGCATTTGTTTATACACAAACATTTCCCAAGGACTGGTGAACGTTGTCTTGGCTTGGTCTTCTGGCGCTATCTATATTTGGTTGTATCCGCTATAGCCATCTAGAAAACTGTAATAGCAATGCCCTGCTATGGTGTCTAAGACTTGGTCAATGAATGGAAACGGAAAGTGATCCTTAAATGTTGCCATGTTCAGCAGCCTAAAATCTATGCACACCCTCCATTTGCCTCCCTTTTTAGGCACAATTACCAGAGGGCTAACCCATTCACCATCAGTAATGGGATATATGAACCTAGCCTTAAGAAGCTGTTCTATTTCTTCTTTTACTACTTGCTTCAATTTTGGATTCAATCGCCTCTATGGTTGTTTTGAAGGTTTCATAAAGGGGTCAGTGTAAATCCTATGCTGGCATATCCTAGGATCTATTCCAGTTAATTTTGGATATGACCAAGAAAAGGCTTTTGATCACTTATTTATTACTTTCAACAGTCTTCCTTTTTGTTTTGAAGAAAGTCTTGCATTGATGATTATTGATTTTCCATTTTCAAGGATCATATATTCTAGACCGATGGGTAATGGTTTTAATTCTAGGGGCTCTTGTTTGAAATTTTCAGGAATTTCCAACTTCCCCCAATTGATGTTTTCAAGGTTAAGGCTTGGAAGTTGGCAGCGAACTTGCTCTAGTGCATCTATCCTTTCGATGTAAGCACAAGTTATTTCCTCAATTAGTTCCATGCACATGAGTGAGTTGCTCTCTTGATTAGCTATCAGCCACTGGGTGTCTTTTTGTCGTGTGGCTGCTGCATATAGGCACTTTTGTATGTTAATGTCTTGGGCACATGGTTTGCATGTAGGCAATGCTAAACTTTGCACAACCCATGATCTCTGCATGCAATTGCACCCTGTATCACTGTATGCGATGCATGGAACCTTCTTCTTCTTGATCTTTCCAAAAGTGTTCTCCTTATATATTTCCAGGGAAAAATCACGGATTCCTAGGTGTGCATCTATAGTACTTAGCCATGCCCTTCCCATTATGATTGGGAAGTCCCCTTTACCTTTATTCACTTGTATCACTAGGAAATTAGTTAGGTACGACCACCCACACACAATGGTGATGATGTCCTCCACCAATCCAAAGGGAATAGTGATGGACTAGTTGGCCAGCTCTAGGCGAATATTGCTCTTCTTCAATTGAGGTAGGTTCCAGGCTTTGTACATTTCTTATGATATTAAGTTGACTCCAAAACCTGAATCTAGAAGAGCTTTGCATGGCTCATTCCCAGTGATTTGGAGATAGATTAGAGGGCTTCCAGGATCAAAGAATTTCCTAGGAGGGTGGCTAGCCTTGATCCAGTTAGTAATGACATGTGTTAACATGACTATATGCGTTGAGCTCAGTGTTTGATTCGAAGGGAGCTCTAAAGCTTTATTTGATGGGGAGGCGTTTAGAGGTTTAATCTCTTGTGGTTGTAAGGGCTTGGTTGGACTATTGGTTTTGAAGAAAGGTCTTTTCTTCATGCAGTTGTCAAAACCAATAGTGGGTTAAGGATTTACAGCCCTTGTGGCATTGCATTGTTGTGATTGAGTAAGGAGTTCCCCTTGCATTACTAGAGCAGGTGGTAATGGAGCTATTGGTGTGAGAGCTGAGGATGGATTTGAAGGATGGTATATTTGTGGGTTATCTCTCCTAGGAGAAGGAGTTCTATAATGCTCACTAGCTTGGTAGTGATGTTGTGGTGTAACGTGACCAACAGAGTCACGTGGAGAGATTGGATGCTACATGTAGTAGCCATATGGGTTAGGTTGCCGGTATGGGTATTGTTGCCTTGGTGGGGGCATCCCCCATAACTGTGGGTATTGCCACTGTTGATGGTGCTCAATGGGTTGTGGTGGAGTTCCACTTGGATAATATGTTGAAGGTTGGTGGAACTACCTTGGGTTACCTTGGGGATAAGGTAACCATCGGGGTGTTTGCCATTTATTTAGTCATGGGTTGAGTGCATACATCCCAGACTCTTGTAGATGTGAGATCACTAGGCAACATCCCTTAGGATGGTCATATTGGCATATCTTGCATCCACTATCATTGTCCATATCTGAATCCACAACCTCTTCTGTGATGGCCATTTTGCCCTTACCCTTGTTATGTGCATTCTCCACTTCTCTCTTTTTCTTTTTGTCATGGTCACTACCTCACTCTCTAGACTCCTCTACAATTTTAAGAATAGTTTCAAACCTACTATATAGGGAGTCTCACATTTGGTCTACCTTTGCCGATACTTCTGATGTTAACTTTTGGAGAGGCAAAGTTTTCCTATTCACCATCTCTTCGAGTGGTAACTCTTCTTCCTCCTCACAAAATCTCACTCCCCTTTTTCAGAGGGAAGGATCTCAATTGTATTCTTCCTCACTTTCTCCCTTTCGTAGTTCACCTTCTTCATTGGCAACTTACTCTAGCAATCTATGAATTTGATGAGACCTAAGTTCCAATAATCTTCCTTGGGCATACGTCCCAAGGGTTCTTCTTGTTTCATGCCTAAGTCCATCCATGAGATGGCGTAGTTGATCTCGCTATGAATAACCATGGCCAGGGCAATGATGTAACAGTGCGTAATAGCGTCCCATGGTAGCATCCAAGGGTTCATGATTTCCCTGCTTCCATCCTTGGATTTGCTTCTGCAAGTTAGAAACTCGAGAGTACATTTGGTACTTATCATTGAACAGTTCTAACATTGTACTCTACCTCCGAATGGATTCCAGTTCTAAGGATCGGTACCAGCTTTCAGCTTCTTTCACTAGTGTCCTTGGGAAAAACTTCAAGTTTTTCCATTCATTTTCTATGTTTTGCAAGGCACATGCATCATGGAATGCTTGTAAATGATCTTGAGGATCATTGTTGTATCCCCCTTCAAATCGTAGGATGTTGTTCATGTCTAACCTCTTGATCCTACTATCCTTTTGGTGCCTTGTTGGAACTCTTATGGCCTCTATTATATCTAGCATGCTTCTAGTTGCGAGTAGGGGTTCTTCATGATCATCTCATTAATAGCATCTATGGTGTCTACGCAGTTTCCTACTCTCCCTTCTTCTATGCCTTGATTCTTTAGAGTGCCCTTGTCCTCGTTCTAGACTGTTTGGTCAATGACTTTCACTTCGTTTTCCCTTATTCTCACGATTGGTTTCCCTATGACTACATCCGAACACTAAAGGAGAGGGTGAAGATGATGATGAAGGTGAAGAAGAAGGAGAACCATCGCCATGATGGTATTTTCTACCTTCTCTTCAGTGGACTTGACCTTGATTGTGATCACGATCAGAATTTCCACCCTTATCGTGTGGTGAGATTCCTTCGTTGAACACTTCGTGTTCATGGGTATCAGAACCAGGGTTGTGAATAGTAGAGTGGAGGTTCTAATACACCATCCCTTGACCAATGTCAGGAGGAGGAACATCGTTTCATGGGAAACCTGTTGAGGCAAGTTCACTATCCTCAATTTTGCTCAAAACCTACAGAGCATCTTGCGGCCATTTACCCTTCAAAGATGTATGGTATCTCTCCTGTCGCAAGTCCCTTTGACGTTGTACTTCTGTGGGATGATAGTCTCTTGAGTCATGATCACATGCAACATATTCTGCATATAAAAGCAGCATGCTTATTCGTGTGAGAGCATGAAGGAGCATGTTGGAAACTGATCGATCTGGAGGCAACAATATGTTACCCTCCAAGTCTCTCCAATGTAGTTGTTCGTCTTGGTGGAGAATAAAGGTGAAATTGGACACATACTCATTGGGATGAGTATATACCACATGAAACTATTGAGGAACTGGCGGATCATGGTTATGTATATTATGCTGCTGACTGCCTCTTGCATTAGTCCTAGGCAGTGAAGTGCTCTTATGCAAAGAAGAAGACATATTGTCTTGTTCGATGTGCAATGTATTGTTGTCTCGTCTTTTTTTGATTAACCCTAAGGGTTTGTTCTAATGTTCCAATGATATGAATGATTTCCTATGTTCTACACAATGCACAAACAACTATGTCCCCAACAATGGCAACAATGATGAGTGGCAAGGTACCCCTACACTCAACCATACGAATACGAGCATTTCACGCATGATCTGATCAAACTCCAAGGACCAAGTGCTTATCCGCCTTAATGGAACACTCAGGTTAATCAATCTTTGTCTTTCCAAACTTACTTGTATTGTCACAGTTGTATGGTTAAGTAAGCTTGAGGTATATGATTTTTATAGCTTTTGTATTTTTTATGTCTTCTGCTAGTAAAGGAGAGGGAGAGAGAACTAAGTGGCTAACTTACATTAACTATTCATTAACTAGTTTCTAAATGTTCCTAACAATAGTATCCATTCCCACTTGTCGTACACATCCTGAACTAGTGTAATGCTGCTGGGATTACCAAACGCTAATCATTACTAGGTTACCAAGCGCTACACGCATGCTTGAAGTGGTCGTACTAAGTGTATTTAACTAAGTGGGTTGAATGTTGAGAGAGATATTAATTAACTAGGAAAACATTAAATAATAATTAATTACTAATCAGCTTAATTTGTATGCTGCAAGGTTTATCTTAAAGTTCATCTTTTTTTCCATACACAAAATTGTGCTCAGGTACAAATTGCTCGAATAAAGATTTGTTCACTCTATGACTCCTACTGCGAGCACACAAAAATAATTCTAACTCTAGAATGATAAAACTACAAGAGTCTGGCTAAGGGTCTAAGTCTAATGTATGGGAACCAAGGGCGCTGCCTCTTATTTATAGAAGATGAGGCAGAACGCGATATCGCATGGTGGATGTGATATTGCGTACACGATATCGTGGTTCATCACCATACAAATAATTAATGTTAAAGAAGAATTATTACACTCTTTAAACAAAGAATTTGTTGATGCCTTCATAAAAGAAGTTATGGGCATTAAAATAGAATTAACAAACTTTGCTCAAGAGAGATTTTCGAATGCTCACTTAGAAGATATGTCTAAACTTGATGAATACCTTCATCATATGACTTTATGGGATTATACAGCTAGGTTACTATATGATAATTCTACTAAAGCTATATTTTTATTATCTTTTCTTGATTACATTAAAGATCAATATAAGGTAGAGGTTGACAGTAGAAAAAAAGATATAGGAGCCATGTGTTTTGTGGAAATTTTTCAATTTTTTAAGGAAGTTCATTACCTCATGTGCTTAGAAATTAGAGCCCAAAAGGATATCTATAGGCATAGAAAGTAATTTGGACATTTCTTTTATTATGAATAATTTCCCTAAATATTATGGCTGGGATTACCCTCAAGATCTCAAGATCGAAAATAGCCTTAGAAAATCTAGTACCAAATCCTAGAAAAATTTTAAAAATCAAAAGTATTAAGAATCATACTTCTCAAAACATAAAAAAATCAAAACATAAATTCAAAAATAAAAAGAGGTATTTTAGGCACAAAGACACAAGAAAACACAAAAAAAAAACATTAAATGCTTTATTTGTTATGAAAATCACTATGCACATAATTATCCTAATAAAGATAGATATAACATGAAATTTAATTTTATTACTAATCTTGATATTGATGAAAGTTGGTATGATTTTAGAGAAGACTTTGATTATAAGTTGACTAATGTAGAATTTTCATAAGAAGAACAACCACCATCTAAAAATCCTGAATCTAAACACAAAATACAACAATCAGGTACATAATCTAATCAAACCTTATGCTATAGTATGGTTAGAATAAATATAGGAAGTATTCACAAAGAATTTGAATAGGTAACTACAAGATTAAAATAGCTTAAAATAGTACAAGGAAACACTTGTTTCTGAAATCAACAAAAAGGTATCAATACTAAAAATATTTAATCAACAAAATGACCTTCTAGATCAACTAAGGCATAGGCTTGTAATTGAGATAATTTATGAAGAATCCACCTTCCAACAATCTAAACAAGAGTTACAATCAAACCCTGAGTATAAATGGCACATAACTTGTGACTTATTTATTGGATCTACCTCAAAACAACTCTTACAACCTAGGCTTAAGACAATTGATCAATCCAAGATCATTCTTAGACAAGTAAGGATCTACCCAGCTTAAAGGAATTCTTTCAAGAGCCAATGATGAACTCCAACAATTAGAAGAAGAAGAAGAATATCAAAAGAATGAATATGAAAAAGAAATCAACAAATCCATACAACAATAAGATGAGGATTAACCTTATACAATCGTTATGCATAAAATAATAATCTTACCTATATGCACATTGAGAATCAAGATTCCTCATTTTAAACCATATGACATTGATGTTTTACTTGACTCAAGTGTAGAAACTTGTCTAGCCAAGTTTTTAATGATTTTAGAAGACCTATGGATTTCTAATAGATCCCTATCTTTACAATTTAATAACAATAAGCAAAGATCTAAATACCATGCAAACATTCCCTTTTTAATAACAAATAGTAAAGTTGAAATTAAAGTTTTACACTATGAATTATTAGAATATGACATGTTAGTAGAACTCACAATTCAAGTTTATTAGGTCTACACTCTATTAGTATTAATCATATGTTCTTAAATAATTTTTCATTTGATAGAAATTTTTCTTACACCTCTTATTTTAAGAGATCACTAAAGCTAAAAGAACAAAATCCTCAATGGATCATCAATTCAGTTAGTAAGGTTTGAGATCAGTTAGATGTGATCAAAAATAAGATCACAAAGGATTATGCAAGAGATGATTCAACAAATATAAAGGCACATAAAATCATACTAATGCAATATTGATTTCAAATTTAAATATCATAAAGGGTCAAAAATGGCAACTCACCACATTGGTATGTCTTCATCTTTTTTAAAAAGTGCCAAAAAGAAATACAAGACATATTACAAAATGGTTTTATTTAGCTTAGGAAAATTCCATTCTCTTGTGTAACTTTTTATGTAAATAAATAGTGAATAAGTTAGAGGTTATAAATGATTAGTTGTAAATTATAAATCCCTTAACAATAATATAGAAGTAGTATAGTATTCTATACCATCTAAGGATGACATACTCCAACAGATTCAAGGAAGTCATGTCTATTCAAAATTTGATCTCAAAAGTGGTTTTTGGCAGATTAGAGTCATCCACAAAGATAGGTATAAAATTGCTTTCATATTACTACATGGTTTATTTGAATGAATAGTTTTTCCCTTTGGTCTTAAAATTTCTTCTTTAATCTTTCAACAAACCATGGAGAAATTTTTTAGTGCATGCTTTATTTTTATTGTATATATTGATGATATATTGATATTCAGTAAAATCACAAAACAACATCTCCAACACTTGCAATAGTTTTATGTCATCTCTTCAAATGGAATAGTATTATCTTCACCAAAGATGATACTTGCAGCCCCATAGGTTCTATTTCTTAGAATTCAAATTCTCAATGGTAATATTCTCATGCAGCAACATGTACTAAGCAATCTCTAGAACTTCCCATTTGAAATAATAGAGAAGACAAAACTTCAAAGGTTTCACATGAGTCTTACACAATCTCAACCTTCAACGAAGGCAACACCAAAGAAAATCACAGTAACTCTTACACATACTAATTCTCTTTCTTTCTTAGAGAATAAAAAGATAGGAAAACCAAAGCAAATGGCTTCAATAACAACTCTTAAATGCACTCTTAATGTTATGAGATAGAACTCAAAAGAAAATTCCATTAAGAGAAAACTTAAGCCAAAACCAAAAAGCTTTATTGATATTAGAAGAAAATGAAGCTTACAAGGACTCAAGGATGCTTCAAAGTGAGCAAAAGCTTTAACTGTGGATGCTTCATGAGGTTACCTCTTGAGGCGCTTAAATAAGAAATGAGAGCCAATGGATGACCTACAACTTAAAAGAGAGTGTCAGTTGAGGGAATAAACAAGTTTACATTCCAACTAGATATGTAAGAGATAGCACACTCTTAAAGAACTACATTAAAATGTACTGTAGATTCCTCTTGCTAGAAACATAAGAAAGAAATCTAATCTTCATCTGAATCATCATGATTTTCCAATCATATATGATTGAAGATTGAAGACTCCAAATCATTTGCATCATGCCAGAGAGTGAGTGGAATTGGATGCGTAATGTATAGTCAATTGTCTATGACAAAATTATATAATAGATAGAATCTTAGGCTAATAGGATTATCAATATTATTAGTCTAGTAGTGTTGGACAAGATCACACTTATTTATATTATAAATATCATTATAATATTCATAAACATATGGTAAAGAATTTGATCTTCTACATGTGATATACATAAAAAGATGCCAAGATAATGGCTCACCATGTTATCATTTATAGGCTTCCTTTGTCAATATATTGGTGTTAAAATTATAGTCATTATGATTATTATTTCTATTCATCAAGTTAGAAAAACTCCTTTGAAGAAAATGGAATGGATTGTGCCCATAAGAGTCCTACAAATCCCAAAATTCCTAGGTTGGTCCATTCCATACATCTAAAGTGATTTGGAAAACATGGTATTTCTTATGAAAATTCTATAGTGGCCAAGTTCTCCAATCAAGCTTAGTTTTTGGTCTAATATTTAGATCAAATAATTTAATTGCATTTAGCAAATGTAGAAAGAATAAAAAATTATCTTATCAAAGATCTTGATGAAAACCTAAATTCACTTGGTGTTGATTACAATTTCAAAAAATTTATTGCAAAGGAATTTTGCTTTTAGTTTTTCAAAAGCCTTTATAGTTCTTTTTGAAATATATAACAATCGATATGAACAAAAGGATGTTGCCATAGTTAATGATACACAAGTGATAAAATTCTTGATGAGAATAAAGGAAACTTCATTTAGGCCAAAAACATATGATCCAAATAATCCTATAGATGACTACCTTTATAGGAAGTTGCTACCATCTATTGTAAATCCCATTAGTAAGCAATTCACTATTAAGGAACTACTAAGTTCCAATGAATAACTTGTAAACATTATTTAATGTTTTTATTTTTAATTAAGATAGAAAATGAATTACCTTCTTGGCAAGTTATTCATGATCTAATTCTTAATATCATTTATAACCAATTTACCATTGTGAATATTTAAGAATTCAATAAATATCTTTATAATCATATTGAATATCTTTATATATATGTTCAATATCTTTTAAGTGAGTTAAATTATTAAATTAATTGGTCTCTTAAAAAATTGTGCATAAGCACAACATAATCCTTGTTTCAGTGCAAAATTATTCGATACTAAGGTACTCAATAATTAAAGCATAATAGAAGAATTGATAATTAACTATAAGATTTTGTTAACCAATTTAAGCTAGAAAGGTAAATGAGGTTCATTATATCATAGTATAAAATACCAACCATAAGATTGTGAAATACTAATTTTTACAATAATGTAGCAATGTCAGTTATATAATGAATTTAATAGGATAAGTTTTGCTATGATTCAGGAGTTTGGAATGAAAATAATCCAAATATAACAAAAACGTCCCTAAATGGTATATCATCTAGTAAATTTGTCATTTCCATAAATATTTTCAATGAAAAAATTTATCAATGAGGCATTGCTCAGCTACTTAGAGCATGTGGCTTATAACCTTTAAGTCATGTTTGATTCTAAGTGTTATGTTTGTTGTGTTCTACATTAGTTCTACAAAAGTATTAAGTTGACTATATGTTGTGTTAACCTATTAGTAATATTCTTAATTTAGAAATTCCAAGTTATGGGGTTGATTATGGTAGGTAATGCTAAGTTGTAAATCTTTGATTTTGTTATATGTTTTGAGGGTTAGATATTGTTTTAAAACATTTCAAGTTTTGATAGTCATTTCTCTGCCTACCCCATGCAACTATATGTCATGGGGTACATATAGACATTTAGAATATTTTCAACATTTAGAAGAAGAATTTTTTAATCATATTAAAATTTGGTTTTTATTTTTAGACATCCTCTCTTAGAAATTCTATATTTCATTATTTTTTAAAATAAATTTTCTATCTATCTATAGTTTCATTATCTTTTGCTAAAATTATTTCATATGTTTTTTTAATACATTTGGCATGATTAATGTCTTTACATTGTTTTTTTTTTAATTTTTGCAAGTTTTTATGTAGATTTTTCTTCTTCTTTATTCTTACCTTCCGATGAAAATTAGTCAAAGCCTTATGTTTGTTTTTTTACTATTGCTAATTTTCCCTTCTTTATCATTTTTATATATTTTCCTATATTCTTAGCTTTTTCTTTGTTGTCATTTCTTAAAAGAATTTTTCTTCTTTTGAATACCATGTTATATTTCATCATTCTACCATCATCTCTTCTTTGGGATATATTTTTTCCTTTTTGTTTCATCTGAAATGACCTTTGTTGTTTTTTAAATGCACATTTCTATTTGGCCATTGATGAAACGTGTTTTTTTGGCTGTGACATTGCATACGTGATGTTAGGGCTTGGCTGCAACGTCATGTGTCTGACGTCAGGGCATATATCTTGGCCTATAAATATAGCACCTGGGTTGCAATTTTTGCATAGTTTGGTTTTCAATTTTCAAGAAAGGTAGTGAAGCTCTTGCCATTCCTTTTCCTCAAAGTTAGAATATTTTTTGAGTGCCCACAGAAGAAGTCTAAAGTATGTACAGTTCTTTATTCAAGCACTGATGTACCTAAGTGCAGCAATGTGATAGGAATAAAACGAACTCTTTTGGCAACCCTTACAGCACTAAGAATAGCTTAATATTCTCTTTATTGCACTTTTTTTTATTTCTCTTTAATTTAATGTATTTGAATTAAAAAATTTATTTCTAGTTGATTAATGACCATGAACATGACCACTTCGAGCATTCATATAGTACTTGGTAACCCAACAACGCTTAATGTTTGATAGGCTAGCAATGTTATATATGTTTAAGATGTGTTCAGGAAAGTGGGACAGTTACTTATTAATGAGCAGCAAGGTACCCCTATGCTCAACCATATGAATACGAGCATGTACGCATGATCATGTTGAACTCTACAGATGAACTAGTTATGGCACCTAGACAATTATATGTTGATCACAGTTCACTGTCTTCCCACCTGGACTAGTATTTACTTTGTCACATATGGGCTAGTCCAATGTGAGGTGTATGATGTGATTTCTAATACTATGCTTACCCCTAAAGGTAATGAGCAATAACTTTAGTAAACTAATAGACAATGGAAAATAAAATCTAAGCTAGCCTAAGTGCGATGAGCATCCATCCTTAATCATCTGTATGCATCTTGGACTTCGTGTATTACATATGGGATCACCAAGCACACATCACTCGAAGTAGTACTTAATATGCTACTGGGTTATCATGTAGGGACACTTAAATGTTCATGATTAAGACATACTCATTTTGCATTATCAACAGAAATAGTAAATGATAATAAAGAAATATTGACTAAGAAAGTAATAAATAATAACAAAGAATTAAACAATTAAAATCTAAGTGAATGCTGCAATGATGGAGTAATCATGATCTTTATTGCCAATCGTGTGTGTTTTCAAGTACGTCACACTCAAAAAAAAGGTTCGATACATTTAGAAGCATCACACTATGGGCATGCACTTGGGAAAAGAACTGGAAACTAACTGAATACGAACTAAAAACTAACAAACAGACTCAACCCAAAGACTTACTAGAAAGAGAGTCCTCCCCGTGCACATGAGTGCTATATTTATAGGCCAACATAGGAATCATGATCTCATGTATACAATATCGTATCCAGGTTGTGATATCACATACCCAATATCATGTACTCGATATACCCGATATTGAGGCCTAGCAAACCGCAATTCATCATACTGCCACGACTAAGTAAAAATTCATCCCTAAGTCAAACAAAGTGAAGAAGTTCATTTGATTACAAAAAATGGATAGGTATAGGATTATTGAATGACCATGGACTATTTCATGCCACAGTGTGGGATTAAACAAAATTTGGACATAGACACAAAATACAAAACTTGTGGAACTCATGTGGTTTCTAGTGGTGGTGGCTTCTCCATGGGTGTTTTTCCTTTATCGTGCACTCCAGGATTCTAAAATTGACACCTTTGAAGAAGCACCTAAAGATTCTCCTCTTTTGTCTGAGGATCATGAGTCATCCATGCTAATTTTCCAATGTTTGATGGAGTCGACACTTCCCACAGACATGGCAACTATGGGAACACTTGATTGGCCTTGACATACCGTGCCACAAATAGCCATTGTTTCTCTTCATAGGCTCTAGCCCTAACCTCTCCACCTTTTTCTTGGCCAAATTGTGTAGTAATAGGAGTTTCCTAATGGATGCTGAATGATTGTGCCTCCTGCTCTGCATACTCCTCTTGGGCATTTAGTTGCACCTTGAGAAGGTCCTTCTTACTGTCCTCTTTTAGGGGTCATCTGTAATCACACAAAAATTGATTGTTAGTAAGGTTGTTTAAAGAAATTTGGTTATCTTATACATTACTCATTACCTTTAATAAATGCTTAATTCATTGCTTAGTGTGATTCTAGAGTTAGAAATTTTTCAAGGAAGTTGTCCTAAAAGTTTAATGTAGAACTTGATCTGTTTAGGTAACACATAAAAGGACATGTAATGGTTCTAAGGAACGTTTGATAAAATGATGACAAAGAAGAGAATAGATTTGGCAAGGGAGTGCTTGAAGGGTATAAAATGATGTGGTGGTGTGCAATAAGTACAAATTACAAAAGTCATGCAAGTGGATCCTCCCCAAAGCAAGATCCAACCTATAATGCCCTCATGTAACCACACCTTAAAATGTCTGTAGGCACTAGAAGGGTTAAATGTAACCTACACCTGTGCAACAAAACACACACATGTTAAGCACCACGATTATGAGGTATGAATTCTATGCCACATAAGACACAAGTTAGAAGTACTTGGACCATGCGATGAGTCAAATTACAGAAGGGATTGTAGAGATCAGGATGTGAGGTAACTTACCTTGGACACAATGAATCATAAGTGTTGTGTGTGATTAAAGTACCATTAGCTTTTCACTTCAAGATCAAAACCAAGTCCATACCTCTGATTAGTGACATCACAATATTTTATCCCAATGATAGAAAACCATAAGAACATCATGATAGCAAGGTGTATAATCACTTGGTGTTTTGTGCAAGGGAGGAGTAATTCAAATTTTTCGGCAGCACATTTTTCTTGGTCTTTTATTTTCTACTTCATTTCTTATTTTTCCCCTTGCTTTTCTTTCTCTCTCTTTTTTTTCTTCTAGCCACTTTTTGTACTTTGTCTTTACCAAAAGTGATTCGGAGAAGCCACCAACCTTTAGGCATGGGTGCATGTCTTTCTAGTGGGACACCCCAAAACAGCATTGAGTTCCTTTATTGAGTGCCTTATCACAACTCTTACTCCCATTTTTTGTTAGATCTACAAGGATATTAGTACAACCAAGTTGCATGATAGCCCCTTGATGTCACACCCTTTCCATTCCCTCTTAGTTCATCACTCTTTGCTCTAGGCATAATGAGTACAAAGTTACTTTAAGTTTTAATGAAAACAAGAATATCATCATACCCAAAGTAGAACCTCTTATTAATAGAATGGGTGGGTGGATGTTGTGGGCTCACTATCCAAATAATTAGTCCCTTATGACTCAATAACATAGAATAACACCTCAACCAACAAGTCACATAAGTATTTTTATTCACAAATGAGATCACCCTCAAAAAGATAAAATGATAAATTGAAAGATGAAAATTAGAAAATAAAAAAAAATTGTAAAACCAGAGAAAAGGAAAAACGTTTACTAATTATTTTTGTTAGAATGGAGGGTATCCCCCATGACTAAACCTTTGATCATGGTGAGAATTAATAAATGAAAAATTAGGATCCATGCATGTTGAAAATATTGGCGTTCAGTCATATCCAAACCATTGGGTGTCTTTTGATGTGGTGGCAAGAATGTACCCAAATTGAGGTTCACACACTTGATTAAAGTAGGCATAGTGGGGTAGATTATAAGATGTGGTCATGTGATAAGAAGCTACCCACTATGGCACCCATGACCATAAGATGGTATGCAAGGATCGATATGTCTCGTCACATTGTTAGATTTTTTAGGCACCATGGTTGTTGGAGTATTAATTAGTGGCCTGGATAAGGTGACAAGAAGTGTTGAGTTTGAAGAGGAAGATGCATACAGTGTTGGGCTTGTGCTAAGTTGGAGGATGCAATAGTTTCAGAACCGTGCTGTCTCTTTCTACGACCATGCCTAAAGAAAGGATGCCTCCAACATTGTGGAGGACTCTCGCTGTTGTTGATAGTAGCAGTACAAGTAACATTCGTTGGTTGATGCTATGGTACAAAACCTTCTGATACAATTGATGGCAATGTAGGAGGGTGTACTGACCTAAATCGTCGATGCAAGGCTAGAAGGGAAAAAAAACACTGAAAGATTGTCAGGAAGACATAGCTAATCCTACCTTCACGTGAGGGCAATCTGGAAAAGGAAACGAAGGTAGAGTACCTTGGATGGTCTGCATGCAAATCAACCAAGGACTTTCCCGAGCGTAAACTATGGCTTCCGTTGGGTTATCGTAAACTGACTAACGTTCGAAATGTAAACAACGGCGCATGAAATTTAAACACAATGTATGCAAAAATGTATTTTAAACAGAACGTAAATAGAGAAAATAATGTAAATGGAAGGCAATAATGAACTGTATTGTATTGCATAGAAAAGATGTGCATTGGTTAAAGTGTAGTTGCACGTGTGGATGGCAGGTCAAGCACCAAGCCCCAGGTGATGTGATGTGTTTTCAAAAGTGCTTGGATGCTAGAAGTCAGAGTGTGCCAAGCACCCAAGGTTTGTTGGTCTGGGTTTCTTAAGCTATTTAACTCAAAAATTGCCCACCCTAGTTTATGTGAATTAATAGGGTATTTATAGGGCTAGGCCGGGCTCAGGTGCGAAATTCAAGAATGGAATCAACGGTTGAGGGATGAGAAGAAAGCAGATCTCATGACACGTGTCTGATGGACAGTTGTGCGTGAGTTGGATGTATGTCAGTAAGCTACATTCTTGACTAGGTACATTGCATTTTACAACTCATGGGTTACTCAAGCCCATGGGAGTACATACAATTTAGATTGTAAGTGCTCGACATGCCCACAAATGAAGAAAATTTACAAAGAAAATCTAAGGGATTGACTCCGACTCACTTGAAACTTCTTGGTCCCTGAATCAACTGCTGTAGGATGTCGATTTGAGAGGTTCCATGGCTATTTGAGGTGTTTCTATTTTCCCAGAGCCTTCAACATGAGTGGATGTGCCTCCAACGTGAGCTGAGTTGACCTTCAGCATGAGTTCATTTGTGTTGATGCTGCACTCACGCCCAGTGTGACCTCTAGCATGAGTCCCAGTGTCCCAGTGTGTGTACGCTGCACTCACGCCTAGTGTGACCTTCAGCGTGAGTGAGGGAAATGAGACCTTTTGATACCAAATTTGGATTTTGAAGCCTAATTCATGAAGTGTGGCTGCTGCTACCTTGTGACCTTGAGGGTGATCTAGAATGTGGAATTTTGAGCTTGAATGTGTCTTGTTTTGAATCACTTGGAGTAGGTCATGCTGGAGGTCACGTTGCAGCATGACCACAGTGTGACCTGCAGCGTGACCTGCAGAAACTGCAATTTTTGAACATTGAAACTGAATTTTCTCAAGGCTAGAGTCTGGGTTGGAGATTGTCGATGCTAAGCCCAAGGATGGCACTTTGAACTTAATTTTGACGCTATTTGGAGATGTTCACACTGAAGGTAAGAAAATCGCCTTAGGTAGGCTGGGTGTGAGCTCAATGCCTTAGCCAAATTTTGCCTCCCAGATGCTAGGGAGGGCTTGGGTTGTCCTTGTTTCATAGTGCTGGGCCAAAATTAGTGGTGTTTCATTGGTCCCTCTTTGTTCATGTCTAGAGGAATCTACCTGAGAGGTGTCGACAAACAAGTGCAAAACATGATGAACAACCAGGTACCAAGCATTGTCTGTTAGCCCTTGGTCGGATGTCATCACACCATTTTCAAAAGTACATGGGATCGAGGGAACGTGGTTCAAGATGCAAGGGATTGGAACTGGGGGAAGTCAGGAGTTGATCAAGGGTTATGATTGCTATTGGAATTGTGGGAGAGGGATTTCTCTCATGTGAATGAATCGTATTCTGGTCCTTATCAATAGCTAGTTTTTGGTAGACTTGGAGCCAAGACATAGGAGGTGCATTCTTTGGAGAAACGGAACTCTTATAGAGTGTTTACGGGGCCCGTTGTAAATAGCCAAAGCCATGCAATGATATGCCACATGATCCTTTGAGACATGAGTGTAGCTATTTTCCAAGAAAATTGCCTTCTCGCCTAGGGCTTATATGAGAATAGCCAATAGTCTTTTTTTTATGATGTAAACAGGGTCATGAAGACCTTTTCCGTGCATTTTGATCTTTGAACTTTTTGTTCTTTTTCTTTACGTTTGTTTCTTCTTTTCCTTTGTTTTTTTTCTTTTATCTTTTTTTTTTATTTTATTTTTTATTTTTTTGATCTTTTTGAAAGAGCCTACCTTTTGTGTCATGCTTGTGTTTGAGCATTTGCATTTTTGCATCATGTACTATGTTTTGTGTTTTGCGTCGCAACTACTTGGAGAGTCACAGTATGCAACAATGTATCAAGGGCTTTGAGGTAAGTAGGAGACAATTAATCTAGGGGATGTAATTGAATAGGATAAAGGGACATGATGGGGAAATGGGGAAATGGGTAATGTATCAGGAGTTGGGAATGTACTTATGAACAGATTGATTAACCCATTTATGTGCGTTAGAAAGAATGTGATACCTTGTCGTCACGATGAAGTGCATCTATGCATGAACACCTCAGGAGTGTCTTCCTACAAACACAACTCTAAGAAGACAAGAAAACCATAAATGAAACGGTTAGCTAAGCACCTTAAACAAGGAGATGGAGTCACCACGTGCAATTTTTGAAGCAAGTAGAATTATGAACAACATCAGCTTCATTAGTGTCCATGAGACAAATCATGCAGCAAGTCTTTGTGAAACATGTACAGCCAATTGCAGCAACACATCTTTTCAAGTTTTTTTGCNAACATGTACAGCCAATTGCAGCAACACATCTTTTCAAGTTTTTTTGTCTAGTCGTTGATGATGTTGCTAGTTTATAGTCTTAGCGGATTGTTGCGGGTTAGTTTCATGTCATAACCCCTTGGACGGTGCCAGTTTAGCGTCGTAGCAGATGGTGCATTGCTAGTTTGAAGTCGTAGCGGACTATAAAGAGGCAAACCAGTTTATAGTCTTAGTGGACTTTAGATGCTAGTCATGATGTCAGGACTACTCTGTGGTATCATTTTTAAGTCATGATGCTAAGACTATAACATACCTCAAGTTTATCAGAAATAGTACCATTTCAGGTACAAGTGATTTGTAAGATTAGCGAACTTGTTCCCATTCATATCAGCAAGTTTGAATGCTTCATTATTATACACCTTGGTGACTAAGTAAGGTCCTTCCCAGTTGGCTGAGAATTTGTCTAAGTTTTCATGTACAGCTTTAAGGACTAAGTCTCCTTCTTTGATCAGGCACTTGTACAGGTTATGTTTGTGTCGTTGTCACTGCTTTTTTTGGTATCATTCGATTTGATCAACTGGTTGCACACATTCCTCCTCTACTGAATCAAGGTGAGAAACACACAATTCATTGTTTTGACTTTCATCGAGGAGGCTAGAGAGAGCTATCCGCAATGAGGGAACCTATAATTCTAAAGGTAAAACAGCTTCAGATCCGTATACAAGACTATATGGAGTTTTACCTGTAGATGTTCGATGTGTCATTCTGTATGCCCACAATGCATAAACCAATTGCTCATGCCCTTGTTTCTTGCTCTGATTTAGCATCTTTTTGAGCACCATGATGGTAGTTTTGTTTGTAGCCTCCACTTGATCATTGCTCTGTGGGTAGTAAGGTGATGAAAATGCATGTTTAATACCTAGGCTTTCACAAAAGCTTTTAGTATCTGCACTGCTGAACTGTGGCAAATGTCACATGTTCTTACCTTGGAGATGCAATCATACTCCATGTGTGGCCAGTAGTAGCCTAAGCGCTTAATCTTTGTTGCCATTGCTTTGGGTGCTATATGCACTCCACAAAGTTCTTCGTGGACTTGTTCTACAATTTTTTGATTGTCAATGTTACTAACGCACATTACCAAGATGCCTTCATAGGATTTGTGACACAAGGTGTCTCCTATTAACGCATATTGCTGGGAATGTTTCCGTACAACGTCCTTTTGAGCATTTGTCAAGTAGTGTGGAGGTTCACCTCTTAGAAGGTACTCTTTTTTTTCATTGTACCATTCTATTGTGTGTGTTGTACTAATGGATGCTACAGGTATTTCGTCATGCGTGTTAATTATAGGTTCAGTGCAAATTGTTATAGAGCTTGGCAATGCATGGAACATTTTGGGTGTCATGTTTAAGGCTAGTGTGGCAAGTGCATCAGCAATTGTGTTTTCGCTTCTAGGGACATGTTGTATATCCACTTCTACTAGTTGCCTCATCAAATGTTTGGTCAAATCACAATACGGTTGCAAATGGAGAGCTTTGCATGTGTAAACCTAAGTGACTTGATTAATCACTAATTGTGAATCCCCTTGAACTACAAGGCATGAGATTCCCGAAGTTAACACTACTTGAAGGCCTCTAAGAACTTCGTATTTTGCCATGTTATTGGTGCAAGGAAAGGTTAAGCGGTAGGCGAAGGATTGAACTTCTCCAAAGAGGTATGTTAAAATGGCTGCAACACTTCCTCCTCAAGAGGTTGAGGCTCCATCGAAGTAGAGGATTGCCTCGTAGTTATCAAGTACGGTGTCTACACTATTAACATTCTCATCTAGGAATTTGGGGTTTATTGTCGTTTGATTGTGTGTCGGCGAGACGATTAGTTGCGTGACTATTGCTTGACCTTTTGTGGAAGATTGAGCGATGTAGTGCAAGTCAAACTCTGCGATCATCGCTTTCCACCTAGCTAACCTATTCGACTCGTAGATGTTATTAGTGATGGCACGAAGAACATTATCCTTGCAAATGATGTAAACCTGATTATGGAAGAGATAATGCTGCCATTTCTTCAAGGAGAAGACGAGGGCGAGGCATGATTTTTCTACGTCATTGTATCATTGTTCATAGGCGATTAATACGTGGCTCTGGTAAGATACAGGGATTTCAACTTCATCCTCACGTTTTTGACAAAGCATTGATGCAATGGAGGAATTGGAAGTTGCAAGGTAGATGTAGAAAGGTTTATCACTTTGTGGAGGATAAACAGTTGGTAGTTGAGCCAACTCTTGTTTTATGTTCTCAAACACTTCCTAGCATTGTTGAGTCCATTGGAAATGTACATTCTTTCATAATAGATGTTGCATGGGATTCAATTTATCCGTCAGTCTTTTGATAAAGAATCTGATGAATTGCATTCTACCTTGGAGGCCACGTAGTTCAGTGAGGTTTTTTGGTGGTTGCATATTGGTTATTGCTTTAACCTTATCGAGGTCTACCAGTATCCCTATTTTGAAGACTAGGAAACCAAGCATTTTGCCCGTTTTGATGCCAAAAACGCATTTCTTTGGATTAAGTCTAATGTCATATTTGAGATAACATTTAAGCACTAAGTCCAGATATTTTGCATATTGTTTAGTTATTTTAGATTTGACTACGATATCGTCAACATAATCATTATGTAAATTGAGCATGTAATCACTAAATATGTATGTCATTGCTTGCTGATATGTGGTACCTATATTTTTAAGACCAAATGACATCATCGTATAATAGAATGTGCGCCAAGGTGTCATAAAAGTTGTTCTAAGTTGGTGTTCTAGATTGATTCTTATTTGATTATAGCCCAAAAATTCATCCATGAAGGACAATAGTGCATGCCCAGCAGTCGTGTCAATTAGTTGATCAATGCTAGGTAATAGGAAATCATCCTTTATAGTGGCTACATTGAGATCACGAAAGTCAATGCATATGCGTATACTACCATTCTTCTTGGGGACTATAGCAATGTTTGATGCCCAATCGGAATAGTCAATGGCTCAGATGAAACCAGCTTGATAGAGCTTTGTGATTTCAACACGGATGTCCAATGCAACCTCGGGTCTAACTTTTCGTGCTTTTTGTTTCACTAGTTTAATTTTTTCATCAAGAATAGTGTTGTGTTGGACGATTTGGGGATCTAATCTTGGCATGTCGGTATATGACCATGCAAAAATTTTTATGTTATCTTTTAACACCTGGGTGATGTCACCTATGAGTTTTGAGTCTAGTAAGGCACTTAATTTCAATGTTCTGGCTTCGCCATTGATCATGGTAATGGGGATTTCAACCAAAGGATCTTCAGTGATATTATTAGCTTCTAGATCTAGAGTTTTAGTCATGTTTTTAGGCCAATCTGACTTTTCTTGAGTGGAGGCTATTAGATTAGTATAGGTAGATGGATTCAAATCCAAGGATTCTGGGTTGATTGTCCTTTCTACCTCCTTGTATGGTCCATCGAGAGACAATGTTGAGAGGATATTCTTGGTGGCCATGCATTTGCTCCTACTAATTTAAAACGGGAGCAGAGTAAGAGACACCCTCTTGGCGAAGGAGTTACCAAATATAAGTGAACTATGTACTAACAAAAATTTGAAGATGTGGTGATAGTCATGGTTGTTCAAGGCCATGGCAGTTTAAGGCCATATCGGGCCATTAATGTTGACTTACACTATTTTTAAATTTTAAATTTTAAATTTTGAATTTTGAATTTTTGAGTGAACAATAAGATCATGGGAATTTTAAAGTTTTATGAATTTATACCATTTTCAAATGTTTATACATGTTTATTTGTTTATCGTTGATTTTTCAGCACTTTCCTCCTCTTTTCATAAGAAATTTTGGGCCCCATTTTGGGGGTCAGAATGACAAGGAAAGCTAGGCCAGCACAAGGCAAAGATGGTTTGAACAACATGTAACCAAAGTAAAGAAGAGGAAATAAAATAAAAGGCCAGAAATTAAATAAATAGGAAGGGATAGAAAAGGGAATTTTGAAAAAGAAAGCCTTATTTCTGTTAGTGTGAGTTGTTGGCAATTGGAAGAACAGCGTGACCTACCTAGAGTGCAGCGTGAGCCAAGGCATTATCATCAGCATCAGCATGACCATGAAAGACAAGGGTAAGGGAAAGGCATGAAGGGGCAAGGGAAGGAAGCAGGCAGCCCTAGTGTTCGTGGAGGAGAGTGAAGAGCTCCTCCAACGTCTCCCCCAAGTCAAGATTCCGACGTGCAAGAAGGCCTTGCACAGGTAAATTCTTTGCCCCTAATTTTTCTCTGGTATTTCTGCAAGTAGCATTACCTAGGGTGAGATTTTGTGCTGTGATTTTGGGCTTTGGGACTTTTGGAATCGTGGTGTTTTCAATTTTTCTAGGTTTTTGGCTTTCTTGGCATGGCTTTTGTAGGGTTTTTGGGTGTAACGTGACTAAAAATTTTGACCTTGGAGCTAGGGTAGTGTGACCACAAAGATTTTGGATTTTTGGAGGGCAACATGATTATAGAATTTTGATTTTTAGAGGGGAAAGAATGGCCAGTATAACTGTAAATTTTTTATTTCGAAGGAGGTAGCGTAACTTGACTCTTGAAATTTCAATCCCTGGGTAGCATGGTTTTGCAAATTTTTGAGTTTTTTCCAGGGCAACGTGACCCGTAAATTTTGGGTTTTTTCCCCAGGACAGCGTGACCTACAAATTTTCGATTCTGGGGAACTCAATGTGACTTGAAAATTTTGGGTTTTAGAAGGAACTTAGCATGACTTGCAATTTTTGGATTTTAGTCCCTGAGCAATGTGACTTATGAAAGTTTTGGCCTCCTAGGATAGTGTGACATGTGAAAATTTTGGCTTGCCAGGGCAAATGATCAGCGTGACTTTGTTGGTGGGAGTTCTGGCTGGTGAGGTCATGTGATGATACATGGGTACAATGGTAAATTTAGAGTTATGCATTGCCCCATTACTGCGTTGATCTGCCTATTACAAACAAAATCTGGAGATTTCATCGGCAGAAATACTTAGAACTATTTTTAGTGGGAATGCCCTAGCGTGACCTGTTAGTGGCTTGCTTGTAGGGCCCAACATGACTTATTTGTAGGGCTCAGTGTGACTTGTTTTGAGAACCTAGCGTAACCTGTAGATTTTGGGAGATTTTGACCCTTGGGCTTTTCAAGGAGGACATGGCCAGCATGAACGTGGGCAGGTTTTTAGAACAAGTTGCAGTTCTAGCATGAGCTAGAATGTGGGAAGGCTAGCATGAGTTTTGCGGACGAAGACCCAGCATGAGCTGTTGATGGGGTGGGAAGGCCCAACGTGACTTAGTCAGCATGACTCATTTGGAGAAGGCCTATTCCCTTTGCTATTTCTCCATTGGTTGCTATTATGATTGCTAGGTTCTGGACAACGATTATGAGCACCTAGCATCAGTGTGGAGGGAGGACTGGGTGACTTTGTTGGAATACCCTCCTAGTGTGAGTTTCCTTTGAGAGGTTGTGGTGTGAGTGTCTTGTTTTGAAGAGTAATTTGCCAAGATGTTTAATGATTTCTAAATTTTATATTGCTTATATTGTTTACTTTTTTTTGGGATTGATGATTTAAACATGGATTTACTCTGAAACTAATTTCAATGTACCCCAGTAAGCACCAAATTACACTGAATAGATGTTAGTGTCCTTGTCTCATGGGGTGCAATATTTTTTTATGTGATTTTTTGATTTTATGTGATGTTGATCTATTGTTAGCTCGTAGATTTTTCACTTACCCAATGTTTCGGTTACGTGCATGGGACCTAAATCTTCTCTCCTCGTCATTGAGCTTGTCGGTGTACTTGCTTGGTTTGGCCCCTTTGGGCTAGACACACCTCCCTATGACATGCGAATTAGGCCCCATGTAATATGGTTCCATCCTGGAGCTAGTTTATTCTTGTCGTTTATAGTGAAAAATTTTAATGTTGTTATATGGTCTCATCTAAGTGCACAGATGGCTCGTGATATTATTGAGACCGTATTGCCCAGATCTACACAAGACATGCTAGCCTTTATCACTGATATCGATGAGGAACTTTTTAGAGTTGAGGGAGGCCCTGCTAAGGGTCCTAGATCTACTCATCCTTTAACTCATGTGTGGGAGTTGCTTTCTTGTAGTCATTACAATAGTAGCAACACACTTTTCCTGGCCCTCCATGTGCATACTTTATTTCAGAACCCACCCGAGACAGTATATAACGTGAACAGGTATGCTCCTTTGTGTCTTACTTTAACTTGTGATTTATTTTTAATTTTATGTTATCATCTAAATGTGAATGTTGTTTTTCTATGTAGGCCCTGTTTTGATGAACATGGGATGCGCGATGATGATGGTGGGCTTGCTTTAATGCGCACGGCACTAGAGACCTTTATGGTGGGCCCCATTCTTCGTGTCGCAGTGTTAGGCCAAACCAAGATGGCCCTTGTTGACTCCCATAGGCAATTTTCAAGGGCCTTTGAGCATTGCTAGGCTCGTGGTTTGTTACATAAGGATTGGTCTCCTAATGGGCCAATTCTTTGTCAAAGGATTGATCCTGCACCCACCTCACCTTCACTAGTCACAAATGGTAAGTGACCGCACCTTAGACTCCATTTTCCTTTTTTGTTGCATCATTGTGTGTCATGTCCCTTTTCTAACTTTTCTCTCTATGTTTTTTTCTTTTACTGTAGCCACCCCCCAAAGAAGTTACTATTACTACAGGGCGTACTGAGGCTACGCTTTTTATGAAGTATGGGGAGGTAGAGCAATCATAAAAGTGGTTACAGNGGGCGTACTGAGGCTACGCTTTTTATGAAGTATGGGGAGGTAGAGCAATCATAAAAGTGGTTACAAAAGCAAGCTTCTGATTTGATTATCTGTCACCTCACTCGGGCTAGTTTGATGGACCTGTTTACAGCCTTAACTCCTAGTGTTCCAATTGCTGAGATGGTTATGATTGTTGACTCCTTCAGTGGTGATGCTTCTCATTTTACCACACGGGTTCGAGGAGTAAAGGTATCATTCCACCTAACCACTAAGTTTCTTTCCGATCTTTTTGGTGTTCCCATGAATGGTGCCACGGTAGCCGTGGATAGAGCAACTAAGGATGGATAAGTAATAAGGGAGCTTGAGTAGTGGTTAGGTATTTCTAAGGGCCCTAAGGGATTTTCCATGCGAGAGGATACCCGATCGATGGAAGTTAACTTCTTGTATCCTCTCTTTTGGGCATGGCTGTTCCCCAAATCTCCTTCTCAAGGGAGAAACCTTGGGATTGAGTTTACACATGTGATGCGTGTGACTTTGGAGATAGGAATGCGATACAATTAGGCATAATTTCTAGGATCTGGTCTTCATGGGGAAATTATTAGGTTACGTTCAAGCATCCATGCAAAATCCCACTTCACCTTTATCTTCTTTGTGGAGTACTTGCCCAGGTTCGCTGAATTCCTGGTAGTTCATCAGGATAACCACTACATTTTGAGAGACCGTTTGCAACTATCCTACCCTTGGATATGCCACTTATATAGCACCACTAGATCCCAGGATCCGCCGAATGACATTGAGGAGTCCGTATTAGTTACTAGTGGAGGCGTGGCCAACCGTTCTCATCATTTCCATGACAACTTGGCATTGGAACCACCTAGGCTATGTGCATCTATTAAGAGGTATAAACACTTAATTAGTGAGATTGTTGGAAAGTACAAGGCACAGGTGAAAAGGAAAGAATGTCCAAAGGAGCTTACTTCAGATGTGAGACCCCAAAGGGCAAAGAAGATTCGATTTATACTGCTAGTGGAGGGTAAGTGATTTGTTTTATTGTTATATATTTCCTTTTTTGATTTATATGCTATTGGATGTACCTATGAGCTATATCATACTCACTTTAAGGTTCTAGTGTTATTTCAGAGGAAATTTTGGAGAAGGAGAGAGAGGTCATGGCTCCGATACCTGAGGATGAAGGAAAAGAAAAGGAAGTAATTGAAGGAGAAATTCTTGCCTCACAAGAGGAGGAGGGGACAAGCAACATGGGAACGAAGCTTGAAGAGGCCTTGGATGCACTTAGGCATTCAAGTAATGAAAGGGATGTCCTTGATGGTTTCTTTGATAGATCTTTGCAACTTGGTGATCCACCTAGGCTGGACAGCGAAGGTCTTTTTGGTATGTTCCTCTTTAGCTCAATCTATATTCTACTTCTTTTAATTTTTTATGTTTTATTTTTGATTATTTTGACTATTTTGGAGCAGATGCTGAAATTCCTAAGGCACCTATGTCCCAGGAAGCAGCATCAAGATCATAGGTTCCAATTGAAGAAACCTCCCCTGCTCATCCTGCATCAATTGACCTGTTAAGGCCATGGCTTGAGATGCCTAGCAAAATGGATTTTGTTACAGGCATTGTTAATGAGGTGGTCACCCGCTTACAAGAAGCTCATCCAGAACTAGGTGTGTGTACATTATACATCATGCTAAGTGTCTGTATTTACTATGTTTCTTTGTGTTTATTTTCGATCATGACTAATTTATGTGTGCACCTGCAAGCACTAAACTCTAGTGGGATCCTTCTGAACCTACCCACATTGATGCTCTCCCTGAATTGCCAGGGGATATTGAGCAAGTCCCAAGAAAGGTTTACAATGCAATTTCTGGTTACGTCGTACAGAATGCCAAGATAATTTGGACTTTAAGGCATTCAACTTAGTATCTATGGGATGAGGTTCACACACTGAAGGAGACACTAGAAAAAGAGAGAGAGGAGAAAAGGGATCTCCAATCCCATTATGACTTTTTTGCTACTAGGTTGCCTGGTGATAGCACATGGCACTCATTTGAAATCACCTATGCACATTATTGGATGATTTTGAATAGTAAAGTGTAGGCTACACGGGACTTAGCAAAACAAAAAGAACAGATAGATTTGTTGAACAAGAAATGTCAAGATTGGAAATCCTTTGCTGCCAAAGTACAGAAGTGGAGCCAAAACCAAAAGAACCACAAGCATCAGTATAAGAAATGGCTGAAGGAGGAGTCAGTTGAACGTCACCAGGTGGAGATGTTCATTGATGGGTTAGGTTTGCGGTCTTCTTATGATAGGTTTGTTGAGTGCACCGAGGTGGAGGGATCTCCAGAGAGAACGATTACCACTGCCTCTAGGGAGACTATGACAGGCGTGTTCTCTCTTGAGCATCCTACTTGGACCCCGGTGGACAAAGGCAAAGCACTCGCTGGCATTGATCTTGGCTTGGAGGAGGATTGGAAAAATGTTCTCGAGAAGGAGATTCTACAGAATTTGGAGACCAACTTGGGGCCTTCCTCACTTGTGAGTGTTTTATTGTGGCATCTATTTTTTTGTTTTCATTGTTGGTGTTACTATTTTTCTGATTTTTGTGTTTATGATTTTCTTTATTACCCTTACCTATTTTGTTTTGTTTTTTGTTTTTTGTTTGTAGGGACATGTTAATGATGGAGCTAGCCCTAGTGGAGCAGGAGCAAATGATGAAGAGGATCTTGGGGATTAGCTTCATCCATGAGCTTTGCGTTAGTCAGACTTAAGCCATTAAGTGTTTCTAGATTTTTTTGGATTTTTGAAAGAATGTATAAAGACTGATGTAATGTCTTGGATTTAATTATGGTATGAAATGGTTGCATTCTTTTGTTACTTTGTTGTTCCATGTATATATATATATATATATATATATATTTGTTATTTTTCATGTTTTTCATTGTTTTTCTTTGTTTTCTCGAGTATATTGTGAACATGTGCGTGCAACTAAAGGTAGCATAAATTTCTAAAATGTAAAGAAAAATGTAAGGTAAATATTTGAAAAAGAAGGCAACAACCATGCATGAATATAAATTGTAACTTGTAACTTGTAAACAAAAATTCAATGTAAAATGACGGGAGTTCGTTAATCTGTAACTTGTTGGCTCTAGTTTAAAGCCATTTCGGGCTAGGTACATCAGTTTAAAGTCATGATGGACTATTGCATCTGTTGTTAAAGAAAGAAAGGATTACTAGTTTTATGCCATGGTGGGCCAAAGGTAGTAACATTTTCTGAAAGTATTAAACTGAACTGGCAATTTTTTACCGTGGCTAGTTTAATGTCATTGCGGACATTTGTTGGCAGTTTAACATCATACCGAATGATCGGTAGTTTAACGTTATTTCAGACATTTGGTTGTTTAACATCATTTCAGACAGTTGTAGTTTAACATCATTTCAGATAGTTGTAGTTTAATGTCATTTCAGACAGTTGTAGTTTAACATCATTTTGGATAGTTGTTAGTTAGTTTTGTTTGTTGAGTTGCTTCTTGACCCTTTGTAGCTTAACATGTGGGGTTGAGCATGTGGGTAAGATTTTATACTCACCTTCTCCTTCATTGGTGATATGAAAGGGTAATTCCAAACAAGAGACATTAGTAGGGATGGTGCCTATGTTTGTATTGTCTGGTGTTTCTTCAATTTTAGTAGGATTTGGAGTTAACGTTGGATTCATGTTTTGAAGTATGCTCATGGTTCCTTGCTTAGGCTCAACAAACTCAATTTCTGACTCTTGATCTACTCTAGGATATGAGGAAGTAGGTGGTACTATTGCATCCCCATATATGATGATCTCACCACCCTCGTATGGTAGGTGGATCTCCTGATGGATTGGGGAGGATACGGCTTTAAGTTGAGCCAGCCAGGGACGTCCTAGGATCAGATTAAATCTTGGCATTTCATCGACTATTATGAATTCAACTAATATGAGGAATTGGTCCCCGGCTATGAAATCCAAGGTAACCATACCTTTCACCCCAACATGGGAACCACTGAAGGATTTTAGGAAAGAAGTTGTCATAGGCTGTATTTGTTCAGTAACTCCTAGTTTTTCGATGACGGGAAATGGTATTACATTGGTTGCCGCACCGTCATCGACATGCACCCTAGGTATCTTGAAATGATTAACCTATATTGTTATGAACATAGGGGTTGTAGTAACTTCTCCTATTTTCTCATCTAGCATAATGTCCTTAGCACGAAACTCTAGGGATGTAGTCTTTGATTCCTGAGATTGTGCGGACAATATCGCATGAATGGATGGTTCATCTATAGGAAGGTCCTCACTAATATGGGCTGAATTTAACATACACACGAGAGCTTCTCGATGTACTAGTGAAGTCATTACTAGATCATAAAGACTTAATGAAGTATTCTTTTGTTTCAAATCTTGTGTGACCTGGGTCAATGCATTCACTAGGTCTTTACCATTTGGGGTACCCTTGTCTGTAGAGATTTGGTCCATTTGACCTAGCATTCATATTTCCTGTGGAGGGACTTTTACTAAAGATGCTAGGTTTGGGACATGACTCGTGACATGATCCTCATTTTGATGACTTGTACTAGGCTCATTAATGGGCAGACCCATGGGAACAATGTTTAGTGGTGTTGGCTTTGGTGGTCCTAATTTGTATCGATAGTTTTCTCTTTCCAAACATTCTTTTGTTAGTCTATCAGCAAGACATTCTTGTAGGGGTCGCGGGGGAATGGAGGTGGGTTGTGTATTAGGGAATTTTGGCACACAAATCACAAATGGAATGGGTCAATTTTTAGATGGTGTGGTTGTGGCTGTNACAAATGGAATGGGTCAATTTTTAGATGGTGTGGTTGTGGCTGTAATAGAAGGAGGTACACAGATGACGAATGGTTTTGGTGGTGTGGGGGATGTGCACATGATGAAAGGGATTTGAGGATGTGTTAGGGTAGGTGTGTTTTCTAAAGGCCTACGAATCACAAAAGGTTTTCGAGGAACATCTTGTCTATCTTATGGATAGTATTAATCACATATGATGCATCATTGGTATTAAGAGGATCCTTGTAGACCCCCATGGATTGGTTTTGGCGTCTTAATGGGTTTGCCTCGTCAAATGCTACTTCGCCCCTATCAATCATGCATTGTATATCCTGTTTCAATGTAAAGTAGTAATCAGTCCCATGAACACACCATTGGTGATATTTACAAAACCTATCCAACCTAAAGCCTTTTGGAATGGGGGGTTCATTGGCTATTGTTAAGTCTGGATTTTTGGCCAATTCACAAAATCGATCGTGCCTTTGAGAGGCCGTAGGAGACATTTGTTTGTGTTGAATTAGCCCGACCTTTAGAAGTTGATCAAGCAATTGTGAAGGCTTCATGGGCAATGGTGTGTATTGAGTGGGGTATTTTCTTTTGAATTTATGAGCATGACCTATGTTATTGTTTCTATTTGAGGAATTTTCGGGTGTAGGAGTGGGTGTGGTTCTTTCATAGCTGTTTGGGACAGCAGGTTGTTTTCCTTTTTGTCCTGGATGACTAGGTCAGTTTGTTTCAGCCACTGCTGCTATCATTGTTTTGGATTTATCTTTCCTCGTATGTTAGCTCCTAAAGGTTGAGTAGGCTGGGTCATTACTTGTTTGTGCCACCTCTTCTATGTCTTTGATTTGCACGAATGCTTGGCTCAATATGCGGGCTTTCAGATAGTAAAGCTTTGACTTAATAAAGTTGTTCATAGCCACCTTAAGGATGGTAAGAAAATATGTTTCAGGGATGGGTTCATGAAGTTCATTTAAGGCCGCACTCCACCTTTGGATAAATTTCTATGCTAGCTAAAGCGACGCTTGTTTAATTTGGATCAAGCTATCTAACGTGGCTTCAGGTTTTAGATTGTACTTGAAATAGGTGACAAACTAGTGCCAAAAATCCTCTAGAGAAGATATGGATCTATGGCGTAAAGCTCGGTACCAGTCTAAGGCTTTTCTAGTTAAGGACATAGCAAACACACACAAAATTACATGGGGCCATGCCTAAAGTGAAAGACTTTCTATTCGAAATGTCACTAGATGGGCATTTAGGTCTCCCTCTCCATTGTACTTGATCAGCTAGGGTAACGAGACTCCCTTTGGCAAGGTTAAGGATGGAACTGAGTGGTCAATTAGGTCATCTTAATAGAAATCTAGTACCTTGACTTCCTCAGTGTTCATAGTTTTAAGACATTTTAATTCTTCTGCCAATGAGTGCATCATTCTTTGTGTGTTTGCCCATTCTTGGGTGGTAGGTAGACCAGTGGGTTGAGCGGATTATGGATAATAATGGTTCAATTGTTACATTTTTTGTGGAAAGAAAGGTTTTTGGGTTGACGTTGATTGTGGTGGGTTGGTATTTGGGATTGAGACTACAGTTGGTGGGACCCACTGCCCAGCTACAGGTTGTGAAGTAACACCCTGAACGTGTTGGGTTGGAGTAATTAATGGTGCTTCGTGGATCTACACCTAAGGTATGTAATGGATGGATGTGGAAGCTGGTATGACCGATGGCATTCCAATTACTTGAGGTCGAAAGATTGACCCTACGTTAGTTTGGGGAGGGAGTTGTTGGGACTGTACTTGTGGAGGAATGATGGAAATGGACACATCAGAGTGAATATTATTGAGTACGGAGAAGATAGGAATGGAAGTAGGTACCTCTTGTCAAGAAACTAGTGCTCAAGTGTTTGCAGCTGAAGGAGGAAGCACAGTTTCTTCCAGGAAAGGGTGGAATAATGGGTTTGTATAGGCATGGGGACTGATGGTGTGGTAGGAATCTCCATGTTCAGATTGGACTGCAAAGTCATCTTCCTCATCTTGAGGCTCTATTGGAGGTAGCTATAAGGCTTGAATTCTTGCCATAAGAAGCAGGGATATGAGTTTATGATGATTTTCAGATAGTGGAATTATGTCAAATGTTAAAGGGATAAACTCACATCCTCCTTTGTGGATAAATTCATATTCTCACTTCGCTTCCCTCTCTATATGGTCGATAGGTAGGTTGGCTTGGATTTTGACACAGATGAAGTTATACTCTTTGGGTGTAACAGTCGCATAAGTAGGGCCTTTGCCCTGTAGCCTGAGCAACTGGTGTGTAGGGCCTTGGGGATTTATCTATTCAATAACAGTTATGGATTTCATGTCAATCACAGGGTTTGAGGTTTCAGCCCCAAAGTCTGAGATCAGCAACATTGCTGTGTTGGTCTGGAAAGATTCCATAATGAACGTGAGCAGACTGGGCTAGATAAGTTGAATTGCAAATAACCACAGCGTGACCAATAGGCAACATGTCTTGATAGACAGTGTGACCAATAGGCAGTGTGTTCTGACAAGCAGCGTAACCAACAGGTAGCGCGTCTTGATAGGCGTCTGTAGCGTGAGAGGTAGCAGCAGCATGAGAGATAGAGTAGCAACGTGAGTAGACTACAGCGTGAGTACTACAGTGTGAGGTAGGATGGACAAGATGGGTGAGTTAAGCTAGCATGTGTAAACTAGCTAGGCTTTAATCAACACTTTGTTTAGACAGGTTTCGACAGACAACAAACAAGTTAGGTCCTCTTTCTAGTGCCAATTTACTGTACTGACCTAAATCATTGGTGCAAAGCTGGAAGGGAAAAACAAACACTGAAAGATCATCAGGCAGACATAGCTAACCCTACCTTCATGTGAGGGCAAGCCAGAAAAGGAAACGAAGGTAGAGTTCCTTGGATGGTCTTCACGCAAATCAACCAAGGACTTCCCCAAGCATAAACTACGGCTTGCACTGGGTTATCATAAACTGACTGACGTTTGAAATGTAAACAATAGCACATGAAATTTAAACACAACGTATGTAGAAATGTATTTTAAACAGAACGTAAACAAAGAAAATAATGTAAATGAAAGGAAATAATGAACTGTATTGTATTACATAGAAAAGATGTGCACCAGTCAAAGTGTAGCTACACGTGTGGATGGCAGGTCAAGTGCCAAGCCCCAGGTGATGTGATGTGTTTTTAAAAGTGCGTGCATGCTAGGAGTCAGAGTGTGTTGAGTGCCCAAGGATTGCTGATATGAGTTTCTTAAGTTTTTTAACTCAAAAATTGTCCACACCGATTTATGTGAATTGACAGGGTATTTATAGGGTTAGGCCGAGCTCAGGTGCGGAATTCAAGAATGGAATCAATGGCTGAGGGATGAGAAGAAAGTAGATCTCGTGACATGTGTCCGGTGGACAGTTGTGCATGAGTTGGATGTGTGTCAGCAAGCTACGTTCTTGACCAAGTACATTGCATTTTACAACTTGTGGGTTACTCAAGCCCATGGAAGTACATACAATTTAGATTGTGAGGGCTTGAAATGCCCACAAATGAAGAAAATTTACAAAGAAAATCAAAGGAATTAACTCTGGCTCGCTTGAAACTTTTTGGTCCCTAAATCAACTGCTGTAGGATGTTGATTTGAGGGGTTTCGTGGCTATTTGAGGTGTTTCTGTTTTGCCAGAGCCTCTAGCATGAGTGGATGTGCCTCCAACGTGAGTTGAGTTAAGCTTTAGCATGAGTTCATTTGTATTGATGCTACACTCATGCCCAGCGTGACCTCCAGTGTGAGTCCCAGCGTCCCAGTGTGCCAACGTGTGTACACTATAGTGTGTGTACGCTGCACTCATGCTTAGCGTGACCTTCAACGTGAGTGAGAAAAATGAGACCTTTGGATACCAAATTTGGATTTCGAAGCCTGATTCATGAAGTGTGGTTGCTGCCTACCTTGTGACCTTGAGGGTGATCTGGAATGTGAAATTTTGAGCTTGAATGTGTTTGGTTTTGAGTCACTTGGAGTAGGTCACGCTGGAGGTCACGCTGCAGTGTGACCACAGCGTGACCTGCAGAAACTACAATTTTTGAACATTGAAACTGAATTTTCTCAAGGCTGGAGTCTAAAGTTGGAGATTGTTGATGTTGAACCTGAGGATGGCACTTTGAACTTGATTTTGACATTGTTTGGAGATGTTCACGCTGAAGGTAAGCAAACCGCCTTGGGTAGGCTAGGTGTGTGCTCAATGCCTTAGCCAAATTTTGCCTCCCAGATGCCGAGGAGGGCTTGGGTCATCCTCGTTTCATAGTGCTGGGCCAAAATTAGTGGTGTTTTAGAGGGGATGAAGGATGAGAATATTAAGAGTAAGAAGGAGTGTAAGGAACATGAGGTGGTGATCTCGTAGGATAGGACATGGGTTGATGATACTCAAGAGAGTGATAATGACAAGGTGAGGTAGAGGATGTTAATCCAGTTGGAGAAACAAGGTGTTGAACATAATAAACACTTGGTTTTGGGTGATACGAAGGATGTGGCCTATTTGGTGATGGCTAAAACACCACTAATTTTGGCCTAGCACTTTTAGACAAGAATTAAGCTAAGTCATGCTGCTGCCCAACATGAGTACAGCGTGACCAAACTTGGAGGCCTTTGAAATAGCCCCCAATGGCCCATGATTCAACAGGAAAGGTCCCCCCGGGGCCCACAGGTGACTGCACCAACTTCCAGCATCTAGAATCAAAAGTTTTAGGTTCAAAATATTTGGTTTTGTCTAAGTACACTTTGGTTACTTTTTTAGATGCTGCACAGCGTAAGGATCAGCGTCACCAATTTTAAGAGCCCCAAAACTGAGCCAAAATGACTTGATTTCAAGAGTGCAAGTCGTGCTAAGGGTCCACGATTGATAACTATGGGTCCCTACCTTCAGAAATTCTAGATTTCAACTCAAAATTGCAAGTTTTGGAGGTCACACTGCAGGTCACACTGTAGGTCACGTTGGGCAGTCAAATTTCTCTTGTTGTACATTTCATTATAAATCCCCATTTGTGGGCATGTCAAGCCCTCATGGTCTAAATTAAATGTACTTTCATGGGCTTGAATAACCCATGAATTATAAAGTGCAATGTACCTAGTCAAAAATGCAACTCTCGCCAACACACATCCAACTCGTGCACAACTATCTGACACAAATCCAACTTGTGCACAACTATCCAACACAAATCCAACTTGTGCACAACTATCCAACACGAATCCAACTCATGTACAACTATCCAAAAAAAATCCAACTCGTGCACAACTATCCAACACAAATCCAACTTGTGCACAACTATTCAACATGAATCCAACTCGTGCACAACTATCCAACACACATCCAACTCTCACCAACATGCATCCAACCCAAGCACAACTATCTATTGGAGACATGTCACTAGATCTGCTTTCCTCACATCTCCCAATCATTGATTCCATTCTTGAATTTTATGCTCGAGCCTAGCCCATCCCTATAAATACCCTGTCAATTCACATAAACCATAGGCAATTTTGAGAGAGGACAAAACCTGCAATCCTTGGGTGCTTAGCACACCTGATTGTTGGCATCCAAGCATTTCTCATATTCATCACATCACATCATCGCATCACATCATCTTGAGGCTAGGCACTTGACTTTCCATCCACACATGTGAAACTACGCTTTGACCGGTGCACATTTTTTTAAAAATAATATAATATAGTTTCATTATTATCTTCCATTTACATTATTTACTTCGATTTATGCTTTGTTTACAATATAGCTCTATTTATGCTTTATTTATAATTTAGTACACTCTGTTTACATTTTGTATCGCTGTTTGCATTATGTTTACATCCTGTTTACGATAACCCCAGCGCTAGCTGTAGCTTATGCTCAGGGAAGTCCTTGGTTGATTTGCGTGCAAACCATCCAAGGCACTCTACCTTCATTTACTTTTCAAGCTTGCCCTCGGGCAAAGGTAGGGTCAGCTGTGGCTACCCGACGATCTTTCGATGTCTATTTCCCTTCCAGCTTCACACCGATGATTTAGGTCTGTACAGTTTTTGGCACTAGAAAGAGGGCCTGAACCATTTTTGTCTACATTTTTGATTAGCACTTAGTCAAAACTCTGGATGTTCTAGAGAGCATAACAAGTTCTCAAAGCATAGCAAGGTCCAACGTAGCGAGTGTAGCACTAGGGTTGACCATTTTTAGCAGTTTCCACACTTAGCATTTTTTTCTTGCATTTTCATACTTAGCAGTTTTTTTCTTTCGTTTTTTACACTTATCCATTTTCCTGCATTTTCATACTTAGCATTTTTTTTCTTTTTTTTTTTACACTTATCCATTTTCCTGCTATAGGCAAATTTAGTCATTTTTTTTATTTTAATTTTTTTAATTTTTTTTCTTTTTTTCTTTTTCAAAGTTAGCCATTTTCTACAAATAGCAACTTTCACAACCCAATTTGGGAATATGAATCCAGATCAACCTTCTACATCAATGCCTAACACATTTGATACCACAATCCAACCAAGGCGAACCACACTAAGCCCTGAATAATATAACTTCATTTGTGTAAAAATCCAAGCCAACTTGCCTATCGATCATCTGGAAAGGGAAGCAAAACGAGACTATGAACTTGTCCACAAAGGAGGTCGTGAGTTCATCCCTTCAGCATTTGATATAATCCCATTGTCTGAACACCATCATAAATTCATATCCTAGCTTCTTATGGCTAGAAGTCAAGCCTTACAACTACCACCAATAGAGCCTCAATATGGGGAAGATGATTTTTCAGCCCAATTTGAACATGAAGAATCATACCATACCATTAGCCCCCATGCCCATACAAACCCATTATTCCATCCTTTCCTGGAAGAAACTGTGCTTCCTCCTTCATCCGCAAACACTCGAGCACCAATTTCCTGACAAGAGGTACCTACTTCCATTCCTATCTTCTCTGTACACAATAATTTTCATTCTAATGCATCTACTTCCATCATTCCTCCACAAGTACAGTCCCAACAACTCCCTCCCCAAACCAACATAGAGTTAATCTTTTGACCTCAAGTAATTAGAATGTCATTGGTCATACCAGCTTCCACATCCACCCATTACATACCTCAAGTACAAATCCATGGAGTACCATTGATTACTCCAACCCAACATGTTCAAGGTGTTACCTCATAACCTGTGGCTAGGCAGTGGGTTCCACTAGTAGTCTCGGTTCCAAATACCATCCCACCACAACCAATATCAACCTAACAACCTCCCTTTCCAATGCAACAATTAAACCATTATCATCCACAATCTGTGCAATCCACTGGTTTTCCTACTGCCCAAGAATGGGCAAACACATAAAAAATGATGCACTCACTAGGGGAAGAATTGAAATGCCTTAAAATTGTGAATACGGAGGAAGTCAAAGTACTAGATTTCTATCAAGATGACCCGATTGACCCCTCGGTTCCACCCTTAACCTTACCAAAACGAGTCTCATTACCTCAACTGACCAAGTACAATGGAGAAGGAGACCCAAATGCCTACCTAGTGACATTTAGAACCAAAATTCTTTTACTTCAAGAATGGACCCATGTAATTTTGCGAGTGTTTGCAATGTCCTTAACTGGAAAAGCCTTAGACTGGTACCGATCTTTACCCCGTAGCTCCATATCTTCTTTAGAGAATTTGTTGCATCAGTTTATCACCTGTTTCAAGTACAATCTAAAACCTAAAGCCACGTTAGATAGCTTAATTTAAGTTAAACAAGCACCATTAGAGCCAGCGCAGAAATTTATCCAAAGGTGGAGTCCAGCCCTAAACGAACTTCATGAAACTATTCTCAAAACATATTTACTCACCATCCTTAAGTCGGCCGTGAATGACTTTATTAAGTCAAAACTTTACTACCTGAAAGCCTGCACATTGAGCTAAGCATTCATGCAAATCAAAGACATAGAAGAAGCTACACAAATAAGTAATGACCTAGCCTACTCAACCTTTAGGAGCCAACACATGAGGAAAGATAGTTCCAAAACAATGGTAACAATAGTGGTTGAGGGAAAACAACCCGCTATCCCAAAAAACTATGAAAGAACCACACATGCTCATACACCTAAAAATTCCTCAAATAGAAAAAAAAATGCAGGTCATGCTCATACCTTCGAAAGAAAAGACCCTGCTCAATACACACCATTGCCAGTAAAGGCTTCACAACTACTTGATCAACTTCTAAAGGCGGGGCTAATTCAACACAAACAAATGTCTCCTGTGGCCTTGCAAAGACATGATCGCTTTTGCAAATTGGCCAAAAATCCAGCCTTACAAATAGCCAACGAACCTCCCATTCCAAAAGGCTTTAGGTTGGATAGGTTTTGTGAATATCACCAACAGTGTGGTCATGGGACTGATTATTGCTTTACGTTGAAACAAGACATACAATGCATGATAGATAGGGGTGAAGTAGTGTTCGATGAGACAAACCTAGTAAGACCCCAAAACCAATCCATGGGGGTCCTCAAGAATCCTCTCAATACCAATACCAATGATGCCCCATATGTGATTAATACTGTCCATGTGGAATACAGACAAGACGTTCCTCAAAAGCCTTTTGTGATTCACGGGCATTTAGAAAACACACCTACCCCAATATATCCTCAAACCCCTTTTACCATGTGCACATCCCCCACACCATCAAAACCATTCATCATCCGCATACCTCCTTCAGTTGCCACCACAACAAACCTACCATCTGAAAATCGACCCATTCCCTTTATGGTACGGATGCCAAAACACCTTGGCGTACAACCCACCTCCACTTCTTGATGACCTTTGCGAGAACTTCTTGCCAATAGGCTAATAAGAGAGCACTTGGAAAGAGAAAAAAGAGAGCGCATGGAGAGAGAAAACCATGGACACGAATTAGGGCTGCCAAAGCCTACACAGCTAAACACCGTTCCCATGAGTTTGTCCATTAATGAGCCTAGTACAAGTCATCAAAACAAAGATGAAGTCATGAGTCATATCCCAAACCCAGCGTCCTCAGCTACTAACGCAAAAACCCCTCCATGAGAAATACAAATGCTGGGTCAAATGGATCAAATCTCTACAGATAAGAATGTCCCAAACTGTAAATACCTAGCAAATGCATTGACCTAGGTCGCACAAGCCTTAAAACAAAAGAATACTTCTTTAAGTTTGTATGACCTAGTAATGACTTCACCAGTACATCGAGAGGCTCTCGTACGGATGCTAACTTCAATTCATATTAGTGAGGATCTTCCTACAGATGAACCATCCATTTATGCAGTATTATCCCCATAGCTTTAGGAATCGAAAACCACATCCTTAGAGTTCCGTGTTAAGGACATTAAGCTAGATGAGAAAATAGGGGAAATCACCATGGCCCCTATGTTCATAACAATACAAGTTGATCATTTCAAAATATGTAGGGTGCATGTTGATGATGGTGCAGCAACAAATGTAATACCTTTTTCCATCATCGAAAAATTGGGACTCATTAAACAAGTACAGCCCACAACAACCTCTTTCTTGAGATCTTTCAGTGGTTCCCGTGTGGAAGTGAAAGGCATGGTTACCTTAGATTTCATAGCCGGTGACCAATTCCCTACATCAGCTGAATTCATAGTGGTTGATGAAATGCCAGGGTTTAATCTAATCCTAGGATGTCCTTGGTTAGCTCAACTTAAAGCTGTATCTTCACCAATCCATTAGGAGATCCACCTACCTTACAAGGGTGGTGAGATCATCATACATGGGGATATAATAGCATCGATCACTTCCTCATACCTTGAGGTAGGTCAAGGGTCAGAAATTGAGTTTGTTAAGCCTAGACCATGAATGTGGTTGCTGACCACCTCTCTCTCTCTTAAGATTGAATAATAAAGAGGAGGATAACTTGCTCTCTAATAAGTTTCCAGGTGAAGTCCTTTTTAAAGGAGTAATAAGTGAATAAATGCCTACAAAAGTAACATGGTATAATGGCATCCTCACATATCGTGTCACCCAAGAGATGCCACAACACTTGGATTTTAGGAAGAAACAATAATTTCCTGATTGGGCCAAATACTTCATGGAAATCAATGGACACCTTTACAAGGTGTGTGCTGATGGCTTGATTCATTAGTATGTCCATGAAAAAGACCAACTGTGCATTCTCCAGGATGGTCATGAATGGCCTTACAAAGGCCACTATGTAGGGAGATGCATGGCCATAAAAATCTTAATGATAGGATACTATTGACCTACAATATTTAGGGATGCTGATGAGACATGAATTGCACATAGTGCTGGCGGCCACGTTAAGGCACCCACGTTAAGGCACCCACGTTGTATCATGGGTCACGTTGTATCATGGGTCACGATGTATCATGGGCCACGATATCGCGTATGCGATGTATCGTGGGCCGTGATATCATGTACGCGATATCGCAGTCAGCCGCAATTTCTATAAATAAGAGGTGGCTCTCCCTCAGTTCCATCCAAGTTTTAGTGTAGTGAAGCTCTGGCAGTTTGATCCCTCCAGAGTTAGAATTTTCCCGTGTCTGCCTGCAGTGTGGTGAATGTGATTGTATGGTGTCTTTATTCAAGTGTGCCGTACTTGGACACGCACATGAATGGCAATAAAGATCGAGATTAGTTCATCATTGCAGCATTCACTTAGTTTATTTATTGTTATTTATTTCATGTTATTTATTGCTTTCATAGCGCGGTGTGAGTACGACTTAACTACGAGCATCTACGGGTGTGTACGGCTAGTTAAGGAATCGGTTGCTCATCGCGATTAGTTTCTCACCCTTAAACTCCTAGAAGC
>MNCI01021248.1:29736-159703 GCA_015680685.1 Gnetum montanum | reverse complement strand
CTTAGCTTAGTTAGTATTATTTTCCACTGCCTTCAGGAGTAGCATTAGATTAGGAACACATCATACACCTCATCTAGACTAAACCATACGTGACATATGCAAAACTAGTCTAGATGGGAAGACAGCGAACTGCGACCTAAGGCTAACTATCTAGATACCACAACTAGTCCATCTACGAAGTTCGACCGGATCACGCGTGCGACGCTCGTTTCGTATGGTTGAGTGTAGGGGTACCTCACCACTCATCAGATGTCAACCAGTTCGTTAACTCTTGTGAATGTTGTCAACATAATGGGGGCATGACCACTCACATGAAAGGTCCTCAATAGTGGATTCAACCATTGGAGCTTTTTGACATGTGGGGCATTGACTTCATGGCTCCCATCACACCCATGTCTAATGGGAAGGCATATAGTATAGCAATAGTTGACTACTACACAAAATGGGTAGAAGTAGCAACAATTACTGATTATACATCATCCACTGCTACCAAATTTATACAACAAAATATCATGAATAGGTTTGGGGTGCCACATTCACTAATTTCTGATAATGCAACTCATTTCACTAGTGCAACATTTAGAAAATTAATGCAACACTTGGTGTTAGAACATAACTTAACAACACCTTACCACCCCCAAGCCAATGGTCAAGCAGAGGTAACCAAGTAGGAGATTACAAAAATACTAACATGAACCATTACCAAATATAGGAAGGACTGGAGTACAAAACTTAATGATGCTCTTTGGGCTTATTGTTCAACTTGGAAACTTCCTATTGGTTATTCTCCCTATGAGTTAATGTATGGAAAACTTCCAACAGTCCTGATTCAATTTGAGCCCCATACACTCTTAACAACCTATGATCTAAACCTTGATCCAAGTCTAGCATAGAAGGAAATATTGATCAATTTGAATGTGCTAGATGAAAATCACTTAGTGGTCCTATCCTTAAATGAGGTGAACAAGGCAATCAATAAGCAATGTCATGACCTTAGAATTAAGAAAGTAAAACTTCAACCAGGAGATAAGGTTCTTTAGTGGAACCCAACACATGTACCCCAAAAGATAAAATTCCAAACATTGTCAAAGGGACCTTATATAATTGATCAAACATTTTCCTCTAGGACCATGTTGATGTACAAACTTAATAGCCCAAATAAAAAGTAGTTGGTCAACATCCAACAAGTCAAACCTTTCCTAGAACCAAGACAAGCCAATGTAAATACTACCTCAACTAATGGACAACCACATTCTATTTCTTGGATCTCCTCCCTCCAACTTAGTCATGGAGGAGATGGTAATCCATGCTGACCATTACCATGGCTTCTCAGTTTTTCTACCATTTTATTTTTTACGTTTTTAATTTTATAAATTTTTTTAGTTTTCAAATTTTTCTAATCTTACACCATCTTTAGTACCTTTAAAATTTCTTGATTATTTTACACTTTCTTATATTTTTTACTTTATTCTTCTTTTTTTTGTTTAAGTATGACATTTTCTCATTTTTGCTAATAAATTTGCTTTATTCTCACAAGACATAATGTTGTTGTCGCTATTTACTAATGATGGTTTGTGCTTAATGTGTGATTGTTGATGTTTGGTTTCTATTTTTGAATTCTGATGTTTGATGACTTTGACATTGTTTATTTTTCATAGAATAGGTAGTGAGTCCATGTCATCCACCCATCCAGTTGAACTCTATGGTTTTTCTTGTTATGAGAATTTGAGATCCCTTTTCATTAAAGAAACTTTTAATCAATTGGTGACCTTGGTAGTTCCAAAATTAGGAAGGATTCAAAGGTTTATAAAGGGTGTGAATTTAAGGGGACTCAATACTCTTTGTTCTATTCTTCTTACCTGAGTTCTTGAGTGTTTTCATGGACATCTTGGCATTCCATGCCAACCAATAATAGGAAGATAAATAAGTTGTTGGATGGTGTGGTTCCCATTCAACAAAAAACAATGGAAATTCAAAGCACACCCCTTCGACACAAATAAGTCCTTGAATGGTGTGGTTTTCCTTTTAAAAAAAAAGAGGAAATTCAAAGCACATCCCTTGGACAAATAAAAGGGCTACAAGCACTGGTTATGGGACTCAAACAACATTCACCTACACCTAAAGGTTCCCTCTAACTAAGGCCCTCTCTCTTACTTCCTACTTCTCCTTTCTTCTCTTTGTGAAATGGTGGTGGTTTTGTGGAAGCACTCTTGTGTCTTGTGTGGATGGATCAGTCTTAGAGTGGTGATACAAAGTCACTAAAAATGAATGGTTTTGGTTTGGACTAAGGATGAAACTTCTTGGGTCATTTTAACCACAAATTTCATAAGGGACTTATTATGACCATAATTTGGAACTGCATTCCACCTTCTCTATCATCCATCCATGCTACCATAACTCACCTCACTACCAAGTTCTATGTTATGTTCTATGTCTTAGTCTAATGTGTTTGGATTCTTGAGTGGATTCTTTCGAGTTGGTCTTTAATGTGTCATGATCATTAAATTGACTATGGGACCCATAGACTCCTTAGTTGAGGTTATGCAAGGGCAAAAAGGGCATGAGCCTGCTATGGGAAGGACCCACTTGCATGGCTTTTGTCTTGATTATTTAAGGTTTCTTACCTTTGACATCACTACAATCCTATATTTCACATTTTCCATTGCATAAACCACTTAGTACTCCTTAATATTTCATTTCATTCATCTACTAAATCAAATTTTCTCCTTTTTTCTTTATTTTTTTTCAAATTTATGAGCTTCAACACCCTCTTCTCATGTTTTCACACTATTCTTGGTCTTCCGAGCTTCCATTTGACTCTAATTTCATTAAAAAATTATTTGTATTTTAAAAGTTTGACCAAGTCAACGGTGATTGTTGATTGCATCAACGAGGCCTCGTCGACTATGCCTCATCGATGTAATGCTTACATCCTATATATACCACTAGACACTTTGGAATTTTTTGCAAATTGCTCATAACACATGGGGAATTTTTGTAATTTTTTAGAGCCCAAAACCTTCTAGAGCTCATAACTTCCCAGGGATTTGTCCAAATCACTCCATTACTAGAGATAAGATCTTTATCATGGGGACAATAAACCTTAAGGTTTCTAATGAAAAATCAATGAAATTTTTTGGAAAATTTCCTAACTTACCCAAAAGGTGAATAACCTTAACCATATATAAACATCAAATTTTTCCAAGTTAACCCTTCTAACAACCTTTAGGATGAACTATTCATAATAACACATAAATAAATAATAATTGGGTTAATTAAATTAGCCATAATCACAACTTAGGCAAGTGTAACTATCCTCAAGAATTAAGGTATTCGAATTGTTTTAAGATTACACAATAATTGCTAATCCATGGTCTTATTATGATTACAAATGACACCAAAACAAAAACATCCACAGAAAGGAGAATCCTCACAACCATGGGAGAAATGACCTAGAGCTGGAAAGGGCCAACAAGAATAAGGCCAAGAACTAGTAGAGGCAACCCATGCAATGGGACCTCCTTTAGAAGATGAGGAAGAAGTACCAACTAAATAATCACAAAGAGGAGAAGTGCTTGAACTTGCACCAAGGCTTGAGGTCACATAGACTCAAGCCTACCTAGAAATCATTTGATCCCAAGACATTCAAAGATCAGTTCTTCAAGAAATCAACTTGGGGCCATTTTTAGAGAAAGCCCTAAAAGATGTCAAGAAACAATTGTAGACCTTTCCCATGTGGCCAATCATCACATCTAGTGGGGAATGGTACATGGGAGAGACCTATCTCTTCTGAAGTAGCTGGACACTAGGGTCCATTATCAAGATCAAGGACATTCAATTTTCCTACTTGGTAGAAGCCATTACAAAAGCACTTGGGTTGCCTAACATAGGAACATAGCTAGCTAAATTATCTACAAAAGGTGGTCTTGAGGCCAAGAGGGAGTGGACCCAACAATGTTATGGGGTGGATTGTAAGGAATATTGTGCACTCACACTAGCGAAGAAAATTTATTTTAAGATTCCAGCCTATCACCTCAATCCAACAGTGAGGCCAAGTAAGGTGACTACTTTCACTGCCTAAGCATGCACTATTCTAAGAAAAAAGTTTCTTGTTAATCTTCCACAACTACTATACTTGGAGATTGAAAAATGTTTCAAAGAAAATGAATGTGGAAGGAAGACTCTGCCCTTTTCATGCCTAATCAAAAAAATTTGCAAAAGGGCATGCATTATTCACTACTCTAATGACACTCTTAGGCATGTTCCCTTCACCTCATGGGCAGAAATCATGAAGTATAAAATGCTAGTGATAACCCAAGAAGAGGAGCTTGTTCCACCACCACCCACTCAGGAAACAACATCAGAGGCCCATGCAACCATTGAATGTCTACAAAAAATCTGAGAAAAAATCTTAAGTGAACAAGAGCAATAAGTAGAAATGAGTGGATCTAATCCATTTGTGTATCAACTAGTGATGAGTCACCTTAACAAGGTGGCCTAAATAGTTAGCTAGATGGATAGGGGTGGTTCCATTTTCTCTACCCAAAGAATGTAGCTACCTTTGAGGATAGATCCCAATACTTGAGAGGTGATGGTGTCATTAGCAACACATCATCTATTCCTAGAAATCTTTGGGAGTGCCACCACTTTCTTAGTGAGGTTGAAGGAAGGTGAAGAGATAACTGTCTTGGTGATGCAGCATGATGAGTAGGAGATAGCAATAGAAGTGGTAGCTGAATATGTAGCTAAAGCACTGAATGCTCCCATAGCATCTATACCAAATGTATCTGCACTCTAAGATGTGTAGATGTTCACAAGCATAATTAGTGGAAAGTTAGATGTAGCTTAACATGAAAAATTATTGGAATGACTAGTAGGAGCCAGGAAACTAACTTTGGACATCTTTGATCTTTTGGAGAACATCATCACAACCTAGTTGGAGCTACTGAATGTAAGGGGTAGATGTATTATTTTGGAGGGGCAACTAGAAATGGCCTAAGAGAAAAATCAATACTTGGCCAAGGAGGTTGCCAAACTTTATGCTTGACTTGCAAAATAAGAAATTCTCGGCCCAATAGTAATGAGAGATGAAGCTACCAAGTAGCTTCAAAAATTATTTTAGAAGGTTGAGGAGGAGGCAGTGATGGCCATCTTTAAATAGTCCATAGCAGAAGCTAAAACACACTCAACCAAAAGGGACTTGAATTAGATATGCCAAGAGAATGAAACATTGACCACACAAAATTATCACCTATGAAATCTTAATACTCAAAGAGACCAAATGCAAGAATTCATTCATCAACAATAGGAGTAGCTTGCCAAGGTAAACATTGAACTCAGGAAATTGGTTGCAGAGAACCATAATCTATCAATGGAGGAGGTATATACCTTTCAACAAAATCTATCATTGATATTGGTGCTCTCACATTTAAGAAAGTGAAAAATCACTACAAAGACAAGGTCAATTTGCAAAAGGAAGTAAACGAAAAACAAATTCAAATAGCAAAGGCAAAAATGAATGAAGCCCTCCAACAACTCCAACAATGAAGAAAGATGTGGCAACCCATCCTTGATGAGATTGATGCCTACAAAAAAGTGGAGATCTGCTTGAAGGAGTTGCAAATCGAGAAGATGATAGAGTACATGAAGTTGGCCAATCTAGTTATGCAAACCTAGCAATGCTGACTACCAGATGACCATGGTTAGAGTTAGAAGAAAAAGTGGCTAGCTCATATCTACTATACCAGGCTAAGTTCAAACACTATAAGGACACCAAGAAAAAGCTTGAGATAGCTAATGCTAAACTTGAAGTTCTCAAAGGGCATTTCAAACATCAATAATCTATCACTAAGGACCTATCCAGATGGATGAATGACTACCAAGAGTTGAAGAACATAGTAAGAGTGTTCAACATTTAATGCAAATATTTTGTTGCCTAGTTTGTCAATGTCAATGAGTTGTTTCCAGTAATCCGGTATCCTTGGAATGTGCCCATTCCAACCCACATTGGGGAAGCTACGTGGATGATGCATAATCATAGGAGTAAGGAGGAGAAAATGAAAGCACTGTAGGATGCTTTCCACCTCTCACTTGAAGTCACAAAAGTAGTAGGACAACCGCAGCCACCTCAACCACTGCTAGTGCATGAAGCTAGTGAAGGTTCCTTAGAGCTTTAGGAACCACCACCACCTGGGATTATTTGATCTTCTCCAACAAGCTTCACATCATTAAGGAATTTGTTATAAATTTTTAAAGAGTTGAATCATTGTGTTCAATTTTGTATCCTAAATACCTTCATTTTTTGTAATGTGTTGATCCGTACACTCCACTTTTTGTCAAGTTAGTCAGTTTGTTTTGGTGTGAAGAAAAGTCAATCAATAATTCCATACCTTCCCAATTTTGTAACAAAACTCAAGGATGAGTTCTCATTCAGTCATGGCGATGTGATGAGTCATGTTAAGTTGGCTACATCAATGAGGTCTCATCGATGTAACCTCATCGACTAGGCCTCATCAACAAGGCCTAGTCGATGCATCTTACCATGCATCGATGAGGCCCCATTGACATAGTGTCAATTTTCTTGATTTTTTGCTATATATATGTGCTTGTAGCCACATTTATGGCATAAGTAAATTGTTGTTGCAGTGGAGCTCTTGCATTTTTCACATTTGAAAGTTAGAATTTTTCCTCCAAGTGCCCATAGTAGGAGTGATTAAGTGTATGGATCTTTATTCAAGCATTGTTGTACCTAAGCATGATAGTATGTGTGGTAATAAAGATGTGCTTTCTAATAAGCCTTGCATCAATTTGGATAGATTAGCTATTTTATTTATGCATTTACTATTTCCAATTATTTATTAAATGCTTTCAATTACTTATTAAATATTTCCTAATTATTACATTAATGAGGCAATTAAGTGAGATAGATTACACACATAAGTACGACTGCTTAAAGCATAACACGTATTCACTTGGTAATCCTAGTAGCATTATTTCTTGGTACACCCAGTAACATAATGCTTGGTTACCTAGCAGTGAATACGTGGGTTCAGGCCATGTATGGAAATTGGGATCAGATGCTTATGTTAGGATTAATTAAATGCTAGTTAATTAGTTAATTTAGATTATTTAATCAAATTATTTTTATCTACATTTGAGCACCAACTTATAAAACATAAAATGATAAAAATCAGATGCCTCAGTTACACTTAACCATACCAATGAACATCACAAGTGTAATTGGGAAGACAATGATTAACCTTAAGGCTAGATTCACTTCCTAAAGAACTAGTGCAATGGAAATGATAAAGTCCATAGAATTCAATTGGATAGTGTGTGAACACGTTGTGATTCTTATGGTTGGGTGTAGGGGTACTTCATCACTCATCACAAATTATGAGGTAGTGGAGTTATGTTGACTTTATCTTTGCTAATTTTGTACTTAACTAAGATGGAAGAAGCATATTTTATTTGATGAACCTTAATTTCCTTCTTGCCTTGATCAACTTGTATTCCAAGAAATTATTTTATCTTTTCTAAGCCTTTCATTTCAAATATGCTCTTCATGTTACATTTAAATTCTTATATTACCTTGTTTTCTATAACTGTAAATATAAGGTCATCTACATAAAGTCAGATAATGATCAAGTCCTTGTTGTCATTCTTGTAGTAAAATGTGGGATCAAACATGTTATATGAATATCCTTTTTTTGACAAGTATTCATTGATTCTATAAAATCATGTCCTTGAAGTTTTTCTTAATCCATATAAGACTTTTTTTAATTTGCACACTTTATCTTCTTTTTATCTGATAACACAACATTTAGGTTGATAGACACAAACCTTCTCATTTATATTACCATTGAGGAATGCTAAGTTTATATTCATTTGATAAATTTTAAAACCATGATAAGAAGCTATGAAAAAGATGAGTTAGATTGTTTAAAATCTTACTACTAAAGCAAATATCTTCTCATAGTTATTGTGTTCCTTTTTTTTGAAGCCTCTAGTTATAAGTCTTGCTTTTTGTTTGATGATTTTTTCCTATTTCATTAAATTTTATTTTATATAGTCATATATAATCTATCATCTTTTTCTTTTTTCTATATCAAATAATTCCCAAGTCTAGTTTTCATGATATCTTCATATTCATTATCTATGGTTTCCTTCCATTCTTTAATTTTCATTACTTATTTCATATTTTTTCATTCTTGTGTAAAGGTTGAATATGCCATATTAGTTATAACACTTAAGCTTGTTGTCCTTCTCTCAAAATTAATGGTTAGTATTTTTTAAGGGTAATAACTTTGTATCCATGATTTTGGATTAAGTTGAGTGTTTATTCTTTGGTTATCTTACTAGAAACCAATTGTACCAAATTTTTCTTCTAGTAAAACTTCATCTTCTAATAAGTACCAATTATGATCTATTAGAGCATAGAATATATGTTTTGATTTTTTATAGTCATATCCAACAAAGGTGCACTTTTTTTCTCTATCATCTACCTTTTTTAGGATTCTTTTTATTATCTTGATGTAACAATAGGAACCAAACATCTTCATGTAAGTAATGTTGGCAATTTTATTGTACAATAATTCATATGATGATTTGTCTTTATTCTTGCCAATAATGATTATATTCATGACATACGTAGTCATGTTTATGGCCATGCTTCAATATCCATTTAGTAGGTTTACATTTTTGAGAAGACATCATTCTCATCTTGTCTTAAAGATTTCTATGCTTTCTTTCATCCATACTATTGGAGTATAGATCATAGCCACATGTGATATAATGAAAAATTTCTTATTTTTCATAAAAATATCTAGAGTTATTATTTATGAACACTTCCCATATGTCTATTTTTATGAATTTTTTAGAATATTCCATGACATTTTACATTAGATTGTAGCATTTGAGAAATTTCTTAAATGAATCATTTTTCACTCTTCAGTTGTAAGTTTAGGTGTATCTAGTACAATCATTCATGATAACCATAAAGTATTTGGCTTATTTGATAGAAATAGTAGACATGAAACCTACTAGATTAAGATGGATGAAGAGGCACTTCCTTTCTTTCCACTAGTGTTATCTATGGAGATTTTGTTTGTGATCATTGTATGTAAACTTCATGCTTGTCTTTGGAAACCAACTATCATTTTAGTTTTTTCATCTTGTTAATATTAAAAAAGTAAGTGTAAAAACCTTTTATGTCATAGCTTGGCTTCTTCTTCTAGATTTCAAATCATTATGTGTTTTATTTTTAAACTATTTTTAATGTTTGATGCTACTTCATTATTATTGCTTTTCAGGACATTGATCTTCATGTTGGTGATAGGTCTACCTTAAAGATCAAAAAATTCATAGCTCATATAGTAAATTCTATTATTAAAATCTTTGATACTAATGACTTATTCTTTTTTAGGATTAGTTATAATACACATATCATTAGTGAAGCTTACATTAATGCCTTTGTTAGAGATTTGACCAACTAAGAGAAGAGGATTGAAAAGGCTAAGAACATAATAGACTTGGATGATGCTGATGATCTTGTTGGTATTGAAACACGACCAAGAAAGTACATGTTGTAACCTTTTGGCATGGTAACGTTTACCCCATGAAACCTGAGGCTAAAATTTCATTGTAAAATATGAAGAATGTAATCCACAAGATGCAATTTCACATAATGTAGCTTTTGGGGCTAAAAAATTCCTCAAAAGATGTAATAGCCTCAACCCCTAGGTGAAAAAGTTCATATTATGTTTATATTTGGGCTTCAAGAGGGCATTGGGGTCAAAAATGTCTTTTTGACTACCAAAGTTGTCATTTTCATGGGTTTTGTGAGGTGTATAAACCTTTGCTATGTTGGAATCACCTATGCCCAACATTGGGGGATGTAACATTACCTATTTCTAGCATTGGAAGGTATAACGCTTGAAGCCTCAACATGGCTCATGTGACCCCAACACTCCTCTTGGAGTTTAGCATGCTCAACATTGGTCCAATAGATCTAGCATGGCTCCTATAGCTCTAGCATGGTCCCAAGAACCTTAGCATGGGTGTGATACCACCAGCATGGTTCCTATAGGTTTACCATTGCTCTTGGGAGGCCAGCATGGGTGGAAGAAACCAATGTGAATAATATTCCCATTTACTGCTTTTGATTACTAGAATGGTTTTGGTATGTTGGTAGAATCAAAACTTACCATTCATGGAATCCATGCTAGATTTAGATACTTACAACACCTGCACATGACAACAATCTATCAGCAATTAGAACAAAAATATGTAGCCCAAATTATGAACATGAAATTATGTAAATCAAGCTTTGATATCATAAAGAGGTTCCACCATTTTTGAATTCCATAGCTTTGAGAATCCCTTGCAAACACAAAGCTTTTTGAGTAATTTCAACATAGAAACTATAGTCATTTTTACCATTATTTAACCCCCAAGATTGTGTAAGATTTTGTGGAAATGCTGAGCAAATTGATCACTAAGACTTCCAACATGGCTTTTTTATGTGGTCCAGAAAACCCACACATATTATCCCCCCTACACCACCAGTGTTGTAGATCTAGTGAGGAGTATAGTAATGTTTTAAAATTTTTGAAGTTTTGGAGCATTTAGATTGTGGAGTTGGCTATGGTATCTGAGGCTACTAGCTTCAAAAGATTTCAAACCTCAGTGTAGTGAATCCTTTGCTTCCTCAAGCATCCCTTGTACACATTTCTAAAATTTCTTTATTTTTATCACAATAAAGTTTACAGTTTCATTTGTTGTGCAAGTTAGTGTAGATTTATTTTCATTCTGTGAATTTATTTTAAGTCAAATTACATTGTGTTTTTATTTTATTACCTCTTTTTTCCTACTCTATAAGTTCTTGGGTAATTGTCAAGATTACTTAGTATACCTCAGATCCTATTTTTGAAGGTCCTTGGGATTGAGAATTAAAGCTATTCCACTTGGGATTTCTAGTTTTTTCTAGTGACCAAATTTTCTAGTTACTACAATTTTCTAGTGCTAGAAAGAGGGCATCCACCCAAGTTCTACATCCAATTCTATTAGCCATTATAACAACCCTATATGCAAAAATAAAAAATCCTTTGAAATTGCATAAAAATCTTTGAACTTTTGCAAATTTTTTCCTACAATAAAAACTAACATTGTCATCCATATCCCTACCACCAAAATCTAGCATAGAGTGTGCAGGTGATTTGGGCATGAAGAAAATTTTCAAAATGGTTGTTGGACATTTCAAGGCCACCAAAAATGTTATACCCCTTTTCTATGAAACTTTTCTAGTATGGCCAACATTAGCATTCTACTAAAACAAAACCTTTAAAAAAAATTTACCTAAACTTTGGATAATAATCATCAAACTTACCAAGGGGAGATACACCCAATGCTACGTGAAAGAGTGTAAGATTGTTTATCTTACCTCCTTCTTTTCCCCTTCCCCACCTCTACCATGGATACTATTGGCAGACCCATCGTGGTGGGGGTTTAACATAAGCTTCTTATTTTTTTTAAGTAAATGAATGCACTCCATTTTCATTGAAGCATGCATTGTATTTTATAGTTGCAATGCATAATACCCCATTTGCATTTTAAAAATTTAATTAGTTAATAAAACATTTTAATAGGAAAAATTTTAAATAATATCACCATATTGTTTAGCTAATTAAGCATTTTTCCTTTCAACTTCATTAACACAAGATCTAACCAATAGGCCATAAGAATTTATGACCTCAAGGACCTTGCTATAGCTGAATGTAGACAATTACTAAGGCTTAGGAGGATAAGCCTAGAATTTTTGGTAATAATAATCGACCCCAAAGTTACCATGCCCACCTCAAACCTCCTCATCTCTTACATAGGGTAGATCCCTTAGTCCTTAACCCCTCCCTATCCAACCATGTTTGAGCCAATGCCCATTGTAGTAGTGCAACAAACATAATTTGTGCTACAACCAACAACCTTCCCCTTCTCCATACCTTTTGCCACATAACCATGTTCTGTGCAGTCATCATCAATGATTGTGAATACCACTAATTCCTTTTTCATCTAGATGGGATCCACAATAGAACCTTAAGTGACCTAAGGTTCACATGCCCCTTTTGTTCCTTTTCTACACCAGATACCAAGAAAAGCCTCTTTTTCATTGTTTAGCCCACCTACAATGATGATGACAGAACCTTTCCCATTGGTACCACAATGCATTATGAGGCCATAGGCCTCCCAGATTACATTGCAACCTTTCATGCAAACCACATAACCTACAAGGAAACCTCAATGACTAGATCAAGACTTTAAAATGATCCAAGACTTAACAAAAGAGCTATGAAGGATTATAGCTTCCACATTCCAAACTATCAAAATAACAGATTTCTATCAAGACAATCCCATTAGTCATGTTGTCCCACAACCAACTCTTTCCCTGGGTGTTCCCATACCTTAATTTACCAAGTATAGTGGCAAGGATGATCCCAACTCACATCTTATAACCTTCCACTCTGAGCGCTTACTATTACAAGCTTGGCCATATACAATAATGCAAATTTTCCATATGTCCCTTACAAGAAAAGCCTTAGACTGGTATTATGCCTTACCAAGACAATCTATATCCTCTTTGGAATATCTAATTTTGTTATTTTTTAATTATTTGAAGTACAGCTTAAAACTTAACAAAACCCTTGACCAACTAATGAAAGTTAAGCAAGGATCCCTTAAGTTGATGTAAAAGTTCATACAATGATAGAACACTTTGCTTAATGAGATCCTAGAGCCAATAGTTGAGACTCACCTTCTTGCTATCTTTAAGGGGATGGTTAACAACTTTATCAAGTTAAAACCATACTACTTGATCCATAGTCAGTCAATTAGGCCTTCTCCCAAACTAAAAACATAGAGGATGTTGTAGAAGCTAGCCATGACCCTGCCTATGTGATGTATAAAAACCAACATACATGAAAGGATAAGGAGAGGGAAAGACAAAACAATGTAACATTGGCTACTATGGCAAAGGAGAGTAAAACAACCATCCAAGGGATAAAATTGAACCAACCTAAGGCCTCTGCTAACATTAACCAACTTGCAACATTAGGAACCTCTGCATCAACTATAGCTAGGCATAATGTTGAATGAAAGGATTGATCAAAGTATACTATGTTACCATTAAAGGCATTAGAACTTCTTGATCAAATGTTAAAGAGTGGAAGGATACAATTCAAGAAAATGATCGTAAATGCCTGTAAGAGGCATGAGAGGCTATGTGAGATAGCCAAAGATCCCACTACTACAATCAAAGATGATCCTTGGGTGCTATACTTTAAACTTGATAGCTTTTGTCACTATCATCAACTATTATGTCATGATACTGATTTTTTCCTAGCACTAAAAGATGACCTATAGAAGATGATAGACAAGGGTGAATCGGTGCTTGATGCCTCCAACCTAGTTAGGCCTCAGAACCAATTGATGCATATCTATAAAGATTCATTAAATACCAATAACAAACCATATACCATAGTGACATTCAATGTCAAAAATGGTCAGAAGCCTATGAGGGAACCATTTGTGAGTTGAGTACCTCCTCACAAGGAAAGGGATCCTTCAACTTCCACTAGTTCAAGGACCCCCTTTATTGTAAGGATACCATCACCAACATCCCCTAAAGAGCATTTCATAATTAGAGTGCCCCTTCTTATTTCCATATGATCTAACCTAACAATTGAGCAATGTCCCCCTATGGTGGCCAATGTAACGACTTCTTTCTCTCAACCAACCAATATCAACCAAAAGTAGCCAACCAAAAAACATAAGAAACCTAGATAAAAGCCTAAGAATAAAGACAATAAGCAAGCCAAGGCATGGAATAAAGTAGGCCTACCAAAGCCCACTTCCATCTCATCCATTCCCATGACATCTACTACCTAGGTTGCTTTAACTAGTAAACCACTGTAGGACCCCAAGCCATAACAAAATGGAAAAGAGGTAAAGCCACAATAACCAAAACATGAAGTCTGCATTTTTGGGTGCATGATGAAAGTTAGGAAGAATAGGAATGAAAAGTCTACTACTAACAACAAAGACTTCCTTAATGCAATGAATTAGGTCAAAAAATCACCAATAAAAGAATACAATCCTTAGCCTATATGACCTTATCATTATCTTCATTACATACCATGAAGCACTAGTCAAGATGTTGATCTTCATTCCCATTGGCAAGGACATCCTCGCTAGTGAAGAATCCATCCATGTAGTGATGGTACCATCTTCACCAAGGAAAGAAGCAAAGTCAAAATCACTAGTAGTTTGCAAGAACAAAATCAAAATCAATCCCCAAAATAGCAAGGTAACTAAGGCTTCCCTCTTTATAATAATAAGGATAGGACAATATAAAGTGCATATAGTACATGTAGATAATGTAGCAACTACAAACACAATACCCTATACCATTGTTGAGCATTTAAACTTAGCAGAACACATACAACACATGTCAACATTAGCTCTTAAATCCTTTAATGGATCAATGGTTGCCATCAAGGGATCTATCACTTTAGACTTTGTGGAAAGGAAACAATTCCCCATAATGACCAACTTCTTGGTGATGGAGGAAACACTAGGATTCAACCTTATCCTAGGGAGGCCTTGACTAGCTGAAGTAGAAGCTATGTCCTTGTCCATCCATTAATAAATTCACTTACCTTATGAGGGAGGTAAAATAATCATTCATGGTGATAGTGCAGTACCATTAATAGTCAACAATTTGACATAGAGCAGGGGTTCAAAGTGGTGATAGTGCAGTACCATTAATAGTAAACAATTAAACAACACATCATAGAACAACAAAACCATCCACAAATAAATTACTAGCTAAACACTAGCCATACCAACATCAATGTAAAAAGTCATCAACAAGAACAACTGAAAACAGACAACTGGTGATACTAGAAGGCATCTAGAGAAGGTTGAGTTCATTTCCACCCTCAACACTAGGACTACCAGTATCACTTGGTGCCTATGCCATAATAACATAAGGATAATTATTAATTAATGCACTATGAGACTAAGCTAATAACTTTAAAAAAATAAGACATAGAAAAACCAAATGACAAACAAACCTAAGAAAACTCTAGTATGATGTACTATGGGAAAAGATTCTAAAGGTTCAAATGATGGATGATTTGGTCTTCTATCATGTTAAACCAATCCACATCCCCAAGATTAATACCTATGAGGATGTTACTCTAATTGACCTCTATCCATGTAGGTGGCTTCCATGACACTATAGGAATAGATATCTCACCCATGGTAGTAGAGATGTGAGGAGTAGGGGATTCAACCATAGTGAGAGTGTCTCCAAATAGTTTGAAGGTAATTTATGCTTGAATTTCCTTTATGAAAAGCTCCAACTTACGTTGTTTGGTAGTATCCTCTTTTAACCACTTAAGATAAGACTCACGTTCAACCTTATAGTTATTTTTATGGTCTTTCATTGGATGGGCCCACTCTAGAACCCAAGCATAGTAATCCTTCCACTCTTTAGCCTTGTAAGCAATTAGGTTCATCTACAATTGTTACTTAGCCATCTCTCTAGCAAGTGCAACCTTGTCATGGATGATGTTCTAGTATTGGGCCCACATGATAGCCTTAGTTTGTAAGGACTCTTTGTTAGCCACTTGGGCTTCCAAAAAAGCCTTGCAATCCTGTAGATCATTGATCACCTAAGCTTGCCACTTATTCTCCTTCTTTAAGGCCATAACTTGCTCCCATAGGGATTTGTTTAACCTTTGGAATTTCCATGCAGTCTTTGTGCATGAAATTGCGAGATCAATTAAAATTCCATACAACTTTTGTGGAAAATTTCCCGCTTTAGGAGGAAAACAAGGCACGGAGTCTATCTCCATGTCATGGTTGGAGTCCCACTCCCCCTTAGGCACTACAAGCAACATAACCATGAAATATATACATAAGCACAATATATAATAAGAATATACATATAAGCATAACATGTAACCAATAATACCTATAAAAATTGATAAAAAAATGATTAAACATAAAATAAAACAAAATTCTAACCAATTTCAGAAGAAACTTATTACAACCAATTAATTATATCCTTAGCTACTCCACGAGTGAATTTCACCTTGTTAAGATCCTCTACCCATGCTTTCATGCAAAACATAGAGGTAGATGCATTTGTTGGGGGCTAAGTAGCTACAATAGGTATAACAATCAACCAATTATTAGAATGAAACCTAAACATAAAAATAACAAGATAAAATGAATAACACCAAAGTGTTCTCATACCTAGATCCTCATCTGAGATAGTGACTAGAGGTTCACCTGGCAATGGTTCACCAAATAGGACATCGAAGTCATCTAGCACAACATTTTCCAGCCTCTCACGCTCATGATATTATAGGAATGTCTCCTTCACATGCCTTTGTTCCTCCTCTACTATTGTGGCTTAGGCCTCTAGCTCTTTCTGCCTATCTACAAGTACAATAAACACAAAACATTAAAACAACTAAGATCAAATAACAACACAACCTTAAGACCTTAAAACATAAAACTAAAAACATAGAATAACTTAACCATAAAACAAAATTAAAAACATACTAATAACTTCTTGATGTGTTCAGCCAAGCTTAAGCATGGACCTTCTCTTGGAAGGTTTCTTGGTGGTTGGTGCTACTTCCTTAGGCATGGGCCACTTTACCTTTGCTCTAGCTACCCCATTAGTTCAGCACACAGCTTCTTGGCCCTCTCAGCATTACCTTACTTAATGTGAGGCTCAATCCTGATGCTATCAAGGGAAGCACAATGCCTACCACTAAGTTCCTTGCTACTGATAGACAATGATTCCTCAACAACCTTCAATGGATTCTGGGCCTACATAGTTGGATAAATATGCCTTGTCCAAGGCTTAGAGAGTTGGGATGGATCTTTGCTAATCCATCACCCATCCTTTCTCACCGTCAAGAACACTAAAAATATCCTCAAATATGTCACAAACAATGCATAGTTCATGTGCCATATTGGGGTGAGATACTCTTAGAGTTCAAGGATTTCCTCTTGCAACCTAGAGGCCAAGTGAGTAGCACAATTAAATCAAGAACCTTGCATTAGGATCATCATCATGGTCCATGCTTAGGTGATGTTGATTATCTTCTTCTATGACACTAGCTTTGGAAAGACATAGGATCTAAACAAGGGATAAGATTCCCTTGCTTTTGGTACCTAGAAATCCTCTAAGGCCAAACCAGAATGGCCACAACAAGCACCTAACCATGACACCACCTCCTCTCAATGGCCTACCTCCTTTGTTGATTTGGTGGCAACTCTCATCCCTTCATCGAAAGCACCAAATAGGTCATAGAATGTAGCCTCATTAATGGGCAAGGTGATCAGCATGTCGTGAACCTAAGTCATGAACTTCTTGACTCCCTAGTTAAAGGAGTTAATAATGTTCACCATCTTAGTAGTAATGATTGTTGGACTAGGGGCCATGAAAAGATCAAGCAAACCTATATGAGCAATATTTGCTTGAACATTTCTAGGTACCCTTTCAATCAACCAATGTTATGTTGATTTCACCTCATCATATTTCAAGATGAGAGTCTTCTTAGGACAACCTAAAATAAAAAATGTGATGCTAGAGAAGGTGGAAGTCCTTGCAAGGTAACCAAAAAATGACCAATTAGCATAGGCATAGACACATCACATAAAACCAAAATGTGACAAAAATAACGAACTAAAACTATATCGATAAAACCATGAAAAAAGTTAAAATTGAAATAGCCATGAAAACATTAGTTTAACATACCAAAAACAAATAAAACAAAAATTTACAACTTTATTTTTCCTACTTGATGGGGGTTGTGTGGATGTCCTAGTGGTGGTACCCTCTTCTGCAATATGTTTAGGAGTCATCCAACAACTATGACTTCTCTCAATGGTTATGCACCTCTAGAAGGTTGAAGTGAAGATGTAAGTGTATTTATCAAAATTTCCATTTAATTGATCAACCATTTTAGTCTTGATTATTTGGCTTTTGGTAAATACACCCACTGAGGTTTGAGCCACCAACAAGGTTTGATCATTCTTGATGAAACCTTGGCTACTAATCTTGTACTTGCAAGATATCGATAAAATTGAATAAGCTAAGGAAGAATAGGTAAATCAAGTAAACCAAATATGACCAAGAATCATAATTGTACTTACCCCTCCAAATGATACACTAAGAGAAGGATTTTAGAACAATGTATGGGCTAGGTGTGCCACCATCAAGGTGTTGTTAGCATTATACTGGAAGAACTCTAGCATTTTCCAAATTTGGAATAGCTGGTGGGTTCCCTTATACCTCTACTATCCAACACCTCATCCATTGCACATGTTTCTAGATTAACAACTATGAACTTGATGCTTAGGTTGAAGGACCGAGGCAATAGGGTCTTCACAATGGCACAACAGTGTAAGTAGATAAGTGTGACCACATCATCACACTAAAATTTTGCAAGAGGTAGGCCAACAACTCTCTTGACCTACAAAAGAACCACTAGGAACCCCAGTCTAAAATCATGTCATAGGAAGGAGTGTTAGGTTTAGGAAGGTTGATACAATAGAGTATCCCTACCAACTTAACCACCACCAAGATGAACCTAAGGAAGGCCCTACATAGAAACAATAACACACATTGTTCAAACCACTATCAATAATTCATAACATTAGAACAAACACATGAACCTAGAAACAACCATAACCATAACCATAACAACAAAAAACCATGCACCACTTTGAGTTTCTCAAGAATTTTGCTAAACACCCTAGTTAATGGTGAAACTAGCCATAGTAAAAACTTTAGAAATGTTAGTCTAAAATTCTGTAATAATTCAAAATCAAAATTCAAATATTCTAAGAAAATATTAAACATGATAACTCAATTAAAAAATCATCCACATTACCATTCTAAACTTAAAACAAACTCAAAACACTATGCAAAACTCTAAAAATATTTACCCAAAATTTACACAACCATACCAAAACTACAGAAAATGGCCATGGAAAATCACTAATAAAAATATATCAAAAACATTTTGACATCAATGAAACCAATTCTAAACCATCCTTAACATTCCCTTGGAACATGGGATGTTGGTGGAAAAAAGTCATTCAACATGCCAATGGTGCCCATCTTCCCAGGGGTAAAACTGCTAAAGCCAAAAACCTTGTTTCACATGACCTCATTGAAAATATCATAAAAAATCAACCGCAAATACAAATGTAGTATTTCCAAGACTATTTGAAATATTAAGAAAATACCTACAAATCCAAAACTTGAAAACACTAAAATTACTAGCCATTCTTGCAAGAAAAACTCATCAAATGACATAAAAAACTGAAAAATGGCATGGAAACACACCTACATCTACTAATGAGAAAATTCACCTAAAATTAACCATAAACAAAAATTACATAATACCACTACCATTTGAAACCATAAATCATAAAATAAAAATCCATAACTTAAAAAACTAAATATTCTTAGCCATTTTTTCATAAGAAATTGCACAATTACCATAAAAATAGCACAAAATTAAAAAGCCACTATGAGTTGGCTAATGGAAAAATTTGTGGAGAATTAACCATGAGCCCGAATCCAGTGGTTCAACCACCATTTCAATTGGTAAATAATGAATTATAACACTATGTCAGCAAAAATTAATAATTGTTAACCATTTTCTTAATAAAAAAAATGTAGAAGTTGTATTGTCTTTTTGATAAAAAGATTAAAAATGAATGAAATTTACAAAGAAAAAAATTATAACCTAATCAAAATCAAATATAAATGCCAAAGAAAAAACAAAAACACATAAGCCCCACCCAAAAGCAGCATAGGATTTTCTCAAAATATAATTTTAAACAGTATAAAAATTTAGATTTGAGAAGACACCTAGGAAACATGTAAGAAAAACCTCAAAAAGCATCCAAAATGGCCAAAAATAGTCCACCTAGGAGTGATGGAATCAGATACTTGTCCTATGATGGGTTGTGCTAGATGAAAGAGGTCCTTTTCTACCACATTAGCATCCTCTAGGATAGGGTTTTTTCTAGTCTTGTCCTTTCTCTTCATAATGAATCAACAACACAGGAAAACCTCTAAAAATCTTCAACAATCTTGGTGGTAACATTGTTCACAATGGAACCTTGCCAAGAAATTTTGGGGATTGATGGGTTTGTTGGTTATATTTTTTGCCAAAGCTTTAAACTAGTGTGCTACAAGTGAGGAGATTGTTGTGCAACTGATTTTTGGTAAAAAAAAATTACAAGTAAAAACCAATTCTTTACCTAGGTGCATCCCTACCCCCTCCTTTCAAATCCTCATTGTTAAATTCATCCACTAAATGCATGGTGCATTGATAGTTCAAAAGGGGAAATGTTCTAACAATGTTGGGATGGTGGGAGTTTCAAAAAATCAAATCAAAATTTGCATTTTGATAGGCCCCACTAGGCACCTCCCAAGAAAAGTTGATTTAAGGCTTAACAACCTTCTCTATACTATTGTTTAACCTCCTTTAAACCTTAAACAAAATTTTTCAACCTCATACCCACCTCACCTACATCAGGGAACATGGATCTAGCATGGGTCCTAGCATCCCATGCTTAAAACAAGAACACCTATACACACCTTTCCATATTAGCAGCTAGAGTTAATACTAGCAAACACCAAGTCCCAACAAAGGCTAGAATGATACTGATGAGTGGTGAGGTACCCCTACACTCAACCATACAAATATGAGCATTTCATGCTCGATCCGGTTGAACTCCAAGGACTAAGTGCTTACGTGCCCTAATGGAACACTTAAGGTTAATCAATCACTATCTTCCTAGACTTACCTATATTGTCATAGTTGTATGGTTAATTAAGCCTGAGGTGTATGATTTTTATATATTTTATCTTTTTAATGCCTATGCTAAGATGGGAAAGGTGAAGAGACTAAATAACTAACTTTCATTAACTAAGTTCTAATCATCCTAGCACCAGTATTCATTCCCACTTACTGTACATACCTTGAACCAGCGTAATGTTGCTGGGATTACCAAATGCTATTCATTACTGGGTTACCAAGCGTTACACATGTGCTCGAAGCAGTTGTACTGAATGCACTTAACTAGGAGAGTTAGGGGTTGAGAGAGATTAATTATCTAAGAAAGCATTTAAACATTGAACAATAGTTAAATCCTATTTAGCTTAGTCCACATGCTGCAAGGTTTATCAGAAAGTTTGTCTTTATTACCGTACACAAATGTGTGCTTAGGTACAATTTTCTCGAATAAACATCCATTCACTTTGAGACTCCTATTGCAGGCACATGGAAATTATTCTAACTCTGGAATGGTAAAACTACTATAGTTTGGCTAAGGGTCTAGATCTAGATGTCAAAACAAGGGAAAGCCACCTCTTATTTATAGGCATGACGATGGGCTACGATATCACGTACGCTATATCACAAGGGATGACACGATATCGTGGCTCATCATACCCTCATGACTGAATGAAAACTCATCCTTGAGTTCCTTACAAAATATTGGAAAGGTATTGGATTATTGACTTGAATGATACTAATGATGAATGGAGTGACATGTGAATGGATCATCATTACAGTAGATGAAAAAATTAGTGTTCATGACAACAAGAGTGAATACTACACACATTTGACATTCCACCCTATTTGGTAACAGAGAGAGAGAGAGAGAGAGAGAGAGAGAGAGAGAAGAAGTTTGTTGCTGCCCATGCCAAGATTGCACCTTTCGTTGTCCATTCGTAAGTGCACCATTCATCTTGTTCCTTGTAAAACTACTTTAGCATTGATCCATTCCAAGTGTTCCCTCCAGATCCAATCCATTGATGTATGATTACCATCTACACACACATCACAGTCTTATATTAGCAAGGGTAAATGAATCACAATGCAGTTGATACCTTGCCTCAGTGTAAGGTCCATTGGCTGAGTTGTGATATGGCTGATGCGAATTTTGGAGATATAACACTGGTGACTACCAAAGGTGTAGGGGTTAGGAGAAAATCAAAAAAATTGGACTAGGACACCCATGACTGAGAGCGAACCTCTGGTAGCGGGAGAATGGAAAAAGATAAGGAATAAGAAGGGTGGAGAAAAAGAGACAACTGTAATGCTGATGAAATGGATGTCAAGGATGGTAATGAACAAAATAAATGTTGATTGCAAAAATTTTTAAGGGAAAGAAATTAACTGAAGCACCAAATAGGAATGCTAGTGGATCCTCCCCAAAGCAGGGTCATGCCCTTAATGTCCTGACATTCCCACATTTAGAGAGTCCATGGGCTCTGGAAATGTCATTTGGAAGAAAGAGTTAAAGTCTTAACCATAAGCATTTACCAAAAAGAAAATAATGCGTCAACCAAAATATAGGCTATTGATACAACTGGCAATGAGGTGAACAATGGAGAAAGAATGATGGAAAGAAGAGAATGGGATGGAGTCTCAAGAACAAGGTGATGTACAGCCCCTTGTGTATTAATGGTTAATGTGACTTAGTAGATCTCATTCCAGATCCAGCCTCAAACCATCCACATCCAGTGACTTCGCATTAATACATTTGGCCAATCCATCCACCTAAAGTAGCAAGAATGCTTCCACCAAAGAGTCATCACCATTCCGACGAAACGAAAGAGGAGAAAGTAGGAAGCAAGAAGGGCCTTAGTTAAAGGGAACATTTTTATTTTAGTTCCATAACTAGTGCATGTAGCCCAAGTGATTATTTCATCTAAGGGATGTGCTTTGAATTCCTACCATTTTTTCTGCATGAGAACCACACCATGCAACGACTTATTATTTGTATTTGTTTAGCTTCCCGATAATGGGGTAATGTCGAAATGGTAAGGAAAACTCAAGAAGAAAACATCCAAGAACCCAAGAGAATAGCCAACACAAATGCATCAAGTCCCCTTGAATCCACACCCTTTTCAATCCTTAAGTCCTTCCTTAGTTTGAGAAATGCCCAATCACTGATTCGTTGATGGTTCATATTATTTTGAAGAAAGGGACTGTACAGTTCCAAGCTAAGAGAGACCATAGAATTTCATGGATGCATGGATGATGTGGACTCATTACCTGCTATATCAAAAGAACCATACCTTAGTATCAACATTATAACTTAAAGGTAAAAACCAAACATTAGTAACCAATGGAATATAGTTCATACCATCATCAGGAGCAATTATTGGGTGACAAACTTAACAAAATGGATAATCACACAAATAAACAAAAAAGTGTAAATGATGTTGCAAAAAATAGAAATAAGAAAAGTTGAAGAAATTTATAAAATAAAAATGTGTAAAAAAAAACTCAAAAAGAAGGAACTGAGGGCCTTGATTGATCAGCATAGGTGGCCATCTCCCCCATGACTAAGTTGAAAAGAGGAGATTCAAAATAATGAGTGAAGTTGTTCTCTCTCAGAGGTATTATGTGCATTGGCTATTCTAAGTTCATGGAAGGGTTTGGTTTATTACACATTGACTAGTAATCTCTTATTAGGGCTTTCAGGCTTGTATATTTTCATGGCTCCTGAGGGAAAGGTTGTATGAATAATGTAAGGCCCTTCCCACAATGTTTGAAATTTCATATGTTGTGGTACATGCATGGGGTTCCAATAGAGGACCTTATCTCATGGTTGGTACTTAACCTTTCAAATTTTTAAGTCATGATGTTGCTTGTTATGTGCCTTGTGCAACTTTTTTGATGATAGGGCAACTAATCGATTTTCATATAGCACGTTTAGAGTTGCAAATATTTGTTTTTGTGCTAGAGCAAGGTCAAGTTGGAGGTCACATGCTATGGATAGTGTATAGAGCTTGGTATGAATAGGAAGCTTGGGAAGTTTTTCATATACTAACTCATAGGGAGAGTAGCTTCTACGGAGTTTCCAAGTGGAGCGGTATGCCCAAAGACCATCATTCAGTTTAGTGCTCCAATCTTGCCTATATTTGCTAATTGTCTTTGTTAATATTTTAGTAATCTTCCAGTTTGTGACCTCGGTGAAACACCATGAAATTACAAGATCTAAAGGGTTCAGCTAAATTCAAAGGTTTAGGTAAGGATTTGCAATGTGTTGCACATTTCAGCAAGTTTCATTCTTTCTGGCTAAGGCTTATTATGCTACATTACGTAGTTTAGCGTGATAGTCCCTAGGAAAACTTAGTAAAAATAAAGGATGCACAGTGACAAAAATTCAAATTTTGAAAGTTTGTTATGTTACGCTGAATTACGCTATGCAGCGTAATGTGCTACAACATAGCGTAATATAGCACAGTGTAGTGTAAACATAAGATAGTTTGCAGCACTAAAGAGAAGGGAGATTACGCTATGTTACGCGTTGGAGCGTAGTGCAGCATAATATGGCAAGCTTCATGCTATCATACATCAAGTCAACAATATTTTGTGGATCTGGGACATGCGTCATCTAAACCGCGTTCTTCTCCTAATCCTAATCTTATAAATACCCCAGCAAACAATGCTCAAAGAGGTTGGCAAGTGGGTAAACAAGAGACAAGTTTAGCAATTGTAACAGATCTGAGCGAGACATTGGCAATAGTAGAACATCGACGGTAACAAAGAGAAGCCCTTGACCAGCAATTTCAAGCCAACAAGCACTTTGCTTTGAGCCTAACTTCCTTGCACCCAGATTTGGCTAGTAAACAAGGTAGACTGACATTTGCTTGTTTAATCTCTAAGTAGATTCCTATTGGCGACAGATACTTCATCCAAACCAAAGTCTATTTGTAAACCCATTGTATTCTTCATTTTTATATTCATAAGATAGATCCTGGATCTTGGGATCGTGCATATCTTCTAGATCAAATTCATCATGCTTTGTTTACATCAAATTTTTATGATTGTTTTGCATCGTTTACATCACATTCATTATCTTCAAAGTTTGATCTGATAACAAATCTTATTTTTTCTCGTGAATAGAAAATATATTTTCACATCAAATTGTCGCTTCGTTATATAATCGTTGACAAGTTGACTGACTAAGTAAGTCCCTGTCTGATCGACAAGACCATTCAGGGCACCACAGATTCATTTCTCTAGCATGGCTCTCGCTTGGATCTGGGGTTAAAACTGTGTTAATGGAAATCCTCTCGATGTTTCCAGCAGCCAACGTTTTCCGTCGTAATAGGTTTTCGGCACTAGAAGGAGGGCCTTCCTTCGATCCGCATTCTACGGGTAATCTTGTAAGCTATCTGTACCCATTCTCGACCAACGTAAATGTAATACCTTCATGGTGGTTTACGAGATCGTGTGGTGCAGATCGGTCACCCCGACGATTCCTTTAGAATCCTGCAGGGTAGAAAGCCCAATTTTAGCCTGACCTTGCCTTTTCCTTTAAGATCTCTATCCTTTGTTGTTATTACTCCTGATCTACGTAGAAAATGGCTATACACAACAACACCACTACCATGCCCGCTACCGACTTTGGTGCTGAGACCTTGGGTCCCATCACTGCTACTGAGTCCATAGTTGCTCTTGGCCTGATGAGTAATCAAGGGCCATCTCATCACTCACTAAGAATGCAAGGTATGGATCCTACATTCACCATCTTAATATGTGAACAATATAATTTCATTTGTGTTAAGATCCAAGCTAAACTAGTCGTTGATCAAGCCAAGCTGGAAGCAAAGAGACATTATGAACTAATTTACAAAGGAGGTTGTGATTTCATTCCCACTACCTATGACATCATCCCACTTACCGAATCCCATCATGAACTCCTATCATAACTCCTCATGGCCAGGAATCAAACCTCACACTAGTTTGCCGTAGAACCTCAAAACGAAGAAGAGGAAGATGAGTTCGCAGCTCAGTCTGAACACAGGGATTTGTACCATACCCTCAGTCCACATACCTACGCAAACCCGCTATTTCACCCTTTCACAAGAGAGACTATGTCTCTTCATATCGTTAAAAACACTCAAGCACATGTGCCCCAATAGGAAGCATCCACTCTTATTTCTACTCTCCCTATGACTGATACTCGATTCAATGTGCCCATCCCTTACTATTCCTCCGATCATCATAGTATCCCCTCTCCTACAAGTGCAAGCACCTTCTAAAACTAATGTGGGAGTGACTTTACCACCCCAAGTAGTTGGGATGTCATCCGTGATACCTACTTCCATAGCTGCACATTTTATTTCATTAGTGTAGGTTCATACCATGCCCTTAACCCTGCTAGTACAACATCAAGTACAAAGTCTCCCTTCGCAACCCATAGTTGGACAACGGCCCGTCCCAATTGTCCAGTCACAATAATCTTTTCTGCAACCTACAATTGGCCAATGGACCACCCCAATCATGCAACAACAACAATTACCTACACCTTATGGTATGCCACCCTTAGTAGCATCCACCATAAATATTCCACAGGTGCAGCCTCTGATCATTCAACTCCCCTCTGTTTCATCCACTGCATAATAGTTGTATGGCACTTAAAATAGCTAGTCAACTATACCATCTATAGGTCTGGATCAAGCCTTCTAGCTTATTCAGACCCTCACTGAAGAGGTCAAGTGTCTCAAGGCTACTGGTTCTGATACGATACAAGTCATGGATTTCTACCATGATGATCCTATTAGCCCAGCAGTCCCTGTTCTTTCGTTGCCTCTTGGGATGCCCCTTCCCTATTTTACAAAATACAATGGGGAGGGTGATCCCAATGCCCACCTGGTTACCTTCAAATCAGAGTCCTTATTACTACAACAATGGCCGCATACTATAATCCATGTCTTTGATATGTCCTTAATGGGTAAAGCTTTAGACTAGTATCGGGCACTTCCACGCTCTTCCATCTCGACCTTGGAAGAGCTATTGACTTAATTTGTGACACGTTTCAAATACAACCTGAAACCTAAAGTCACATTGGACCAGCTTATGGGAGTCAAACAAGATCCGCTAGAGCCAGTCCAAAGGTTTATACAGTGTTGAAATGCAACCTTGAATGAAATTTGTGAACCAATCGCAGAGGCTCATCTGCTAACCATTTTCAAGGGGGCAATTGACGATTTCATTAAGTTAAAGTTGTACTACCTTGCTTCTCACTCCCTCAGCCAAGCCTTTGCTTAAATTAAGAGTATTCAAGATGTGGTGGAGGCTAGCAAAGACCTAACATATGTGGTCTACAAGAATGCCCATAACAAGGGCAAGGACAAGGATAAGGCCGTAATGACAATAGTAGCTACCCAGGCCGAAGGTACCAAGAAGAAAAACAACAGAAAAAGGGCACCTATGACATCTGCTAAGCCCATGGCTAGCTCAAGAAACACCAGCCTGAAAACACCTACCCATGAGGCACCTTCACAGCCAAGGCCAAACTTTGAGCGTAAAGATCATTCAAAGTACACGGTCCTACCTGGAAAGCCTTTAGAACTTCTGAAGCAACTACTAGGAACTGGCCATATTCAACATAAGAAGGTATCTGAGGAGGCTCTGAAGCATCACAGACACCATTGTGAGTTGCTTAAGAACCCTTCTTTGGCTTTGCCTAATGAACCGCCAGTTCCCAAGTACTTTAGGCTGGATCATTTCTGTGACTACCACCAGTTGTGTGGTCATGACACAGATTACTGCTAGGTGTTGAAATATGACATTCAATGCATGATCGATCATGGTGATCTCATCCTAGATAGTAGTAGCCCAACATGCCTAGAAAATGAAGCCATGCATGTGTACCGAGACCCGTTAAATGCAAATAATGCAGGGTACACTATCAACATGGTAGGTATAGAGGGTGATGGTTAGGCATAGCCAAAGTAGCCATTTGTGTTGCAAGTTCCCCCTCGCTCACCCTAGATGGCAGGTCCATCAGCATCGATGAGTGGTTCTCTGAGACAACCTTTTGTCCTCCGAGCCCCCTCTCATACAACTACTCGATAGCCCACCATCGGTAAAGCCATAGCCTAGCCCGTGCCTACGCCTAAGGCACCCTTTTTCATCAGGATGCCAAAACCATCAGCTACCCCTCCTATGCAGGGGAAAATATCCAAGTCATCCCCCCAATCCCAACTTAACAGAAAAGGAGAAGGGGGTATGACAGCTGACATGACCAAGGACCATCTTACGCTGGGGTTTCCCAAGACTAAACCCCTCACTTCCATACCCTTGGCACCACTTGCTAAAAAGGACGAAGTTACACAAACGCAACCATCTCCTCCTAGCCCAAAAAAATGTAGCCCTCGGCCAGAGGTCATTCTTCCTTGAGAAATTCATCTCTTGGGGTGAATGGAAGAGGAAAAGGGTGATAAGTAGCCAGATCATGGGCAGGAAATCCTCGACTCCTTTACACAAGACAAACAAGCCCTAAAACAAAAAAATACAACATTGAGCCTTTATGACTTACTCATGACATCACAGAAACATCGTGAAGCCAGGGTTCGCATGCTAACGTCCATAGTTGTCGATGGGAGCCTACCAGTGGATGAAGAAGCAATTCATTCCATCATGCTTTCCATCATCACTGAAAGACCTTGGGCTTCCCTATTGACCTTTTGTGACAAATCTATTAAGGATGACCCAAAAAAGGGTCAGGCAACAACAGCGGCCATGTTCATCACCATCTGGGTGCACCAACACCGAATCCAGAGAGTGCACGTAGATGACGGGGCGGCCGCTAATGTCATCCCATATCCCATAATGGATAAACTGGGCCTAATCGATCAAATCAGTCCTACAATGATGTTGTGTATAAAGTCATTCAATGGGGAACAAGTGCAAGTCAAAGGAACAGTGCACATCAACTTTGTGGCAGGGGATCAATTCCCCACAGATGCAACGTTTATTATCGTCGAGGAGATGCTTGGCTTCAACTTGATCCTAGGAAGGTCTTGGTTAGCTGAACTGAGGGCGGTGTCATCACCCATCCATCAGGAGATCCATCTGCCCTACGCAGGAGGGGAAGTGATCATCCATGGTGATAAAATGACCCCTCAGGTTGTCAATAACATAGAAATAGAACAAGGTTCGGAAATCAAAATTTTCGAAGACCAGTCCCCTATTCTAGTACTTGAACAAGCCAAAACAGTGGCTGATGACAGCTTGATTTGGGCTGAACTACCATTCTAGGAGGAAGATGATGGTGTGAAGCAAAAAAGTGATAAACCTCCCCATCCTTATGCATCCCCAAAGCTAAAAGCAATTAAGAAACATCTACAGAGTTAACAAAGAAACAATGCTAGCATAACTTGTTATGATAAACCACATTGGTTGATTATTATGCATTCTACGCTCACGCTTCCACCAGCTATACGCTCATGCTTCCACCAGCTATCCTCATTACTCTTACACTTATCTTTACACTTGAAAAGGCCTAAAATGACCTAAAATTAGCTATGGCCTGAGATGGCCTTAAACTAGTTACGGCTTGCTACGGCCTGAAACTGGCAAACGAGATTTATGCCTTTACACTTACTTGGCCTGAAATGGCCTAAAACTAGCCATGGCCCGAAATGGCCTTAAACTATTAACATCCTGCCATGGATTAAAGTTGGCAATTTTTATTTTTACCCTTTACGCTTACGATAACAAGGGCCCGAAGTGGCCTTAAACTACTTAGCGGCCCGCAATGGCTTTAAACTAACAAATCCATTTACGCTTTATGCTTAAACTACTTAGTAGCCCGCAATGGCTTTAAACTATTAACTTCATTTACACTTTACTCTTAAACTAGTTACGACTTATTATAGCCTAAAACCTATAATTTCATTTACGCTTTATGCATGTGAAAACAAAAAAAAAAACATTAAACCCAAAACAAAGTTTGCATTAAGTACGTCAGAAAATATTGTATTTTTCTTCGTTCCACTATAATAGAACCATGGTTAATATAACCACACTACGTATCTCCCTTGTTAACACTATCACCCGTATCACCCAGCTCTACCTCTGCTTCAAACAAATCATCTTCATAGGGGCCACCCTTTTCATGAGACATCTCTTCGTGAGACAGGCCCTCTCTGCAAGGCTCTTCTTCATGAGGATACTCACCATAGAATTGATCATCTTTGTCGCGCTCCACCTCGTGCAGACCATCTTCGCGAGGACCATTATCTTCATTGTGTTCATCCTACTGAGGATCCTCCTCAAGTCAATCCTACGATTAGACATGACACTCATATTAACATCACCATCAAAACTAAGTATGATAAAAACACAATAATACTATGACTTACCTGTGACGGTCCTGCATCAATAGCAAAAGGGATTTGTTCTAGGCCAACCCACAGATGTTGTAGAATCTCGTCCTCGGTAAGCTTAGACCAAACCCCATCTCCTAGATTAGCTTGGCCTTGACCTTCCCCTTCTCCATAGAAGTCTATCGGGGTGGTTTAGGAAAGAAGGAAGGGATAGTAGTCTCCCTGCCAGGAAGAGTCATTTTCCTTTCTAGAGAGGCACTTACCGTCACTTGCTTCTGGAACTTTTCATATGCTCCGAAAGCACCAATAATGTTGAGGAATAGCCAAAGGAACTAGGCCTAAACAGCAGAATCCCTATCATGTTGACAGGAGGTAGTGCTTTCCCGCTTATGGACATATTTATGGTCTTTTTGCGTCTGCCCCCATTCTTGGACCCTCGCACTAAAGTCCTTCTAGTCTTGATTTTTCTGAGTTAGGAGATCCATTTGCATTTGCTGCATGACCAGTTCATGGTTGGTTTGGACATTGTTCCTAATGACCATCCAATAATGGGCATAGGCAACAACAGCTATCTACCAGTCCTTGTTTTCATCCCCTAGGCCTGCAAGAATTCGTTCCACTATTGCAAATCCACAACCTCATTAATTAGAGCCACCTTCTCTTTCTCTGACTTTTGCAATCTCTTCCAAAGGTCTTCATTGACACTTTGGCATTCCCGTAGGGAGTGATTCAAGCATACAACACATTTATGCATCTCATCGTAAATGTTGCATGGCACGACGGTCACTTTCGATGGAGGTTCGGTGACGTCTAAGTCAATAGGCTCTGTTAGATCCTATCTGAGGCAAGCTCCTAATAACATAAAATGGTGGTTAGGCATAATTAGGTAGTGTAATGTCATAATACAATAACCCCTACGTAATAATCATAACATACCAGCTGCAGGATCAATTCGCTCTAAGAGACCGATCATATCATTGACGATGCCTTCCATAAAGGCGAATTTATCAAGAAATTCGTCCCAAGGTCGGGTCGCCATTGTCAATGAGGGTATGTCCTGATCACCTATTACGTAGAATAAATTACACATAAAGACATAACTAAGATATTATGATGACTAATAAAACCTCCAGAAGCAGTAGCGTAAAGTTTACCATTCGGCAAAAATTAAACTCATCAAGTGACAAATCACTTACCTTTTCCTGTTCTAACCGAAAGGACTTTGGTATGCTCTAGTGCTACTTCCTCTTCACACACAGGAACTTGCACACCACTTGCCTTATTGACTGGGGCCCCTCCCCCACACCGCAAAACTATAGCCCTTGTTTTAGGGGTCAATCGCTTTACAACATTCTCCTTCTCTGTCACACAACATCGTCAGTTAACATAGGATTTCACTTTTCTTCAATAAATGCTACGCGATGCAATAGCATATATACGTAACATAACCATTGACACATTTCTCTACTTACCTGCTGGAGGATTTATCCTCTGAAACCTGAATTGCACTTTCTTTCCTTTTCCACCTGCTGACTCGATAGGCTCCTCGGTCAAACGAGGTTTCTTCCGTTGCACCGACGAATCCACTATTTTAGTCCCCAGGTGCTTCCCCCTTGATGCAGCGCCAGTGTAAGAGGGGAGCGCCCCACCCATGCTATCTTGACCATGTGCTGGAGGTGCTGCCATATTTTTAGTCATTACTGACAACGACTTCCTGATTCCTTCAGGAGGGTCTTGCGACCAGGTGGTGCTGAAAACATGGGAAATCCATGGCTTGAAAATTTGGCTGCGGTCTTGCTACACCCAGACACCATTCCTCTAGACTACCAGAAATTCGACAAAACGTCAGAACAAAGCTATGAAGAAGGCAAAATTCAGGTTGAAATGGGACTCAAGCTTCTTATGAATCTTGACCATTTTAGCACGTAGGCCTTCAGTAAAATAGCTGGCCCAATTGTACCAACTCCCCTCCTCCCTGACCTCTCACATAATCTGGGCCTGTTCTATGGTGAGGACTCTTCCTTGGGAGAGTGTCTTGGGGAAGGCCTGGGCTCAAAAAAGGGGGTAAATAGTATTGACCACCTCTAGTTAGATCTTGTCAGCAAGGATTCCCTTCATCTCTTTCTTAACCCCTAGCCACTCCTCTATCTTCAACTAGTGCTTAGAACTCCTCTTTGACTATTCCTCTATAGAAAGGCCATCAGAGGAAATGCCAAAGAGATTGGCAAATAGCTCAGCATCAATGTTGAAATTCACACGCACATTACACACGTGTATGCAAAGATGCTCAGCTTCTTCACTGAAGGAGTTGACTAGGGTTAACATTTTACCCACAGTGACATTGGGGGTTATGGCTAAAAATAGGTCCATCAATTGAGCTTCCCGAAGGTTATTGGTTAACACAACTAGGGCCGCACTATGACCAAGCCAACGTTATGTGTCCTTTATATCATTGTAATAGAAGAAGAGGCTACTTGCCTCACAACCAGACGCCATAATCGAAATCTCCCATGATTCCCTGACTGTCAACATAAAACAATAGTTAAGACAATATAAAAAAATAAAAAAAATTTATACATCATTTTACAGCTAGTAACATTATATAATTAACCATTATAACACAATTTACTAGGCTCGAATGGCAAAGGAAATGTAGGGATTTTCTCTTGCATGTCCATGACGGTGCGAGGAGGATCCAAAGTCCACTCCCTATCCAACCATCCGAGTCTTTTACACCTAGTGAATAATTCAACATAGTGGGTAGGATACTCTGGGATTTCGAATACTAGTTGTCCCATGACACCAACCCATACATTGCGGGTGGAAGTAAATTCCCTTATGGCCCTTTCAATTAAAGATAATGTATCATTATCACCTAGGAGACCACTATCATTCATGAAGAATCTACACCACAGAAGATAGACAAACTCTTTATGCTCACCACAAATTCAGATAGTAGTAAGCATATTGCAACACCACAAAAGCCAAAAAAAAAAACTTACCCGCCTGCATAGTACACAATGCCAGGTGGATTCTGAAAGTAGGTTGTGAGATGACAGGCCATGAATAGAGTGTTGTAGGCGTGATAACAGTTAAACCTGGGCATCTCCCAGATCCAGCACAAATGCCTCAAACCCTTGGCACTCTGTTCGCAGTCTTGCACCTGCATAGTTTTAATTGCGCTATCTGTTAGAAACACTAAGATGCTCTACGTTGATCCAACCAGTAGCATCTCTAGAATGACAGCGGCTTTATCGATTGGTAGATGTGACCAGATGATTACACTAAAATTATGAAGCAAAAACTGCAAGAACTCCCGTGCGCCTCTTTGGAACCACACTACCTCCTCCTTTATATGAGCATGAGGAGGAGGAACATGGGCCACGGGAATATGTAATCAGCATAGAATGCCCATGATGTCCAAAACAATTAGGACGGACTTTAGCATAATCCTGTACAATAAAAACGCATTACTATTAGACAAACCATTTAGACATAAAAATTCATCATGCAACATTAGGTTTCTTTTGACTCCTAGAAAATTACAGGTTATAATGGAGACACATGTCCAAAACTGCCCAAACCCTTGCAACAAGTCAAGGTCTGTCCCTGACAACGGCGATAAAAGCAACACTGTGTATTATTCCAGTGTAACATGCAATCATTACGGGCAAGAAAAGATAGAACCCTAATTATGCTACACATGGGTACAATACTTAGACTTTTCTAGTTATACATTACATTTGTACAGTATTAGTCAATGTTGCCCAAACCCTTGTGACAACACAAGGTCTATCTCCAATAGTGACAACAAGAGTAATATAACAAACTACAATAGCTTAGCCTGCGTAAGAAAATATCAATGGCTGACGCAACATATATATTCAAAAAGATAACAATCATGCAAGAGGACAAAAGGTGACTTATCGGTTAAGTGGAGTAACCTCCCGAGTTTCGACTCTAGCCTGTGAAACCCGCTACAAACTCTCCTACACTTCATCAATCTTCACTAATTTGGCATTATTTCCTCTGATCTTTGGTGCCATAGTTGTAGTTGAACAACCTTCACAAAATCATTTCTTTACGCTTTACTTCTGCTCCCTTTCTGTTGTAGCTAGATTCAAATTCGTGATGTCTATGGTTTGTTTCGAGCATGAACCGCTGATTTATAAACGAAATGTTTGAAACTAACTGATTTCGTGCCTGACTGATGTAAATTTTTCTGAAATGCTAGTGTGTCAGTATGACATGAAATGTAAAGATTGAAGCATTAATCTTGTAGATATCGTAGTCCAAAATGACCTTAAACTAATGCATGGCCTATCACCTCGTAATCCGGTCGCATTAACTATGGTCTGTGCAAAATTTTGAATTCTTTATTTCAACACGCTAGATACGTCACGTTGCATCTTTTATCTTAATTTATAGAAGTCGCATGCTAGCATCTAAGAAACCTGGCTTGCCATTTTCTCAACAAACCTATGCATATTTGTAATGGTTTGCTAAGACCTTAAACTAGAAGCTTCTCTAACACACAACTCTAAAACAAAAAATAAACTCTTATCATTCCAACAGATCGGCAAAAAATAATGTAACAACTTCCATTTTTGGCAGTTTTGCAGGACAATTCGCAAATAGATGCATCTTTACTTGCACCCCTAGCGCTAACTGGCCCATATGGGGAAACCATTAGATAGATAAAGCATGCACTGATAGAGACTGATGCTTCCCTTTATGATGCAACCATAGGAACATCGGAAATATTCCTAGACTGGCTAGAACATCTAGCCCGATCCTTAGATCTGGAGGCTGGTGATGTGACTAAGGACCCTCTCAATGAGGTCCCTGTGGTTACGCATAAAGGTGAAAGTAGAACTCTGAGGATTAGTTCTTTTCTTGACCAATAGACGTAGAGTGGCATAGTGCAAGTGCTCCAAAATAACACTACTGTATTTGTGTGGTCATACAAAGGCATGCCGAGTTTAGACCTAAGGCTAATACAACACAACATAGTCTTAGACCCACACATCAAGGTAGTTAAACAGAAGGCACGAAAGATTAAACCTGAAATCACACTAGCAATGCGTAATGACATCACTAAGTTATATCAAGCTGGTTTCATTCGCGCAATCGATTATTCAGATTGGGTGTCAAACATCGTAGTTATCTCTAAGAAAATGGGAGGAATACACATCTACATAGACTTCTAGGGTCTAAAAAAGGCCATGATTAAGGACAATTTCCCATTACCAAGTATCGACCAACTGATCGATACAACAGCTGGTCACACGCTTCTATCCTTTATGGATGGTTTTTCAGGTTATAATCAAATTTGTATCAACCCAAAGCATCAACTAACTACGAACTTCATGACCCCTTGGGGGACTTTCTATTAAATTATGATGCCTTTCGAGCTAAAAGACACTGGAGTGACTTATCAATGAGTTATGACATACATCTTTAGTGATTACCTCTTAGAGAGATTGAACGACTACGTAGATGACATAACTGTCAAATCTAAGAAGTCAGAAGATCACTCGAAAGACCTAGAGTTAGTCCTTAAATGATGTCTCAAGCATGACCTATAGATCAACCCAAAAAAATATGTATTTGGAGTCAAAACTGGATGCATGTTGGGGTTTGTGGTATCAGAGGCTGGCATCCGAGTTGACCTAGACAAGGTTAAAGCCATCATTGATTTAGCGCTGCCTACAAACCTTAAGGAACTACATGGGTTGCAGGGTAGACTGCAATTTATCAGGCAATTCATTTCAAAATTAACAGATAAATTACATCCTATGCAACATCTCCTTAAGATGGGTGTTAATTTCAAATGGACCAATGACTGTGAGCATGCATTTGATAATTTGAAGAAGGAGCTGCAACACTTGCCAACGGTTTTCCTGCCACAAAGGGATCAACCTTTTTACGTTTACCTGGTAAGCTCAGATGTGTCTATAGCTGCGTTATTGTGCCAAAAAGGGAACGATGGATTAGAAGCCCCTATCTATTATCTGAGTCATGCTATATTTGCATATGAAACAAGGTACAATGAAGTAAAGCGTAACTGTTTGGCATTGGTCTTTGCACTCAAGAAATGTAGACACTATCTTTTCCACAGCTAGGACAATATAATTTGCAAAAATAATGTTTTGCGAGCTATCTCAAACAAGTTGTATGAGAGTAGTAGGATAGCTCGTTGGAAAGCTATCACAGGCGAATTTGACTTACATTATATTGGCCAATCGTGCACTAAGGGTCAACCTATAGCTGACTAGCTTACAACATCGCCTATTAATAATCAAGCTACGATAGATCTAGAATTTCCGGATGAGCATGTACATAGTCTAAGCCCTATATCAACAGGCCTCGAAACCACATTGTATTTTGATGGGGCTTTGACTACCAGAGGCAGCAGTGCTATCACTGTCATTACGCTCTCCCCTAAAGATGTTTTCACATTGTCTTATCGCCTAGCGTTTCCCTGTACAAATAACATGGTATAGTACGAGGGGCTCCTCAGGGAACTATTAACAGCCAAAGAACTCAACGTTCAACACTTGGCAACCCGAGGCAATTCAATGCTTGTCATCAATCAAATCACAGGGGTCTATGCCTGCAAGGCTATGCACCTGCAGCCCTACTACAATATGGCTAAAGATCTTCTGAAGCAATTTACAATGATCGACATCCAACATGTGCCACGTAGTGAAAACACAGTGGCCGATGCATTAGCCACACTAGCTTTAAACGTGCCACCACATTTGTTTGCCACCTTGCCTTCTTTAATGATGGAATGTATAGACCCTGTCATTCAAGCGGCGTAAATCTCTTCATTAAACACGGAAGGAATGCCAGAATGGTACGACCACATTAAAAATTACCATAGTTAGCGAGGTCCACGAAGGGCTATGTGGAGGACACATAGCCCCACAAGCCATGGCCGCTAAAATCAGATGCTTAGGGTATTATTGGATGTACATGGAAAAAGGCTACCTTATCAAGGTTAAGACATGTGACACATGTCAATGTTACGCAAACTTAATACACGTGTCACCAATCGAGTTACACACTACATAGATTACTTTGCCATTCCAATGATGGGGGCTAGACATCATAGGCTCCATCATGCCTAAATATACCACATGACATAGCTTCATTATTATCGCCACTAAGTATTTCACGAAGTGGGTTGCGGCTATCCCCTTATGGAAGATTATATCCCAATAGGTTTGCCATTTCATCTTAGACAACATAGTAACCAGGTTTGGGCTTCCTATGACTATTGTGACCGACAATGCACCACAATTTAGTAGTGTCAAAACCAAATCTTTCTGCAGTAACCTTGGCATTAGGCAATCTTTCTTCTCACCCTATTACCCATAAGCAAATGGTTGAGTAGAGGCAATGAACAAAGTGATCATCAATTTGTTGAAAAAGATTCTCAACAGCAAAAAAAAATGATGGCACTAAAAAATCCTCTACGTGCTATGGGCGTATCATACGACGTGCAAGACAACTATATACAAGACACCCTATAGCCTAGTCTATGGATCTGAAGCAGTGTTACCCTTGGAATTACAAGTTTCCTCACTACAGATGGTCCTCTCCATGGTTATAAAAGAGACTCAACACAACGAGTCTAGGATTGTGGATTTTGACTCAGTAGAGGAGAAATGCATCCAAATGCTTGACACCATCAAAAAATATCAGGACAGGCAGAGACAGAAGCATCATCACAATCTGCATTAACAACTAATCAGGAAAGGAGATTTAGTTCTTAAGGCTATTTGAGAACTAGCAAGCAAATTCTCTGCAAACTGGGAAGGCCCTTTTCTGATCGTAAGTGCATACGACAATGAAGCATTCAAGTTAGCAGAAATCAATGGCAACAAGCTACTAAACCTGATGAACCACATGTACCTGAAGCGGTATCACATCTAGATGTCGGCTCAGCATAGACACAAGGTAACAATTGTCCGCTACGACATAAAATTGGCAATGTTGTACATGTCTGCTACGACGTAAAACTCACACTTCTTGCATGCGTCTACAACGATGCTAAACTGGAAAAATCTTCAACCGTCCCCCATGATGTAAAACTAGCAAGGTAAGCATTCATCTGCTGAGATGCTAAACCAGCATAGACTTGTCCCTGTGTCACGACACAAAAATGACACCTATAACACGGTCTTCTAGGACCATAAATCAGCTTTTCTGCCATCTGCTACGATGTAAAACTAGCGCACTGTAGTCTGCCTAGACTCTAAATTGGGACCATGGTTTTTTGGGACTTAAAACCAGCAATAACAGTCTACCAGGACTCAAAACTAGAATCTGCCAACCGACAGCACATGAAATAAGTGAGCATGATCATTCTTGCATAGCATCCCTACTAGATGGAATAGGTGGGACGTTGGGACAGACCCAGCATCGCTACCCTATTGGCATCCTACTGATTTCTTGGACATGCCGAAAGGCATACTACTAATCCCTCAGAGATGCTGCTATGATAGCCACTCCGTAGTTGTAACTCCTGGGGTTATCTTCACCGTCTAGAGTCCCAAGGAAGCTATGGTCATCCATGACCTTGGAGGCCTCTGGATGACGATGGCGAATTCCTGAACTGTGGCATCAACATTAGGACCCTTACCTCTTGCTACAGTTCCTTCTCTGTGGCCTGCTCTCTCCTTCTCACTTTGGATGGTACTTGTTTCAACAACCTCCCTAGCGATTAGGACAATCAATATCGTTCTCTATTTTCTGTTGTATTTTCAAGTCACTTGCTACGATGACTTTGTTTAAAAGTGCGTTCGCTGAAAAGGTGAGGTGTCAACAGCACTCTGAGGTGGCTGCTCAGACTAGCCTACTTACTTGGGAGTGTGACCCTACCTTCCCCTTAATCGGACACCTTATTCCACTTTTAGTTTCCTTCATCTTAACAACCCCCTTTATCCCCTTCCTCTATTTGTATAGAATGTGAGCATACACAAAAGTCTTTTACACATGTATTACTATCAAGTCCATGAACTAGCGTAACGCAACTTGCCTCATGGAGCATAAGTTCACAAAAAAAAATGAGCAAAGAACGTAATACTAATCATCCAGGCTATACTGATGGGAAAAGCTAGGAAAAATGGATGTAACACAATTCATCCAAGCCATACGGGCGAAACACAACTCACCCAACTTGCCCATCCAAAGCCTTTCATATGTAGTTTAGCAGCATAACTTCCCGGGAAAACACCCGCAAAGAAATTCTCGATAACATGTTAACGAAAGTTTCCTACTCACATGCTTAAGTATTCCCCAAACCTCCTTCCCTTGCAACTGTAAAATCCTTTCTATACTCCTTACCCCTCCCTCCTTTACATTTCCAGGTTTGACAGACTGACATCTGAGCAGCTACTAATGAACATGTTGGTGCTTTCACTTCTACGGTGTTTTGTATTCTTTGTCAATGTCATTCAGGCAAGCCCTCTAAACTTCAACAAATAGGCTCCATTGAAACACTGTTAAATTACAAGATCTAAAGGGTTCAGCTAAATTCAGAGGTTTAGGCAAGGATCCGCAATGTGTTGCACATTTCAACAAGTTTCATTCTTTCTGGCTAAGGCTTGTTACGCTACATTACATAGTTCAGCGTGATAGTCCCTAGGAAGACTTAGCAAAAATAAAGGATGCGCAGTGATAGCACTTCAAATTTTGAAAGTTTGTTATGTTATGATGAATTACGCTATGCAATGTAATGTGGTACAATGCATCGTAATATAGCATAGCGCAGCATAAACATAAGATAGTTTGCAGCACTAAAGATAAGGGAGATTACACTATGTTACACGTTGGAGCATAGTGCAGCGTAATATGGCAAGCTTCATGCTATCATACATCAAGTCAACAATATTTTATGGGTCTGGGACATGCATCATCTAAACCAAGTTCTTCTCCTGATCCTAATCTTATAAATACCCTGGCAAACAATGCTTAAAGAGGTTGGCAAGTAGGTAAACAAGACACAATTTTAGCAATTGTAACAAAGCTGAGTGAGACATTGGCAATAGGAGAACATCGACAGTAACAAAGAGAAGCCCTTGACCAGAGATTTCAAGCCAATGAGCACTTTGCTTCAAGCCTAACTTCCTTGCACCCATATTTGGCTAGTAAACAAGGTAGATTGGCATTTGCTTGTTTAATCTCTAAGTAGCTTCCTATTGGTGACAGATACTTCGTCCAAATCGAAGTCTATTTGTAAACCTGTTGTATTCTTTATTTTTATATTCATAAGATAGATCCCAGATCTTGGGATCGTGCATATCTTCAAGATCAAATTCATTGTGCTCTGTTTACATCAAATGTTTATGATTGTTTTGCATCGTTTACATCGTATTCATTATCTTCAGAGTTCGATTTGATAACTAATCTTGTTTTCTCTCATGAATAGACAATATATTTTCGCATCAAATTGCCACTTCATTATACAATCATTAACAAGTTTACTGACTAAGTAAGTTCCTCTCTTCTTGACAAGACCATTCAGGGCACCTCGGATTCATTTCTCTAGCACGGCCCTCACTTGGATCCGGGGTTAAAATTGTGTACATGGAAATCCTCTCGGTGTTTCCAGCAACCGATGTTTTCCGTCGTAACACTTGGCTTGGCCATTAGCTTGGGGGTGATAAGGTGTAGTCAATTTATGTTCAACCCCTAAGCATTGCATCAATTTTTGAAAGGTTGCACTTGTGAAGTGCATTCCATTATTCGAGATAAGTGCATGCGACATACCAAACCTATTTACAACTTGTTGTTGTACAAATCGTGTAGTTGTAGATGATGTGCAGTTTATTACAGTAGCTGCTTTAGCCAATTTTGTTAGATAGTCAACAAAAACAATGATATAAGATTTTCCATTGGACATTAGTGTAATGGGCCCCATAAAATCTATTCCCCAAATGTCGAAGGATTTCAAAGGTTAAATCCATTGTTGCGGACCCTCCATTCTAGTAGTCATTCCTCCATCACATTGATAGTGCTCACAGGATTTCACAAATTGATGGGCATCTCAAAATAGTGTTGGCCATTAATATCCTACAAGTAGGATCTTAATAGTTGTTTGTCTCCCTGCATAGTGACCCCCACAAGGGCCCTCATGGGCATCTTGGAGAACTCTTAGTTGGTCCACATCAAGCACACACCATCGAACCAAGCCATCAGGACAGACTTTGTAAAGTTGTTCGTTGATTTCCTTGAAGTACTTGGCTTTGTGAAGAAACTGTTGTTTCTTTCTAAAGTCTAGCTCCTGTGGTGTTTGTTGGGAAAGGAGATAGGTGAGAATGCTACTATACCAATTCGTTCCTAGGGGTTGGTTATTCACTACTCCGAAAAAGAGGGCTTTGTTAGGAAAATGATTGGATATGGCATATTCATCCTTTTTGTTGTCCCAGTGTAACTAAGATAAGTGATCTACAACTACGTTCTCGGTGCCCTTTCGATCTATCATCGTTAGATCAAACTCTTGTAGGATTACTAGCCATCATATAACATGAGGGCTAACCATTGGCTCGTTCATGAGAAACCTAATTGCACTATGATCAATATGAATGTATACTTTGTAGCCTAACACATAGTGCCTAAAATTGTCCAGTGCAAACATTGCAACCATTAATTCTTTTTCTATAGTCGTGTAGTTAAGTTGTGCACCGGAAATACTTTTTCACAGTGGATGTAATAAGGACATTTTTGGTCATCTAACTATGTAAGTACAGCTCCTAAGACATCATTGGATGTGTCAGTCATTATATGGAATGGCCTAGACCAGTCAGGGACTTGTAGTATGGGAGTTTCCACAAGCCTTTGTTTCAGAGTTTGGAATGTTCATTCACATTCCCTGGTCCATTCGAATGGTGCATCCTTCTTCGTTAGTTCTACCAATGGTTTGGCAATCTTGGAGAAGTTCTCAATGAATCTCCTGTAGTAGCTAGTGTGTCCAAGGAATGATCAAATGTCCTTGACAATTTCTAGTTATCGGGTGATTTCTTGGATGACCCTAACGTTTTTTGAGTCTACCTCTTTTTCTGATTGTGAAATCTTATGCCCAAGTACTATGCACTCTTGAACCATCAAATGGCTTTTCTTCCAGTTGAGCCTTAAGTTTGTTTCTACACATTTTCTTAGCACTTTCTCTAATTGGTCCAAGGCTTGATCAAAGCTTGTCCCATAAGTGGAGAAGTCATCGATAAAGACTTCCATTTCGTTCCCTTTCTGCTATTGGAATATGCTTAGAACTAAACGTTGAAATGTAGCAAGATCATTGCACAAGCCAAATGCCATTTTTTTATATGCAAACATTCCACAAAGACTAGTGAATTTTATTTTAGCTTGATCTTCTGGTGTTATCCATATTTGGTTGTATCCATTATAATGATTCAGAAAACTACAATAGCGATGCCCTACTATGGTATCTAAGACTTGGTTAACGAATGGAAATGGAAAGTGATCCTTGAATGTTGCCATGTTCAGTAGCCTAAAATCTATACACACCCTCAATTTGCCTCCCTTTTTAGGCATAATGACCAGAGGGCTAACCCATTCACTATCAGCAATGGGATATATGAACCCAGCCTTAAGAAGATGTTCTATCTCTTCTTTTACTATTTGTTTCAATTTTGGGTTCAATCGCCTCTATGGTTGTTTTTGAGGTTTCATGGAGAGGTCTGTGTAAATCCTATGCTGGCATATCCTAGGATCTATTTTGGTTAACTTGGGGTATGACTAGGAAAAGGCTTTTGACCACTTATTTATCACTTTCATTAGTCTTTCTTTTTGTTTGGGAACAAGTCTTGCGTTGATGATCACCGATTTTCCATTTTCGAGGGTCATGTATTCTAGACGGGTAGGCAATGATTTCAAATCTAGGGGCTTTTTTCTAAACCTCATAGGAATTTCCAATTTCCCCCAATTAATGTTTTCAAGGTTAAGGTTTGGAAGTTGGAAACGAACTTGCTCAAGTGCGTCTATGCTTCCAATGTAAGCACTAGTTATTCCCTCAGTTAGTTCTATTCATGTTATCGAATTGCTCTCTTGATCAACCATTAGCCATTGGATGTCTTCTTGTCATGTGGCTGTTGCATATAGGCACTTTTGTATATTAATTTCTTGTGCACACAGATTGCATGCAGGCAAGTCTAAACTTTGCATAACCCATGATTTCTACATACAATGGCACCCTGTGTCACTATATGTGATGCATGGAACGTTCTTCTTCTTGATCTTTCCAAAAGTATTCTTCTTGGATATTTCTAGGGAAAGATTGCAGATTCCTAGGCATGCATCTATAGTACTTAGCCATTCCCTTCCCATTATTATTAAAAAGTCCCGCTTACTGTTAGTTACTTGTATCACTAGGAAATTAGCTGGATACAACCACCCACACATAGTGGTAACGATGTCCTCCACCAATCCCAAGGGGACAGTGATGGACTGGTCAGCCAACTCCAATCGAATGTTACTCTTCCTTAATGGAGGTAGGTTCTAGGCTTTATACATCTCTTGGGATATTAGGTTGACCCCAGAACTTGAGTCCAAAAGAGCTTTACATGGTTCATTCCCAGCGACTTGGAGATATATTAGAGGACTTCCAGGATCAAAAAATTTCCTGGGAAGGTGGCCCACCTTTATCTAGTTAGTAATGGCATGTGTTAACATAACCATGTGTGTTAAGCTCAATTTTTGGGTTGAAGGAGGCCCCAAAGCCTTATTTGGTAGGGAGGTGTTTAGATGTTCAACTGCTTGTAATGGTGAGGGCTTATTTGGATTGTTGGTTTTGAAGAAAGATCTTTTCTTCATAAGGTTGTCAAGACCAACTACTGGTTGAGGATTCATAATCCTTGTGCATTAGGCTACTATAGTTGAGTGGGGAATACCCCTTGTGTTGCTGGAGCAAGTGATAATGGAGCTATCAGTGTGAAAGTTGTAGGTGGATTTGGAGGATGGTATGTATGTGGTGTGTCTCCCATAGGAGAAGGAGTCCTATAATACTCATGAGCTTGGTAGTGATGTTGTGGGGTCATGTGACTAATAGAGTCACTTGGAGAGACTAACTGTTGCATGTAATAGCCATATGGATCTGATTGCTAGTAAGGGTATTGTTGCCTGGGCGGTGGCATCCCCCATGACTGTGGGTATTGCCACTGCTGGTGTTGCTCAATAGGTTGCGGTGGAGTTCCATTTGAATAATACGTTAAGGATTTGTGGAACTGCCTTGGGTTACCTTGGGGATAAGGTAACCTTTGGGTGCTTGTCATTTGTTAAGTCTTGGGTTGAGTGCATACACCCTGGACACTTGCAGATGAGAGATTATTAGGTAACATCCTTTAGGATGGTCATACTAGCATATTTCATATCCATCGTCATTGTTCATATCAGAATCCACAACCTCTTTAGTGATAGCCATTTTACCCTTACCTTTGTTACGTGCATGGTATAGATCCCTCTTATTCTTTTTATCATAGTTACTACTTTGCTCCATAGACTCCTCTATGATTTTAAGGACTATTTCAAATCTACTATCTAAGGAGTCCCACATTTGATCTACCTTAGCCAACACTTCTGTTATTAATTTTTGAAGCAGAAAGGTTTGTTTTTTCACCATCTCTTCAAGTGGTAACTCTTCCTCCTCCTCACAGAATCTTACTCCCCTTTTTCAGAGGGAAGGATTAGAGGGAAGGATTGCGGTTTTACTCTTCCATGCTTTCTCTCTTATGTAGCTCTCCTTCTTCCTTAGCTACTTGCTCCAAAAATCTATGAACCTGATGGGACCTAAGTTCAGATAATCTCCCTTGGGCATATGTTCTAAGGGTTCTCTTAGTTTCATGTTTTAGCCCATCTACGAGATGGCATAGTTGATCCCGTTGTGCATAACCATGGCCTAGGCAATGATGTAACTGTGCATAATATCAGTCCATGGTAGCATCCAAGGGTTCATGATTACCTTGCTTTCATCCTTGGATCTGCTTTTGTAGGTTGGACACTCAGGAGTAAGTTTGATATTTATCATCAAACAGTTCTAGCATCATACTCCACCTTCAAATGGATTCCAGTTCTAAGGATAGGTACCAGCTTTCCGCTTCTTTTATGAGTTTCATTGGGAACAACTTTAACTTTTGCCACTCATTTTCAATATTCTGCAAGGCACATGCATCATGAAATTCTTGTAGGTCATTTTGAAGATCAGCGTTGTATCCCCCCTCAAATCGTATGATATTATTCATGTCTAATCTCTTGATTCTGCTATCTTTTTGGTGTATTATGGGTATTCTTTTTACCCTTATCCTCATGGTTAGGTTCCTTATGACTACGTCTTGATGTTGAAGGAAAGGATGAATGTGATGATGAAGGTGAAGAAAAAGGAGAACCATCTCCATGACGATGTTTCCTACCTTCTCTTCAGTGGTCTCAACCCTGATCATGATGATGATCAAAATGCCTGTCCTTATCTTTTGTTTGTGTTCCCTTGTTGAACACTTGGTGTTCGTGGGGATCAGAACCAGGATTGTGAATTGTAGAGTGAAGGTTCTGATACACCACCTCATCATAATCGTTTGGAGGGAAAACATCATTTTGTGGGGAACCTATTGAAATAGGTTCACCACCCTTAATTTCTCTTAATATGGATGGAGCATTATGAGGTCCTTTGCCCTTCAATGATGTATGGTAACTCTCCTGTCAAGAGTCTTGTTGACATTGCACTTCTATGGGATGGTATTCCCTTGCATGGTAATCACATGCAATGTACTCTGTGTATAATTGTGACATGCCTATTTGTGCAAGGGCATGAAGGAGCATGTTGGGGGCCACTCTATTTGGAGGCAATACTATGTTACCCTCCAAGTCTCTTCAATGCAGTTGTTCATCTTGATGGAAGATAAAGGTAAAGTTGGGTATATATTCATCATGATGAATATATACCACACTGAATTGTTGAGGAACTGGTGGATTTTGGTTATGTGTGTTGTGTTGTTGAATGTCTCTAGCGTTGTTCCTAGGAAAATAAGAAGAAGACATTGTTGTCTTATTTGGTGTGCTATTGACCGTTGTTTAATTTTTCTCTTGATCAATCCTAAGGGTTCGTTCTAGCTTCCCAACTATGTGAATGATATCCTATGTTCTACATAGTGCACATACAACTAAGTCACTGGCAATGGCGCCAATGATGAGCGATGAGGTACCCCTACACTCAACCATATGAATACGAGTGTTTCATGCATGATCCAGTCGAACTCCAAGGACTAAGTGCTTACGTCGTAATGGAACACTTAAGGTTAATCAATTGTTGTCTTCCCAAATTTGTATTATCATGGTTGTATGGTTAAGTAACCGTGAGGTGTATTATTTTTATATCTTTTATCTTTTTAACACCTATGCTAAGAGGGGAAAGGTGAAGAGATTAAATAACTAACTTTCATTAACTAAGTTCTAATCATCCTAGCACCAGTATCCATTCCCACTTATTGTACACACCTTGAACCAGTGTAACACTGCTAGGATTACCAAACGCTATTCGTTATTGGGTTACCAAGCATTACACACATGCTCGAAGCGGTCGTACTGAATGCACTTAGCTAGGAGAGTTAAGGGTTGAGAGAGATTAATTATCTAAGAAAGCATTTAAACATTGAATAGTAATTAAACCCTATTTAGCTTAGTCCACATGCTGCAAGGTTTATCAGAAAGTTCAGGGGGGGGGCCGTACACAAATTTTTACTTAGGTACAATTTGCTCAAATAAAGATCCATTCACTTTGAGACTCTTATTGTGGGCACATGAAAATTATTCAAACTCTAGAATGGTAAAACTACTATAGTTTGGCTAAGGGTCTAGATCTAGATGTCGAAACAAGGGAAAGCCGCCTCTTATTTATAGGCATGACAGCAGGCTGCAATATCACATACGTGATATTGTAGGAGACAATGCAATATCGTGGCTCATCAGATACTTACCACTTTAGGAAACAATGTTGGATAAGGGTCCATCCAATCTACCTGGCATTACTCAAGGGGATATAACATACACAAACATAAAAGAAACCTTAATTTGATCTCAAAATGAACCAACAAAGCTTGAAATCCCATTAGAAGCTCCCAATGGCTCCAAAACCTTGTCCAATCCGATCAAAAATGGCCAAAACCTTCAAATTTACCGAAGCAACGCTAGGGGGGAATCTCATCCCCACAAGAAAACATGGACCTAGCATGGTTGGATGGAGTATAACTACATAATACCAAAATTAACCTCCCAATTTACATATTTTGACCTTAACACCTCTCTTTAGCCTCTCGTAGCCAAAAATCAACAAAATACAAATCAAAATTCATATCAAACACCATCTCCATGCTAAGGAACTCCCCACCCATGCTAGCCAGCATGGGTCCAGCATGGCTACCATGGGGATGACCCATAGAAACCAATTAAGACATCAAAATAGCCTTAAATTACACCCCTATGGCCTTAAGACCCTACAACAACCTCTAGGAGCCATTAGACATCAGATAATAGGCAAAAAATGGTAAAAAGTTATCATCCCCCCTCTATCCCAATAGAGCCATATTGGCTAGCATGGCTCAAGGGGGATGATTGCAAAAAATACCAAAAGAAGTTTAAAATTGTTAATTTTAGTGCCAAATCTTAGCCATTGACATTTGCAATCCTAGGAGCTTAAATGCCTAGACAAGTTGATGCTAGAATCCATGAGAACTCAATATTCCAAGGTAGCCACATTGCCATGCTAGCTAACATGGTTCCAATGTGGGTCAAGATCTTTACCAATTTTGACAATACTTCAACATACCCAAAGGCCTAAAAACTAGCCTAGTAAGGCCTAGAACCCCAAAACTTAAACTGATTACCATTTAGCCTTGTTTCAACCATAAAAACTAATTAGATCCACTCACCCACACTATAGCAATGCTGCCCATGGTGGCTAAGGGGGTTATAACCATATCATAGATCAAATGACCATAAAACATTATCACTTTTAAGCCTAAACCTCAAACATCCCTATTAGAAACCCTAGAAGCTTGAAAACATAGTCAACTTACCTTTGAAACTATCGACGAACCAAAAAGCAAAAGTATCCATGTTGAGGGGTACTAGAGCCATGCTGGCTAGTGTGGCCCTAGTGGGGTGAGGTTCCCAACAAGAGTTTACTAGTATAACACCCATCAAGTGACCTAAAAACTCAACTGTGGAAGCATACAATTACAAAACCCTAGATTCAGCTATAATTTGATCCTATTTTGATCTTGTAATCATCTAGACTAGGCTATCCATATTGAGATCCCCCTCATCCATATTAGCCAATGTGGCTTTGGGGGGTAAGAACTTTCATTACAAGTTTTGACCTTCAAAATGATTAATTTTGACCATTATGAGCCTATGTTATCTTGAGAAGATAATAGAACACCAATTGTGATTCTTTAGATGCCATAAATTCAATTTTCTCTTGTAGCCATGCAAGGGCCATGCTGGTTAGAATTATTCTAGTGTGGGTAGTAGTTTCATACTTTAATAGTGACTTTTAGAAGTCCAAATCAATGCCAAAGTTGATTAAATGTCTTCCCCAACACACTATGATAACCATACAAGTCATTAGGAGCTAAAAACTAATCAAAATCAGTTTCAGAAACCACATGACCATCATATCCATGCTGGGGATCATTCCACCTATGCTGGCCAATGTGGCTCAAACATGGATGCCCAGAAAAACCTTATTTTTGACCCAAAATAGCCTTAAAATAGCCTCCACAGGCACCAAAACTCATCTATCAACATTCTAGCCACTTATTATGGCCTACTAAAGCCTAAAATTGGCAAAATCTAATTAATTTTTAACCAATATTGGCCTTGTTTTATCACACATTGTTTTTACCTCAATTGAATTTTCCTTGCCTCATGGTTTTTTGACCTATTTTGATCTTATTAAGAATTTTTGACCTTTATTATTATTAGTTGACCTCACTCAGCTTCTACATAACTTTAGTTTCATCATATCTATCTTATTTTCTCTATTGTGGCCTATGTTGATCCTTGTTTAGCTTTGATTGGGGTTAGGTGCTAGGCTTGATCATCCTTGACCATCATTGACACCATGTAATAATGACCTAGCAAGGCCTTAAAGTAGTAATATGGCCAGCTAAAACCTAAAATTGGCAAAAATATAATCTCATTTGATCATGTTTGACCTTATTTTTCATACTTTCATTATGCTACAACTTGTTTTGACCTTGTTTAACCTCTATTTGACCTTCTATGGCCTTTGTTCTAACTTATCTATCCTCACCTACCTCTTAAAGCCTTGGTTGACCTTGTTTACATCTTGTTTGACCTTGAAATAGCATGTGCTTACATAGTTACTAAGATATTTTATATTTTTTTTGGTATTATTTACTCCGTTTTACCTAGGTGCTACTTAATGTGCTTATGGTTGACATGCAAGACTGGAGGATGAGTACCTAGGAGAAAATTAGTTTTCCTTTGAGCCTAAGTGGACCCCACAATGATGTTGAAGGATGTAATGATCCTAATTACCTAGATCATGAGCATGATGGCCTCATCAACTTTATAGCTTTGGTAGAGAAAAATCTAGAATGGCCTGAAAACCTAGTTAAAACCCTTGAGCTAAAAGCTAGTAACAATACTAAAGACTCTTCGGTTGAGGTTCCTATCACAACTCAATGATAAGAAGCCTTTGAAAATATTATGCAAGAGTTAGCACAACTACTGATGGTCTATCAACCAAAAAGGATAAACCTTTTTACATATACCTTGCTATCTATGATGTTTCCATTGCCTCTCTACTCTGTCAAAAATGAAATAATGGAGAAGAGTTTCCAGTATACTACCTCAGCCATGCATTGATTGCCTATGAGACCTGATACAACAAAGTAAAGAAGTATTGGCTAGCACTAGTCTTCTCATTTAAGAAGTAGAGACACTACCTCTTTAGCAGCCAGGTCAATGTCATTTACAAAGACAACGTACTAAGAGCCATAACAAATAATATATATGAAAGTAGTTGTATAGCATGTTGGAAAGCCATAACAATGAAGTTGAACCTTCATTACATTTTTCAAACATTAATGAAAGGTCAAGCTATAGCTGCACAACTCACTGCTTCACTAGTTGATGATCATGTAACCATTCATCTTGAATTCCCTAATGAGCATATTTACATGGTTAGCCAAGTGCCTAAGAGCTATGAGGATATCATGAACTTCAATGAAGCTTCAACTACCCATGGGACTAGTACCATTGCCGTTATAATGTTCCCATCTAGTGAAATCCAATCCTTTGCTTATCATTTTAAATTCCCATGTACCAACAATATAGCGAAGTATGAGGGCTTGATTAGGGTAATGATGATAGCTCATGACCAAGAATAAAATGCTTAATAATAAAAGATGATTCACAACTTGTGGTAAATCATGTAATCTAGGTTTATGCATGTAAAGCCAAACATTTACAATATTATTATGACCTAGGAAAAAAATTCATACAACAATTCGTAGACATTGATATCCAACATGTACCCTTAACCGAGAATAGCATAGCTAATGCCATTACAACCTTAGATCTCAGTGTGACCCCTAATGTGTTTAGCAAATTTTCTTCCTTAACTATGAACTATGCTATTTCCATCATGAAAGACACTAAGGAAAATTCCATAGCTGTAGTGAATACTACTTCTACAAAGGAGTGGTATGATGATATCAAGTTTTACCTCAAGCATGGTGAATCTTCACAAGGCCAAACTACTACTCAAAAGGATTTTTTATGAAGAAAATCAAAATAATATATCATAGTAGATGATAATACATTATGTTAATGATTCTATGATGGCATATTATCAGTGTGCTTGGGTAAAACTAAAGCTTGCACAATCCTAGAGTAGGTTCATGAGGGTGTATGTGAGGGACATATGGGACCTAGAACTACGACCAGAAAGATTAGATGGTTAGGTTATTATTGGCCCTATATGAAAAATGACTACTTGCAAAAGGTTAAAATTTATGATACTTGCCAACAACATAGAAACCTTATACAGGTACCACTGATTGAGTTACAAACTACTCAGATAACTTGGCCATTTCAATGGTGGGGATTGGATGTCATTGGACCTATAATGCCTAAGTTTTCTATAGGGCATAGCTTTATCATCACTACATCTTAATGCTTTACAAAGTGTGTTGAAGTTATTTCTCCAAGGAAGACAACATCTCAACAAGTCTATATATTCATATTAGATAACATAGTAGTCCATTTCAATATACCTATGACCATAGTCACAAATAATGGACCATAGTTTAGTAGGCAAGAAATGAAGAACTTATGTCATGACCTAGGCATTAAGCATTCCTTCTTATCACCATATTACCATCAATCCAATGGTCAATTTGAAGCAAGTAATAAGGCCATCATAAATGTGCTCAAGAGGATGTTGAATAAAAGCAAATGCATGTGGCACGAGTAGCTTGTTCATGTAGTTTGGGCCTATTTAATGATGTGCTATATAGTAAGCAGAGTAAACCCATATAGCCTGGTTTATGATTCTGAAGCTATTTTACCTATTATGTTATAGGTATCATCACACTAAGTAGCCTATTAAACTTCTTTAATGATGAATAAAACAAGGAGCTACACACCTGGATCTAGACTTGATGGAAGAGCAACAAGTGTGAATGCTTGCTCATGTTGAACAATACGAAGAGTGGCAAAAGAAGAAATGTCATCATAATTTGAACAAGCACAAGATCAAGGAAGAATACCTAGTCCTCAAAGCCATCCATGAGCATGCAAATAAATTCTCAACCAAGTGGGAGACACATTTGTTGATCACTAAGGCCTATGGCAATGTAGCCTTTAGGATAGTAGACATGGATGGGAATGAGTTGGCTAATCTAGTCAATCATTCCTACCTATACCTTAACTACATGTAGCCCATAAGGAACCAATGACAAGAAAGCTTGCATGACCTCTTTCTTACTATTTTTTGCACAATAGAGGAGCTATCAAAATTTGTAACATGTATGGCCTATGGTAGCCTCATTTATAGATCATTCTATATGGCCTTGTGCTTTGTATTGTAATAGCATGTTTTCTTTGTTTTGTTTTGTTACCCTCTTGGAGTTGTGCTTACAAGGTGAAGTAGGTAGTCATTGCGAAGATGCAGCTCATTACACAACCACATGACCTCAATGTGTAAGATTTAGTGATTTGTCCTACCATGCTAAGAGTGCTCATTCCACTTAATGCATATCACCTCTCCTTGAGCCCAAACCAATAGCCTAATTATAATCTTCCTAACCCTTAAGCAACAATGATGAACAATGTGTAACACTTATATGGTCATATGACATCCCTTGGTCATACTCCATCATCAAGTTCGTCGAATGTAACACATCTAATTCTATGGAAAAATCAAACCAAGTATCAAAACTAGCATCGACAAAGAAATTGAATGAACGTTTTATGTTGCAAAAAAAAAAAGATGAGAAAGCAAATTTTTAAGACATTGAGAGACCAATGAAGATCAAAAGACAAATTGATGGCTTCAAACATGCAAAGAAAGGAGCCTACTAGCCAAAGAAACCTTGGAGAGAAATGTTATTTATTCAAACACATTTCCAAGTAACCAATAATTTGAAAACATAAAGTTGAAGACTTATTGGTTGATCAATATGTTAGTTCCATGTTGTAGCCATGACGTTGGCACTTGGAACTCATTATTAGCCCTCATGAACAAATGTAACCTATGAGTTTTACCACCTAATCATAGCCTTATTCCATTATCACAAGCACTCATTGGCATGGTTTGACACTACTAAATAAAGTGTGAAGAGGGAACACTGGTGATGGATTTGCAATGGTTTTTTGTATTCCTTGTTGGTACCTCTTAGGTCAATCCTAAACATACCAACAAAGAAGGGCCAATGAAACATCACCAAGAAAGCACATGTTGTAACCTTTTGGCACTATAACTTTCACCCCATAAAACGTTAGCCTAAAACTTCAATGTAAAATTTAAATATTATAATCCATAAAATGCAGTTTCACATACTTTAACTTTTGAGGCTAAAAAATACGTTAGAAGTGGTCATAGCCTCAGCCCCTTAGTGAAAAAGAGTCATATTATGTCCATATTTGGGCTTGGGGGAGCTTAAAAATGCCTTTTGGACTACCAAAGTTGCCATTTTCATGGGTTTTGTTGGGTGAGGGGGTTGGGGGCATAACCTTTGCTACACTAGAATCACCTATGCCAACTTTTGGAGTGTGTAACACTACTTGTGCCCAATGTTGGGGGGTTTAACTTCTAAAGGCTTAGCATGGCTCATGTGATCCCAATGTTGCTCTTGGAGTTTAACATGATTAGTGTTGGTCCAAAAACTCTAGCATGGACCCTACAGCTTCAACATGTTCCCAACAACCTTAGCATGGATGTCATACCCCTAACGTGGGTGTCATACCCTAGCATGGATGTCATACCCTCAACATGGCTCCTAATGGCCTAGCATTACTCCTAGAAGGCTAGTGTGGGTGGAAGAAACTAGTGTGGATAAAATTACCATTTACTATTTTTGGTAACTAGAATGATTTTGGTACATTGGGGGTATCAAAACTTACCATACATGGAAACCATGCTGGATTTAGACACATGCAACATCTACATGTGATAGTAATCTATCAGTAATTAGGATAGAAATTTTCAACCCAAATTATGAGCATGAAACCTATGAAAACCAATCTTCAACACCATAAATAGGTTTCACCATTTTTTATTTCATAGCATTGAGAATCCCTTGCAAAGAAAAATCTTTTGAAGCAATTTTAGCATGGAACCTATAGGCATTTTGACCATTATTTAAACCCCAAGATTTTGTAAGATTTTATGGCAATGTTGAGTAACTTGGATACTAAGACTCCTAGCATGGTTGTTCTTTATGGCCCAAAATCTTCACACATCTTACCTCCCCATCCCCCCCTACACAACCAACATTGTAGATCTGGTGAGGAGTGAAACAAGGTTTTACAATTTTGGAAGTTGTGGAACATCTAGATCATGGAGCTAACTATGGTATCTAAGGCCATCATCTTTAATAGATTTCCAGCCTTAGTGAAGTAAACCCTTTGCTTCCTCAAGCATCCCTTGTATACATTTTTTAACTCTCTTTATTTTTTTCATAATAAAGTTTACAGTTGGATATTTACTTAACTAAGTTTTTTGAGACTTGTGAAATCATGGATGGCTACAAAACATGTTTTAACAATTTTTCAACATTCATATATTTCTAGAAGCCCTTGTATAAGTTTGGTCTAAAGGTTAAAGTATTGAGATCCATTAAAGATTATAGAATACTTTGGTACATCTTTTAAACTTATTTTGATTGACGATAAGATAGTCTTACTCTAATACTGATATTGTTGGATTATTGAATAAATATTTCTATCTAAATACTTGAAAATCTATCAAATTATAATTTTTTATTCACTATAACTTAACCATGAGTCATGTTCTATGATACCATGAGTCATGATATTATAACATGAGTTGTGATTTAGCTAGAAATTGAAATTAAAACTTTTCAAGGATACAAAAACTTCACCACGAGTCATGGTTTTTTTTAGGACTTTACCATGAGTCATTATAGATTTTCCATATCTAAATGTTCACCATGAGTAGACCACTAGTCATGGTCACTACGCCATGAGATCACCACAAGTCATGGTAAAATTATCTTAGGATAATTCTAGACCACACAACAACTATAGGTCATAGTTGATGATTTTGTATCAACCATGAGTCATGGTTGAAACCACAATTTGATGAAAAGTCATTCTCTAAGAGTATTTGATATCTACAATATCATAAGTTATGTTGAACTTATATTCTAAAAACTTGCAATACCACAACCTAACCACAAGTCATGGTGAAGCTGAATTTTTTAAATATCTCAAGATTTATGAGTTGAAAGTCAATGAACTTTATATGTGTAAATTCACCATGAGATGTTCTTCAATTTAGAGCTTTGAAATTTGTTAAAACTAGTATTTATTTATTGCAAATATGGAGGAATATAGTGGTGACTTATTACCGTATGTCCTAGTGATGAAAACTTAAGAATGTGTGCTAAATTATTATAGATGGAAATAGAATGCACTATTACAACAATTATAATGCAATCTGAAGTTAGTATGGAGATGGAAGAGCTACATAGAATTAATTGTAATGATATATGTAAGAGAAACTAGAGTGAATTTAACGAAAATTAATGGAATTTAAAATGTTATGGAAGAAATTAAAAGATGCTAGAGATTAGTTGCAAAAATTCATACAACTAGTTATATTGCATTAAAACCAAAGTATTACATCATCAAATGGCCTTAGAATTTATATAAGAATAATGGGATCATGCTAGGGATCATTTAAGAAATAATTTCTACAAAAGATAATAAGAAAATGACTTTATAAAATTCATGAATTGGGTCCAATAAATAGTTCAACCACTCATAAATTCAAAAAATAAGAAAATAAAGATTAAATCTTCTATTTTGACTTCTTTCATGTCATACTAATGTTAATAGGTAAGAAAACATTTTGTATAACACTTCAATTTGAGCAAGTGGAATATCATTGTTTGGAGAAACTTTATTGCTAAAATTTTTTCAAAAATTACATGAATATTTCTTTATTATTCACATAATTTTTTAAATTCTCTTTTAGAAAATTTTTCTTTTATTGAAGCAATTTCATGTGGTCCTTAGTTAAGGCTTCATTATTATAAGAGCTTTTAATAGCTAACATTGCTTATAGACATTCTTCATCAAGCCATATCTTCTTTATATAAATTTATGTTGTATAATAATATTTTTAGCAACCTCTCATAAAACCTATTCTAACCAAGTTTAAGATTTTTTATTTTCATCCTTCATAAATACCCTAGTTTTTTAGCTACAATCATCCTTCATGGAATATTTTACATTGTAAAAAATAACATGAGAATTTCTTAAATAAAACTTATTTTCTTAGGGCATATGACATCAAATGTTTATAAATTAAACAAAAAAGAAATTACCATAAGCATTATAAATCCCAAAATTAAATTCTAAAGTACGTGAAAAAATAAATAAACATATTAAAGTATCATAAATTAACCTTAGAGTTTATAAAATGATTTAAATCCGTAATATGATTAATAATAGAAATCACCAAAAAAACTATCTTAGTACATCTAGTTCTACTACGTAAAGTTTCATAGGACTACAACTAAAATAAAAGAAATAGCACACACAATCAAGCCTTTGAAAACCTTTAGTATCTTAGCTCCTCCTCTCCTAGCACCTATATCTACATTCAAACATGCAAGAAAGGTTAGAAATGTTATATAAGGTGAATACTATGAGATTACAATGTAAGAGATTAATCCATGATGTTAACAAAATTTCAAGGAAAAGAGGTTATCCATGATTGTTCTAACTATTTCCTATTATCATAAATAATAAATCCAAATTTATACCTCATGAATAATCAAATTATAGTCTAACTAAGATTATGAAACATACCATTGTTGGTTTCACCAAGTGTTAACATTGCTAGATTATCAAATAAACACATGTTATACTCAAAGCAGTCACACTCATTCTTCCATGCTCTAATGTAAAATGAAAAAGGTAAATTATTATTCTAAGTGCAAAGTAATCTAAACATTAAACTATGTGTACAAGTAAATAAGTTGCATTAATTATAAATTCTATGTTAATTTAAAGTGTTACAATGATATATAATAATATATGTCTTTATAATTTTTTATGCCAAGAGTCCAGGTATATAGCACTTAAAAAAACTCTGAATAACTACTTCACACCACATAACAGGTACTTGCTAACTATTCTAAGTGCTAGAAAAACAAATTAATAGAGTCTAGTTATAATTATGATCAAATTATATCATCAATGTGGTTAGTGACATACTTATAAAGGAATTTGTAACAAGTTGAATCGACACTAATGCATTAATGTAGCAAACCCTTCATTGATGTTGATGCATCAACACAATTGAATAAAACATTTCTCATGAATTAATAAAATTATTAATGCTTTAATCTACCATTAATCTATTATTTTCTCCATCCATGGATTTCTTATAAGGTTTCTAGCATCAAATGTTTGAAATAACTATAAAGTTGGTATTGACTTAAAGTAGCCATCAAGGCCTCTTGGTTATGAAGCTTATCGGAGGTGAAACAGAATAAGGTTTTTTGGTACTCTTTAGAATTATTATTTAGGCCTCAAAATTTATCCTCAATATTAACCATAATTTGGACCATGAGTTGTGGATCACTCATGGTGTTATAGACCGTGACCCATGGTGTAGTTATGGTTGAGTAATGATATGTTCCAAAGCTTAGTGCAATGGTCACATATCATAGATCATTCATGGGATGTTGGTCATGAGTTATGGTGTAGTTGTGGTGACCTAAAAATGTGTTTTTATTAGGTTTTGGTTAATACAAAATGTGTTCAATTTCTACCTTTAGCCTTCTGACAAGCTAGGCAAAATTTGGTGTTGGATACCTTTAATCTTTATCTTCATTTCCTTCTTTGTAGAAATTGTCACCTCATCTATGACTGATCCATAAGTCATATCCCATGGAGGAATAGTTTAAATTCAAAATATCATTGAGACATAAAGCCAATGATTATCTCTTTGAGAACACCACACTTACGATTGTCACCCATAAGTAAAATCAACAATATTCACCTTAACTTCCAACATTAAGTTCAAAGATGAATACAATCAATTAAACCAAATTGAATTTAAATAGGTTTATGAGAAATAATGAAGATTACAAAGGAGATGTTACCTAATTTGTGACCCTACTCTGTTGTCTCCATAGTGCAACAACTTCACAATTTGTTAATTGCTACAAAGCATTAACACTCTTCCTTCATAATTTTGTGCACAAACAAAAATTCTAATCTAGTGTGGTTTTCTCAATAGTATTTTCTCTCTGTTTCTTCAAATGCATCTAGCTAGGGAATTTATAAGGATCAGTTTGGCACATGAGGATCCACTACTTGTGTGTAATGGCCATGGCAATTACTACCCATACGTAATGTCCACCACCACCACTTGTGTAGGTAACAATTGCAAGAATGTGCAAGAAATAGCTACATTGCCATGGTCAAAGAATGTGGTTGATGGAGTAGCACAACCACATTGTAGTGCTAATGTCCAAGTTATAGCTCCATTGCAGCCATAAATCCTCAATGCACATTGCTATTATTGATGCAAAAACAAAATTAAAAACTAGAAAACATAGCACTAGTATAGTTCAAGGAATTGGATTCCTCAACTACGACCACATGGCTACCTAGCAACAAACTTGTGCCTCTGGTTTGAGTTATTTGTACATAAAAACTAATAATCTAATAATAATAAACTAATACTCATCACTATAATAAACTAAAATAAATTAAAATAACTAAAATAAATATTAATTAAATAATTAACAATATTTAATTAAGATTACATAGCCTTGACTAGCCTTTGGCTAGTGCTTGGCCATAAAGGAAACAATAAAATAAAATAAAACATTAATAGATGTATAGGGAAATAGAATTATTCTAAGATATTTTTTAAGGCATTTAAAATTAAACATATTGGAAACATGTAGATATTTAACAAGAAAAAGATTAAAACAAAAACAAATTTATCTATTACCTAAATGTCCAAATATTTATTTACTAATTATACCTATTCCTCTTTTGATAATAAATTTTTATTCTTGGATATGGATTCACATATAACTCGATTAGGAAGGTCCTACCTAGGATTAATTGGACTTAACCTCACCTCACAAGGTCTACTTCGTTAGGTGCAAGAATGTCTAATAAACTCAAGGTTTAAGTCTTCCTATGATTCAAGGATCCAAGATGCATTAGTCACATCTGACTCATTTCCTAACTTGATCTTGGCTCAACTTACAAGTTGGTTATACCCTACAATCATATCCTTTATTAATTGGTTATCCCTTCCCCATAATTAAGCTAAGGTATGTAACATACCTAGGTTAATTAGCAAATATAAATTAAAAAGAGATATGATCAAAAGATATACCAAAAGAAAATGTTTCCTTAGGTTTTATATATCTAGACTAAGAGAAAACCAAAGGAAATGGGTGAATGAGTGTTAGTATCCATCATTGGCTACCATAGTAGGGATCTTGACCATTTATGCCTATGAAAGACATGATGGGAAACACAAAGAAAACCCATGCACAAAACTACCACTAGTCAGAGAGATGACGATGCAAGAGAGAATAAGAAGATAACAAAACAAAAATGAAAAAGAGAAATAGCAATTGGTAAAAACTAGGTTAAAAAAAATCAAAAAGAAAAATAATTTGAGAAGTATAAATAAAAAAAAGCAAAATAACTAAATAACAGAGTAAGAAGAATGATTAAAAGTGAAGGTGCCTATTAAGAAACCAACTATGGAGGAATCACTCCTTCACTACCAATGTTATATCCTAGTTCTAAGGTAGTGGCACCTTGATTTAATTGGTAATTATTATCTATCCATTAAACACTCTACTTATAAAAAGGGGTTCTTGTAGGATGCTTAAAATTGTGAGCTTGGAGTATCATCCCAACTATAAGGCTCTTGTGGGAGTGGGACAGCTCATGATTGAAGGTTTTTGTGGGGTAATTTTTTTTATTTCTTGATTTTTTTCTTCTCTCTTTTTCTTTTTTTTCTCTTCTTTTTTTTTCTCTCTCTCTTTGCAAGAAATTCAATATGTGACCACCTTCAATCATGAGGTTCTTGTGGGAGCCAATTTCATTTTGTAAGTGTTGCTCACATGGCTTGATATTAATAGATGCCTTTTGCTACCAAAGAAACTAGGTCCACTATAACACACTCTTTGCACATTATGGACTTATCCAATTAGGTATTTAATAGAAACCAAACACTAATAAGCATTACCCTAAACTAAGCTATTTATCTATCTTGACTTATGAAACTTGTACTTAAAGAATATTGTTGAAAAATAATAAAGTTTATTATGTGTAAGACACTTATTAATCTAAGGCTCACACTTAGTTGGATTTTGGGTGTAAACCTACTTATCTCAAGGTAGGATGAGTTGTTTTCCTTCTCCCTTGCATTCCAAACATGATGCTACTAAATTCTTTATAGTCCCAACTAAGAATAAAATTTCCTATTACCCTATACATTTTTTAAGCTAAAAGTTGTAGATTGTAAATACTACTTTATAGTTTATTCTATGACATAAGAGTCTTGTTGAAGGTTATTTTAAAGAGCTAAGACTTCTAAAGGATAATTGTTATGTAATTCATTAGTTATGGGATAAGTTGGGTCACTTAGCTCTACAAGTTCATCCTCTCCAGGTTCCTCAATGTGATGTTGATGATATAACTTAAGTCTTTTTCCATTGACTAGTAATGTAGTTGAGGAATCATCAAAAGGTGATATGAGAATGCTTATGTTATCATGGGGTTGGATAACTAAATAAGGGCCTGCACACCTAGTTGTTAACTTCCTTGGAAATTTATATAATCTCATATTATAGAGAAGAACTTTATCACCTATGGAAAAGTGTTTTTTAAATATATTCTTATCATGTAATGTCTTCATTCATTTCTTTACTATTTTTTTTGCCAAGAGCATGTAGCCACATTTTGTCAAGTTCGTAAAGTTGGTTGCTTCAAGAAGCCTGGTTCATGTCTTCATCAAGGTTGAGTTGTTGGGCTAACCATAAAGATTGATATTTAAGTTCAACAAGTAATAGACATAACTTACCAAAAACCCATTCATAAGGTGAATATCATAAACTTGGTTTATAGGGAATCTAATAAGCCCAAAGTGCATCTTGTAATTTTTTAGACCAATCTTTAACTTTAGTACTTACAATTTTTGTTAACATATTCAAGATAATTCTATTAGCATTCTCTACTTGGCCATTTGTTTGAGGATGATAGGCAATAGCTATTTTATGTTGGATACAACAAGACTTAAGGATTGTTTTCATGATTTTATTGACAAAATGGGTTCCTTGATCACTAATGATCGCCTGTGAAGTTCCAAAACATCTTAAAATATTTTCTTGAAGGAATGCTACAACAACCTTAACATCATTTGTTGGGGTGTATTTTGCTTCTACCCATTTGGTGACATAGTTGATATAAACCAAAATGTATTGACATCCATAGATGGTGGAAATGGTCCTAAAAATTCTATACCCCACACATCAAATGGTTTCATTATTAAAAAATGTTTTAAGGGCATTTCATGTCTTTTTGTTATGGCTCCCATTCGTTGACATTTATCACATTCTTGCACATACTTATGTGCATATTTAAAAACTGAGGGCTAATAAAACCCACTTTGAAAGATTTTGATAGTGGTATGTTTGCTATCAAAGTGGACACCCCCTAAATCATCGTGGCACATTTGTAGAGTTTCTTGTTGTTAATTCTTAGCCACACATCTCCTTACTATCTTATCCTTATAGATTTGATAGAGATATGGACTACTCCAGATGTACCTATATATCGTGAGTAAGAAAGATTTCTTTTCTTCCTTAGTCCAATTGTTAGGGATTTTGTAGTGGCTAGAGAGTTGGCAATATCAGCAAATCAAGGATCCTTATAGAAAAACGTTGTTCATTAGGAAATTCATCATGAAAGACTCCTTGTGTTCAATTCTCTTCAGTAGTTTCTAGCCTTCAAAGATTATCTGCTACTACATTTTTCCTTCCCCTTTTATCTAAAATATCTAGGTCAAATTCTTGGAGTAAGAACCACCATCTAATTATTCTTGCATTTTCTATTTTTTTGGTATCTAAGAATTTAATGGCTTGAATGATTAGTATATACTCTAGTTTTATATCCTATTAAATAATGTCCAAATTTATCTAGACCATATACAATTGCTAATAAATTTTTTTTGTAGTTTTATAGTTTACTTGGGCTTGTTCTAAAATTTTGGATACATAATAAATCACTCATGGTTTATGATCAATGTATTGCTCTAAAATTGCCTCTATTGCTCTATCACTAGCATCACACAGTAGATCAAATGGATAATCCCAATTAGGTTCATTTAATATAGGGGCTATGGTTACTCATTTTTTCACTTCCAAGAATGCTTCTTGAGAATAATTAGTTCAAACAAATGAAACATCTTTTTCTAAGAGCCTATATAATGGTTTAGCAATTTTTGAAAAGTCTTTGATAAATCTTCTATAATACCTAGCATGTCCTACAAAATATTGAAGAATCTTTAAATTAGTTGGAGCTGGAAGTGTAGATATGACTCTTATTTTCTCATCATCCATCCTTATCCCATCTTTAGAAATAACATGTCCTAATACTATGTCATGCATAACCAACAAGTGACTCTTTTTCCAACTTAATTTTAAATTTTTATCAATATATCTATCCGAGACATCTTTAAGTTTTTGTAAAGTTTCATCATATGTATTCCCATAGAACAAAAAATCATCCATAAAAAATTCAACATAATCTGTTAGCATATCAGAAAATATTGAGATCATGGCTCTTTGGAAAGTATCTGGTACATTACAAAGGACAAAGACATACATTTATAAGAAAAAGTTCCATAACAACATGTAAAGGTTATTTTATGTTGGTCTTCAAGGGCAATGGCTACTTAATTGTACCCACTAAATCAATCCAAAAAGCAATAATATTCATGTCATTCTATTTTTTCCAGAATTTGATATATGTATGGTAATTGAAAAAGGTTTTTCTTTGTATTTTGGGTTAACCTTCTATAATCTACACAAACTCTCCATTTTCCACTCTTTTTTGGTACTATAGTAATGGGGCTTATCCATTCACTATCAACTATTGGATAAATTATTCTTTCTTTTGAAATTTTTGAAATTTCATCCTTAACAATTTGTTTTAAGGTTGGATTAATTCATCTTAGGGGAATTCTTACTAGTTTTACATTGTCCTCTAGATAGGTATGATCTTGGAAGATGTTGGATGAGTTTCCTTGATTAAGGTCCTCATAACTCCATGCAAATGCCTTAGATTTTCTATGTAGAACTTCTAATAATTTCTTTCTTGCTCATTAGTAAGTTGGAAATTTATTGCTAATGGTTTATTATAATCTAGAAAAACATACTTAAGTGTACTAGGTAGTTCTCTAAGATTTAAGGAATCTTTATTTGTTGGTTGAAGTATTTTTCCAATATTTCCTAAACGTAAATTCAAAATCTCATCAAGGAGATCTTGTTGTTCTTTAGTTGATGGATCTAAAAGTCCTTCCTCAAAATTATTCAACACTAAGGTTTCCCTATCTTGTGCCATTATTGAAGTGGGTAAAGTTTAGAGCATTCTTGCTTCCTTCAAGTCGACATTTAAATGATCTCCTTTTACCTTATCATATATATTTAGTATAAAAGTAATGTTGGCAAACAAAAGTTGAAGTTATCTAGATCTACAGTTAATTACCACATCATCTATTGCTAACCAAGGTCTACCTAATAAAATAGGAAAATAATCAAGATCTTATACTTCTAAAACAACAAAGTTAATTGGGTATTTTCCTTTTTCTACCTTAATTATCAAGTCCTCTACTATTCCTATGGGTCTCACATTTGAATCATTAGCCAATGATATTGTCATGTTTACTCCTTTGATATCTTGTATATCAAGTGACCTAGCCATTTCAAGAGGCATGACATTAATGTTGGCTCCTAAATTCAATAGGACATTTTTAATTACTTGGCCATTTATTTTGATTAGAATGGTAGGGACTCTATGATCTTGGTATTTTGGAATCTCATGATTTTGTATAAGTTGAGAAAGATTTTCAACCAAATAAACTTGTTTAGGAATTTTTTTTCCTTTCTTTTCCTAACGCATAATTCCCTTAAGTATTTGGCATAAATAAGAGTGTTTTTCATTAGTTTTTCTAAAGGGATATGCAAATACCATTCACTAAACATTTTTTCAAGATTGGCTTTAATTGTAAAATCCTCTTGTAATCATTTAGGGAAAGGAGGTAAAACTAGTTTTCTAGAGAGTAATGGTTGTTCTTTTTCCCTAGTTGGTTGATCTCCCTCATTTACTATTTGTTGCTAAATTTCTGCTTGTCTCCCTACCTCCTAAAATTTCACCTTCTTTTGGGATTTAGGTTTAATTGTTTTTCCACTTCTTGTAGTGATGGAATGTAATTTCTCTTTACCCTTTCTTTGAGATGTAGGATTTGGTTCATGTTGGGATGGTAATTCATTTTTTATTATGTCTTGAAATCTTTTTCTAGTCTCACTCATGAATTGTCTACTTTCTTCTATGAAGGAAGTAAGGCTTTGGGTGAGTTTATCCAAGTGTTCATTAGTTGGATTCTTAAATGACCTAAAGTTACTTTAAAAATAGTATTGAGGATATTATTGGTGGTAAAATGGTCATTGAGGAAAGTTCATTGTTGGTTGGCTCTTAAATTGTTGAAAAGCCTTTACTAACTCTTACTTTTCCTCTTGACTCATCTACTTTTTTATTTAAATATTCTATTTGTTGAGTCATTTCTTGCATAATATTGGATTTTGACTAATGTTTACTTTGATCTACTAACAAATCTACAATTCTACATGCATCTTCCAAGGTCACATTTAAAATATTTCCTTCACATGCAAAGTCAAAATTTTACCTACAATAAGGTAATAAGCCTTCTATAAATATTTGAATTAATTGATGACATGGGAATCCATGGTTTGAATTTCTTAAGCATAATCCTTTAAATCTATCAAAGGTACTCTCATAGTCTTCATCCTCATGTTGCATAAAACTCATTAATTTATTCCTTAATGAATACAACCTATCATTAGAAAGAAATATTTGTAGAAAAGCATTCTTAAATTTATCCCATGAACTAATTTGTGTTCTAAGGATTTGTAGCCAAAAGTTAGCTTTATTGTTTGAGGTTGATTTAAAGCTAATCATCTTAGTTCTATCCCTACTCTAAGGTGCTAACATGGCTAATGTTGTTTCAAATTCTCTTATGTGGATAATCAGATCCTAATCATTTGTTCCTTTAAAGATAGGCAATAAATGAATTTTTTTAACCTCTAGATATCTTCCTTATGGAAAACCAATTGGAACATTGCAACTCAAACTACCAAAGGAGAAAGGAATTGAACCTCAGGAAAATGGGGGAGGTGTATGATGTGAAGATGATCCCATGGTGTAAGTAGATGTTTATACATCTGGTTGGTTTAGTATATTTTATGCATTGTGTTCATGATGTTAATGATGAGTCTTGGGTTTATTAGATTCTTGGTTAATGTTGTGTAATCCTTAATATTTAATTATACATATATTATCTTTTATTATCATCTAGCAAGTGTGCACTAATCTTGTTGTTGAGCGTGGCAATATCTCATGAGATGTGGTTGGAAGCATGACATGACCTATAATTAATTTTTTGTTTAACTAATATTAACAATTTGTTTTAAGAGTGCATGGTATAAGCAAATAGATACATGATTAATGCTTCATTATGTCCACATGTGTGTTTTAGATATTCAATTATATTGAGCTTTGTCTTATTTTTTTTATTGAGAGGTTTTGAAGTATATTTTTGCATTGTAATATTTTATGGTATTGTCTTTAATGGTTTTCGTATATGAGGGATTTACATGAGTGGAAGAGAAAGTTACTTTTAGAATTGAAAAGATTTTTGGTATTTTTCTTTTAGCATTGTGGAATTTTGGGTAATTGGTGATTTCTTCCATTCCATGGTTTCTAGTCAATCTTTATTAAAACTCCCATGGTTCAATTCTTTAACATACTTTCATGATCCAAGAGAGGTGCTTGGACATTAGTGCTAGGAAGTGCTAAAGAATTTCACATTGATTATGTGGATTGCTTGAATATTTTGGCTTTCTTTTCTCCTTTTGGAGTTTTCTTCATTCAAATTAAGAGGTGAGTTATCTCAACCTCTTTCTCATTTATGATTACAGAATTTGTGCATATATGTAGGATGGATTTCGTTTATTTTTTTCATATGATTATGATATTATTTTATGGGATAAAGAGTTTTGTTTCTGCAGGTGGAATGTAGTTTGATGGAATTTTATGTGCATATATTCTATGGTTTTTTCTGCTAATATTGGATATGAAAAATTATAATATTATTTCCAACATTTTTTATGCAAGTGGGGTTTGCCATTTGTCCACTCAATAGATTATCATTGGTTGTTGAATTTGTGGTGAATTCCTATGGAACTCTATTTTGAATTATTGGTAGAAGTGGTTGATTTTCATGATGGTAATTGGAGTTTGGGAATTTTGGTTGATCCACTGAGTTAGCTACTAGATCCATTATTCCTTCTTTTGATCTTGAGCCACTCTTGTGATACCTCCATTTGCATACTATTTTGGCTTGAATTCCTCTTTCCCTTGGTATTTTGCAATCTTGGCATATTACATCATTTTTCCTTACATTAAGATTTTTTTTATTCTTGTGGTTATGTTGAATTCAATTTTCTCTATGTATCTCGATTTTGATTTTTCCTCCTTCCTTGTTGATTTACATTCTAGAATCATTAAGTATTTTCCTATTGTTTCTTCCCCATTCTTCTCATTCTAGATTGTTTTCCAAATGTTTTATAGTCTTCCCTAGCCAAATAAGACATCCCAAATTCTTGTCAGATGTCTCTTCTAAATCCCAATAAGTTTGCCAAGATGTCTCTCTCATGCACAAGACTTCTTACCCTAACATAAGACATATTCTTCTAGCCAAATATGTCTCCTCTTGGAACACAACGTCTTCCTTGAGACATCCCAGCATACATCAAGACATTTGCCAAGCTTCCAAGATGTCTTTCAGGCTTCCAAGTCATCTCCTCCAAGACATCTACTATTTTCTAAGACATCCTTCCTACAAGCCTATTTTTGCCTTAAACATGGGTTCTATGAAGTTTGATCCCCAAATTGTAACTTAGATTTCTTGGATTCTATGCTTCCAAATATCTATTGATTCTTCCATTCAAGCCATATTTACATTGACCTTCTTGAGTCCTTTGTGGTTGAATTTTCCTATCTAAGTTTATTATAGCTAGACTAAATTTTGGATGATTGTGGCATCTTTCTCAATTTTTTATAATATCCATTTTATCACTTGAAAACATTAAAATCCTATTGTAACTTTTTCCATGTCAAACCCTTCCTTGACTTGTTTGTTGAGATCTCAAGTTTGTTGCATCATCTTAAACCAAATTGGATCATTTTTGGTAAAATAATTGATTCCTTTGGAGAATGTTAGTTGTTGGTGGTTTTGAATGATCCATGTAATTGTATGATCAATCTTTTGGTATATTGTCCCTATTCTCCCCTTGAGAATTCTATTGACATCTCTAAAAATTATTGAGATCCTTGGAACATTGAATCTGAATCTCTCTATTAATGACCCTACCATGTGTTGAGAATTGGTGTTGATAACCTGAGTATCTATGGACTGCATCTTCGTCATGTTTTTAGGTTATTTGATTATTGGATATTGGAGCTGGCATTAAGCTTTCATGATCAATTGGAAATGGGCTTCCTAGAGATGATTATGATATTTAACCGTCCACTACCAAGTGCACTAGTGTGGATCTTCTATGGATCCCATCCTATAAAAGATGGTGATTCCATGGCCCATTGGTTCCTTTTTTTTCATTTGTGCCTCCAAAATTTTAGAGATAATGTTCAAGTGATGCCTCTAGCACTAGTATGTTTGGAAAATGTTGAAAGTGATGTCCTAGGTAATGCTTCAAATTCCAATTGAGACTAATAGTAAACCCATGTACATGGTAATTTGATATTTTTTTTGGATACATAATGGTTTAAGATTTTGGAAAGTACACACGATAACATAACACACATGTTACAATGAGTGCAATATGTGCTAGCCTTCTTGTTTGTGGTGATGGTTGAGTGGGAAAATCTTGATTTTGGAATTATATTATGGATGGATGTTATGGCTATGCATTTATATCTTTGTATGAATATCTGGATGGTTCACTTGTGTGTTTTGTTAAATTGACATGTTTTGCAAGTCAACCATGTTTCTTCTAATCCCTATGAGACCTATCCATTTGGTAATTGGAGATGTGGCAAGGTTTCTCACTCAATTTTAAACTAATAACCCATTTTATTTTTAGGTTGATCAATTTTGGAGAAGAAAATGGAGCTCTAGGAGGATTCTTTTGATGATATGATCTTGTTCATATTATGTATCATTTTAGAGCTTCAGCTATTGCATTTTGGCATTTTCAACATTGTATTAGACATTAATTCTCTTTTCCCTTATGGATTCATGGATCATGTATGATTTAGACTTGTGCTTATATGATATTCATATATACATTATGCAATTTTAGTTTCCTAATTTATGTTATTCTATTCCTTCCAACATTTTTATTTTTATATAATTTTATATTCATGTACTTCTTTCTTCCATTGTTAGTTCATCTTCTCTTCTCTTTGGTGTTATCGCTTAATGATAGGTTCCTTTTTTCTTTCACTATGTAGTTCATTCATTTGTATCTCTTACCATAATCAATCATTTCATTAAGAGTTATATCCAATGTAATGCTCTCTAACCTAAGGTCTAGGAAGGAGGGTGTTACAAGTTGGTATCAAAGAAAGGTTTTTGCTAATTTTTCCTTTTTCATTTAGTAAAGACTAGTGCTAGAAGGGAACATGGTCATGATATAAGGACAAATGTGGGGCCTAGTAACCCAACATCAACACCTAATCTTATTCCTGAATGAACAAAGGAGCTATAGGTAGATTTGCAAGCTAAACCTACCACTCTGATTCCTACTCTAGCACAAGTCAAGAAAATCAACTAGGAAAATATCAACTGCTATCTATTTCAGTTCCTTTGTCAGAATATAGAGAAGAACTCTAGTTTAGAGTCAACATAGGATATTGTGAGAAGTCATGGCAGTGGCAAATGACCTATGCAGAGAGAGCTTATGAAATAGTTTTGTAAGTTAGGACCATCTTCCTTCCAAGATGAGGAAGATCCTACAATTACCACTGAATGACTTGAAAGTTCCTTAAAATCTTCAAGTTGTTGGGTTTCACTCCTACATGACAAACCCATTTAGCCACTCACCATTTTTGTGGAGCTACTAAATGTTGGTGGACTACCACAGAGAAGGCTTATCACTAGGAAGAATGTAATGTTCATTGGAGTGATTTTCTCAATGCTTTCAATCATCATTACATTCCTTTAAACTATGATTGAGTATGGTAACAACTTCTTAGAGCTAAGCATGTATGTGCCTCAAATATATTCAAATAAGCTATCTAGGGCCAACCATTTTTCTATGGTCTTCATGCATCCATTAAGGATCATTTTCTCTCTCTATGTCTTTAGATGTATGAGGATGCATGAATCTGTGCATTAGATTCCAAGCACAATTAATTAGTGGAGGCAACATGTCAAGATCATCTTTAAAAGAGGGGACATACCTCTTCTAGAAAATTTGGTGGGTTTAAGTAGACCTGAAGGTTCAATTTGGGTGGCTAACAACAACAATAGTAGAAAACTCAGTTGTAGATAGTAGGTGGTGGCCCCACTCATGGATCCATTACTTGCTTTGCTTGTGGGAAGGTTGGACATGTTTAAAAGAATTGTCCCAACTACCACAACTATGGTTAGCAAGGCCATAAGAGCTTTGATGAGCATCTAAAGTAGTAATATTTCTTAATAAATAATGTTTAGTTTACTTTATATTAAATCATTAGTAAGTATATTTTAGTTAATTATTATCATTTATATTATGTTCTATCTCATTAATATATTTTTTTATATCTTATTTTGTAGGCATAAAAATTAAGATTAAATGATCTCAAATAAAAATATTAACTGCATCATCATGTTTGGAACATTTGAATTAATTGATCTTGATTCCTAGTTTGCATAAAACATATTCTAGACATGAAAGTTATGGCTGATCAAAGTTATTCATAAAGAGCACTCATCAAATCCATCATATAGGAAGAAATGAATTGCACCTACCACTAGTACATGAAGTTCGAAGAAGAAATTCAACAAAGATGCCTTGGAAGTCATCTACCCAGTAGGTGAAGACTCTAGAATCACCTATGTAGTAGGTGAGGACTTGGAAAGGTACCTACCTAGTAGGTGAAGACTTTTGAGGCTCATTAATGGTTCTTATCTCTCTATTAAATGTAATCATATTTTGTATAAATTGAGGTATTAGGGTTTGTTCTTTCTAACACTTAAGAAGGGTAGTCTAAGATCTATGTTTTCCTACTACCCAATTGCTTATTCCTTTAAGTTAATTGTTGATTTTTTCCATTTCTCTTTCTATTCTTATATTGTTATTGTTTTTTTTTTCTTTATGAGTGGAGTTGGGAATGCTTTTTCAACACTAAAGTAAGATAAGGGATCTCATTCATGTATAGACCTTTTCTCATCATCTTTGTATGAGCCAAGGTTGTAAAGTTTGTACAAATATCATTTCATTTTAATGAAAGAGAAGTTGGAGTCCTTGCATATTTTTGCTTTATGTTCGAAAGCAATCATGTAATGTGGATATACTATCGATTGATAGGTGACAGATATTGATCAAGAAAGAAGAAGATGTCAAGGGAAGAAGTAATAAACTCTTGAGTTTGCCATTGTTTCTAGGTATTGAATCACTCAGGCTTACCTTCAAGAGTACAACATTCAGGTGAGTCATAGATGACATGATGAACCAATGACATAATCAACCCAATTATATGAAAGCTCATCATTTTGGCATTGTTGTTGGGAAGATAAGTGTTATTCAAGTACTTAGAATAATCATCTACACTCTTTCATCATTTTCATTTTCCTTTTCTTAGTTTTTATTTACTAGAATAGTTTGATTTTAAAAATAGTTTAAATGTTTGTTTCTTCTTCTTCAATATTTTTTTAGTTTAATTTCTTCTATAATTTTTTAATTTTTCTCTAAAAAATAAAATTTGAAAAGTTTAGATTTGAGAAATCATATTTGAAAATTTCATAGTTAGATCTTGAAATTTTAAATTTGAAAAATTGTATTTGATACATTAGATCGAAAAATTTTTGATTTAAAATTTAAATATGAGAAATTAGATTTAAGAACTCAGATTTGGAAATTTTGGATCTGAAATTTCAAATCTAAAAAATCAAATTTAAAAATTCTAATCTTAAAATTTAAATCTATAAATTTGGATTTAGAAATGTTGATTTAAAAATTGTAAATCTACAAGTTTAAATATACATATCTTTAAGCAAAGAGTTTTCTTTCAAATGTAAGATTTATAATTTTAAATTTAGACAAAAGTTAGATCATATCTCTCTTGTGTGGAGTAAGGAAACACAGAGATTTATGTTTCCAAGTTCCTAATAGAGGGGACATCATCAAGTGGAATCCCAAAGATCTAGGTAAGTATTGGAACCCTTAGAATAGATTTCATGATTGAAGAAAAAGAGAAAAATTATTTTCCTTGAAATCTATCAAAATCTAAGGTTTGCTATTTTAATTATTTTATTATATTTAAAATATTTATCTACATGCTTTTAAAAAAGAATAAATTAGAAACAAATATAATGATTGTTAAAATTTCTAGTTCCCTTTTGATTTGTATTTGGAAATATATGAGGTCTGGAGTTTATGTTTATTCTTTATTTAGTCTTTTTAATGGTTTTAAGTTAAGTAAATAATGAATGATTGGAACTAAACACAAACAAGATAAAGTAACACCAAGACCTATGAGAATCCAACCAAGAATGATAGTTACTAATAGATACAAGAGGGATATTGTAGAAAACTCCATCTGTTTGAGAGATGGAGTTTTAAAAAATTCTAAAGAAAAAAACTCTCTAGATTCCCCTACTTTAAATAAACATAAACTTAAAAAACCACAAGAAACATAAAATACTAAAGAAAAATTTAAAACCAAGTTGTTAATCAACACACCACAAACTTTTCAAAAAGAAGAAGAGTTCACAAAATTAGAGTGGTGTAATTTAATGTCATCTAGTAATCTTCTCTTTGAGCCAATGGAATTCCACTTTGAGACACCTCATGTAGAATCAGATGATGGACAAAGCCAAGTGTCTTAGGGTTTTTCATCAAATGTTAATGTGATTCCTATAGGGCAACAAGTTCCATTTAGTAATATGAGTGGAAAACATGTTAATAATTTGATAACTTTCTCCTCAATTCCATTTTCAACTTCTATGGTGGGCGTTAAATTTAGTCATCCACTTCAAACATAGGTAGGTGGTCTAGGTGTAGGAATTCTTGTGAGCACTTTTAACATTTTGACCCTCAACATCTAGCACACGATACTTTACATCCAACCAAATACCATATTTTCTTCATTACCAAGGAAATCAATTTTCTCCAAGACAAAGTACAACTATAGGTGAATTATTAGATAAAAAAATCACTAATATTCCATAAGGATATTTAGTTTATCCCCCTAGTAGGAATGTGGATGTGAAAAATATTCACCCATGATCCATCTTTAGAGAAATAAATGATGAGGACCTAGTTACTCACTTAAGGGATTTTGAAATAACAATTGCTATGTTGGCACCACACATTGAGGATCGCATAAAGCTAGTTGCATTCAAATCAACTCTTAAAGATAAGGTAGATTTTTAGTTGCAAATACTTAGAATTCCTATAACTTTATGGGAGGAATTTAAAAATGCATTTTTACAATGGTTCTTGTCTAATGATGAGCCATATTTCTTAAGAAAATAATTGATGAGTTTTTCACAAGGTGAGAATGAAGATAATGAGCAAGCCTTGATAGATTCAAAGCTTTGTGTTTAAAGAATAAAAAAATGAATTTTTATCCCATGAACTCATTTAAATTTTTATAGAAGGATTATTATCTTATTGTAGTCAAAATGTAAATTTTTCTTGTGGAGAAAACATTTTAAAGATCGCACCTAAAGTAAGATTGTAGATCTTAGATTTCTTAGTTGATCAAAATAAACAATGGCCTAACACATATCTAACACATGAAGCATATAAATAAACTAAGATATTAAATAAAAAGGTAGATGAATTAACAAAATTCTTGATGAGCAATGCCAAATTGGCACAAGAATAACCCTATTTTAATTTATGTTATAGCTAACAACACACGTTAGATAACTATCCTACACTACCTGTTTGTGATGAACATTTGAAGAATTAATAAAAATGTTTAAAAAAATTTGAAACTCAAACCAAGGAAGGGAAACCTATGAACAAGGAAATTCTACTTCTGGTAACTTTGGATCTAATTCATTTAAAAACTTTCTTTAAACTAGAAACCCCCTCTCTTTATGATCAAGTAGAAAGAAGGATGAACAACATAGAAGGAGAACTACGTGAGGAGATTAGGCATAGATTTCAAGATTTATAAAGAAGAGAACTACCATCTCAACCTAAGATTAATCCAATTTCACAAAGAAAAGATAAATAACAAGTAAACAAAGTAATCGCACAAAGTGATAAGACAACAAAGAAACCACTACATCCTAAAAAGAAAGGAACATTTACCATATCATCACAATTCCTTAGTTACCAAAAGATGCAAGAGGAAGATGATGAACATAATAAATATGGTGATGAGATTCAAGAAAATAGAGTGAACACACCTTTAACATCATCATCCTCCTCCTCCTCTTCCACATCATCATCATTAATACCTCTTGAACTTCCATCAAAGAAGGGATGGATATACTAGCACCATACCCTAATAGGTTGACTGAGAAACTACATCTAGATGACCATATAGAAATACTTTTTAAGGATATGCATCTTAACATTTCCTTGTATCAGGAAATCCAAAACATTACTCTTTATGTTGAGTATCTTAAAACTTTATGCATCAAAAAGAGAAAGATAAAGATAAAGATCCCACAACAAGTATACTTAGAAAATTACACAAAAAATATTATTTAATAGAGGCTACTATCAAAATACAAGGATCCTAAAACTCCAACCATCCCCATTACCATCAAGGATAGATACCTTCAGAATGCACTATGAGACCTAGGAGCAAGTACATACATCATGCCATCTATGTTAGCCTAAAAACTAGGTATTTTAAACATTAAGAATACCATCATGATTATATCATTGGTAGATGATACAAAAATATCACCCTTAGGAACTAATAAGAGTGGTTACTCTAGTAGTTATTCTAATTATTAGATTAGTTACGCTAGTAGTTACTCTAGCAGTTACTCTAATTATTAGAGTGGTTACTCTAGCAGTTACTCTAGCAGTTATTCTAGTTATTAGAGTGGTAACTCTAGCGGTTACTCTAGGAGTTATTCTAATTATTAGAGAGGTTACTTTAATTATTAGAGTAGTTTCTCCCAAGCCTATAAATATAGTGCCCAAGCACACAATTTGAAGTCTTTTAGTAGTCAAGTAGCAAAACTCTTGTAGTCTATTTGAAGGTTAGAGTATTTTCCATGTGCCCATAGTAGGAGGTCTAAGTGTGGACGGATCTTTATTCGAGCATTTTGTACCTGAGCATACCTTGTATACGGTAATAAAGATGAGCTCTTTGATTCACCCTTGCAACATTTGAGATTTGTTTTCTTACACATTTCTTTTATTTTATTTTCTTATGCATTTATTTTATTTTATTTTATTGTATGCAGTTTACATTTTTGTTATTAGCAAAGTAATTCATTTTTATCAATTAAGAAAATTGTTAAATTACACTCAGTACGATCAGTTCGAGCATGCGTGTAACACTTGGTAACCTAGTAATGATTAGTGTTTGGTAATCCTAGTAGTGTTGCATTGGTTTAGGATGTGTACGACAAGTGAGAATGGATACTGGTGTTAGGATTAGTTAAAGCTTAGTTAATCAAAAATTAAGTTAAATTAGTCACTTAGTTATCTCTTTATCCTCCCTTATTAGCAACAAGACATAAAAACATAAAATCTATAAAAATCATATGCCTCAAGCTTATTTAACCATACAATCATGACATACAAGTAAGTTTAGGAAGACAACAATCAACCAACCCATCCTTGTTTCCCAAGGGCGCATAAGCACTTAGTCCTTGGAATTTGACCGGATCATGCATGAAATGCTCATATTTGTATGGTTGAGCATAGGGGTACCTCGTCGCTCATCATTGGCACTGTTACCAAGGACTTAGTTGTTTGTGCACTAATTAGAACATTAGAAATCATTCACATCATTGGAACAAACCCTTAAGGTTGGTTGAGAAAATAATAAACAAGAATACATTGCACACTGAATAGATAAGTATGTCTTATTCTTCGTATGAAAGCACCTCACTACCTATGTCTAAAATAGGAAACAATCAGCAACATAATACACATGATGTTGATCTACCAGTCCCTCAACTAGTTCGAGTGGTATATATTCATCCCGTTGAGTATATACCAAACTTCACCTTTATCCTCCATTAAGATAAACAACTTCGTTGGTGAGACTTAGAAGGTAACATAGTGTTACCTCCTGATCATTCAATCCCAAGCATGCTTCTTCATGCTCTCACACGAATTGGCATGCTGCACTTACATGCAGAATATGGTGTGCAAGACCATGACTCTAGAGAATACCATCCCTCAGAGGCACAACGTCAAAGGGATTTCCAACAAGAGAGACATCATAAGTCTTTGAAGGGTAAGTGGTCGTAGGATGTTCCACATGTCTTAAGTGAAAATGAGGGTGGTGAACCTGCTTCAAGTAGTCCCCCACACAACGATGTTCCTTTCCTTGACTTTGGCCAAGGGGTTATGTATTAGAACCTTCATTTCACTATTCATAACCTAGGTTCTAATACCCACAAGCACAAAGGATCCTTAAAAGGGACACAAACACATGATAAAGATAGAAATTCTAATCGGAATCATGATTGAGGCCGTGACCATCGAGGAGAAGGTAGCAAACACCATCATGGTGATAGTTCTCCTTCTTCTTCACCTTCATCATCTCCTTCACCCTCTCCTTCAATATTCATATGTGGTCATAAAGAAAAAGACCATGTGGATAAAGGTATGCAAAGTGGAAGTCATAGACACAATAGCCAAGAAAGGGAATGAGGGCACTCTAGAGAGTCACAACATAGAAGAAGGGAGAGTAGGGAACAACATAGGCATCATAGAAACCATGGAAGAGGATCATAATGAACCCCTCCTCACTAGAAGTATGTTGGACATAATTGAGGCTATTAGAATTCCAACAAGGCATCAAAAAGATAGTAGGATCAAGAGATTAGATATCAACAACATCCCATGATTTCAAGGGGGATACAACGCTAATCCTTAGAATAATTTACAAGCATTCCATGATGTGTGTGCCTTACAAAACATAGAGAACAAATGGTAAAAAACTTTTGTTTCCACAGACATTAGTTAAAGAAGCAAAATGCTAGTACCAGTCTTTAGAATTAGACTCCATTCGTAGGTGGAGTACTATGTTAGAACTATTTAATGACAAGTACCAAACATACTCTCAAGTGTCTAACTTGCAAAAGCAAATCCAAGGCTGGAAACAAGGAGGACATGAACCCTTGGATGCTACCATGGGCTGATACTATGCACTATTACATCATTGTCCTAGCCATGGTTATTTGCAAAAGGATCAACTGTGCCATCTCGTGGATGAGCTTAGGCATGAAACGAGAAGAACCCTTGGGACTTATGCCCAAGGAAGACTATTTGAGCTTAGGTCCCATCAAATTCAAAGACTATTGGAGCAATTTTCTAAGGAAGAGGATGAGCTATAGAAGAGAGAAAGTACAAAAGAGTATAATAGAGATCATTCCCTTCAGAAGAGGGGAGTAAGCTTGTGTGAAGATGAAGAAGAGTCACCACTTAAAGAGATGGTGAATAGGAAAACTTTGCCTATCCAAAAGATGACATCAGAACTTTTAGCAAAGGTAGACCAAATGTGGAATTCCCTAGACAATAGATTTCAAAATGTTCTTAAAATAGTAGAGGAGTCTAAAGAGCAAGGTAGTGAGAAAAGAAAAAAGAAAGAGGCTGAACATGCACATAGAAAGGGTAAGGGCAAAGTTGCCATCATTGAAGAGGTTGTGGAGTTGGAAACAGATAATGATAGTGGATGTGAAATATGTCAATATGACCATCATAAGGGATTTTGCCCTATAATCTCACATCTACAAGAGTCTGGGGTGTATGCACTCAACCCATGATTGAACAAATGGCAAGCACCTCGAAGGTTACCTTACCCCCAAGGTAACCCAAGACAGTTCCAGCAACCCTTAAACGTATTTTCCAAGTGGAACTCCACCACAACTGATTGAGCAATATCAATAGTGGTAGCATCCATAATCATGGGAAATGCCACCACCAAGGCATCAGTATCCTTACTGACAACCTAACCCATATGGATATTACATACAACAGCCAATCTCTCCATGTGACTCTACTAGTCACATCACTCCCCAACCTCACTACCAAGCCCACAAATATTATGAAACTCCCTCTTCTAGTGGTGATATTCCATGAGCATATCATCCTTCTCATCCAACCACATATCTTCCACAAATAGCTCCACTACCACCTACTCCAGCTATGTAAGGTAAAATCCCTACTCAACCACAACAACGTAACACCACGTGAACTATTAACTCCCAACCTACTGTTGGTTCCAACAACCACATGAAGAAAAGATCTTTCTTTAAAGCCAACAGACCAACCAAGCCCTTGTAATCACAAGCAACTAATTCCTTAGATGCCTCAGTATCAATCAAAACTTTGGAGCCTCCTTCAACTCAACCACCACACTCAATGCATATGGTCATGCTACCACATGCCATCACCGATTGGATCAAAGCTAGCCATCTTCCCAAGAAATTCTTTGATCCTAGGAGTCCTCTAATATACTTACAAATCACTGGAAATGCATAGTGCAAGGCTCTTTTGGATTCAAGTTCCGGTGTCAACTTGATTTCTCAATAAATGTACAAGGCCTAGAACCTACCTCTATTGAAAAAAAGCATCATCCATCTAGAGTTGGTCAATCAGTCCATCACTATCCCATTGGGACTGGTGGAAGACATTGTTACCACTATTTGTGGATGGTCATACCTAGCTGACTTCCTAATGATTCAGGTGAACAATGGTAAGGGGGACTTCCCAATCATAATGGGAAGAGCATGGCTAAGTACTATCGACGCATGCCTAGGAATTCTTGATCTTTCCCTAGAAATATCAAAGGAAAATACATTCAGAAATATCAAGAAGAAGAAAGTTCCATGCATCACATACAGTGACACAAGGTGTAATTGCATGTAGAGGTCATGGTTTGTGCAAAGTTTAACATTGCCTACATGCAATCAGTGTGCACAAGTGATCAACATACAAAGATGCCTATATGTAGAAACCACACAACAAGAAGGCACCCAGTGGCTAACAGTTGATCAAGAAAGCAATTCACTCATATGCATGGAACTAACTAAGGGTTTGACTTGCACTTATATCGATATCATAGATGCATTAGAGCAATTCCACCACCAACTTCCAAGTCTTAACCTTGAAAATGTCAATTGGGGGAAGTTGGAAATCCTTGAGAAATTTAAGTAAGAGCCCCTCAAGCCGAAACCATTGCCCACTAGTATGGAATACACGTTCCTTAAAAGCAAAAAATTGGTAATTATCAATGCTAAGCTTGCTCCTCAATAGAAAGAAGAACTATTCAAGGTAATAAATAGATGGTCAAAAGCCTTTATTTGGTCATATCCCAAATTAACTAGAATAGATCCTAGGATATGCCAACATAGGATTTACACTAATTCCTCCATGAAGCCTCGAAGACAACTGCAGAGGTGTTTGAACCCAAAGTTGAAGCAAGTAGTTAAGGAAGAAATTGAACAGATTCTCAAGGCTAAGTTCATATACCCCATTACTGATAGTGAATGGGTTAGCCCCTTAGTTATTGTGCCTAAAAAGGGAGGCAAATGGAGGGTGTATATAGATTTCAGGCTACTAAATATGGCAACATTCAAAGATCACTTTCTATTTCCATTTGTTTACCAAGATTAGACACCATCACAGGGCATCACTACTACAGTTTTCTAGATGGATATAGCAAATATAATCAAATACAAATAGCCCTAGAAGACCAAGCCAAGACTACATTCACGAGTCCTTGGGGAATTTTTGAATACAAACAGATGCCATTTGGCTTGTGCAATGCCCCTACAACATTTCAATGACTAGTTCTAAGCATCTTCCAATAGTAGACAAGAAATGGTGTAGAAGTCTTTATGGATGATTTGTACACCTATGGAGCAAACTTTGATCAAGCCTTGGACCAGTTAGAGCAAGTGTTAAAAAGATGTGTAGAAACCAATTTGAGGCTCAACTAGTAGAAAAGCCATTTGATGGTCCAAGAGGATGTAGTACTAGGGCACAAAATCTCACACACAGGGATAGAGGTAGACCCTAAGAAAATCAAAGTTATCCAAGGAATTACCCATCAACTAGAAACTATCAAAGATATTCAGTTATTCCTTGGACATACTAGATACTATAGGAGATTTATTAAGAACTTTTCAAAGGTTTTCAAACCATTGGTGGAATTAACAAAAAGGGACATACCTTTCGAGTGGACGAGGGAATGTGAATTAGCTTTTCAAACTCTAAAATAGAAGCTAGTAGAAACACCTATTCTACAAGCTCCTAACTAGTCCAAATCATTCCATATCATGACTGATGCATCCAACTATGCCTTAGGAGCCGTACTTACATAGTTAGATGACTAGAAGTGTCCTTATTACATCCACTATGCAAGTAGAAGTATCGTTGGTGCACAAATTAACTACACTACCATATAGAAAGAATTAATGGTTGTAGTGTTTGCACTAGAAAAGTTTAGACATTATGTATTGGGATATAAAGTATATATACATACAGATCATAGTGCAATAAGGTTCCTCATGAATAAGCCAATGGTAAGCCCTTGTATCATATGATGGCTTGTAATCTTACAAGAGTTCAATCTTATGATGATCGATCGTAAAGGCACCAAGAACATAGTTGCTGATCATTTATCTCGATTGCGATGGGACAAAAAAGAGGATGAGCATCCAATTTTTGATTAATTTCCTAATAAATTTCTCTTTGCGGGTATAGTGAATAATCAATCACCCACAAATACAAACAAGTATAGTAGCATTATTACCTATCTCCTCACCCAACAAATACCACAAGAGTTAAACCTTAAGAAGAAAAAATAGTTTCTTCACTGAGCCAAGTACTTTATCGAAATCAATGGGCAAATTTACAAAGTGTGTCCCGATGGCTTGGTTTGATAGTGTGTTCTCGATATAGATCAACTACGAGTTCTCCAAGATGCTCATGAGGGTCCTTGTGGGGGTCATTATGCTAGGAGACGAATGGCCATCAAGATCTTGCTTGTAGGATATTATTGGCCTACATTATTTCAGGACATCCATCATTTCATCCAATCTTGTGAGCATTATCAACATGATGGGGGAATGACTGCTAGAATAGAGGATCCACAACAATGGATCCAACCATTAGAATCCTTCAATATTTTGGGAATTAATTTTATGGGGCCAATTACACTAATTTCCAATGGAAAATCCTATATCATTGTTGCTATTGATTACCTAACTAAATTGGTAGAAGAAGCTACTATTAAGGATTGTACATCATTTACAACTGAATGATTTGTTCAACAACAAATCATAAATAGGTTTGGTGTGCCTCGTGTGCTTATTTTAGACAATGGTACCCACTTCACAGGTGTAACTTTTTGGAAATTAATGCAACACATAGGGATTGAGGATAAATTGACTACACCATACCACCCCCAAGAAAATGGTCAAGAAAAAGCTACCAATAGGAAGATTACAAAGATATTGACAAGAAATGTTAGCAAGTTTAGGTGAGACTAGAGCACTAAACTAAACAATGCTCTTTGGGCATACCGCTCCACATGGAAACTCTCTATAGGCTACTCTCCCTGCGAGTTAGTATACGGTAAATTACCAATGCCTCCCATTCAAACTGATCTCTATACACTATCCATGACATGTGACCTCAACCTTGACCTTGATCTAGCATAGAAAAAATGGTTAACCCTTAACTTGCTAGATGAAAATCGACTAGCTACCCTGTCATCTAACGAGTTGCGCAAGGCATTCAATAAACAACGTCATGACCTAAGAATTAAGAAAGTTAAATATCAACTAGAAAATAAGGTTTTCTACTGGAATCCCACACATGTGCCACAGCGTACTAAATTTCAAACACTGTGGGAAGGACCTTATATTATTTTTGCAACTTTTCCTTCAAGGGTCATGACAATATACAAACTTGAGAGCCTAGACAAGAAACTATTGGTTAACGTACAATCAACCAAACCTTTCCATGAGCTTAGAATAGCCAGTACACATGCTACCTCTATTGATGGACAATCTTGATCACTATTTTAGATCTCCTCCTTCCAACTCAGTCATGGGAAAGATGGCCACCTATGCTAACTATTCTAGGCCCTCAATTCTTTTTGAATTTTTGTTTTACACATTCTTTCAACTTTTCTTATTTTTTTTATACCATTGTTCATGTTTTTACTATTTCTTTGTTTTCTTGATTTAATTTTATTCATCATCTAATAAGTGTTGATGATGGTGGATTGAATTATATCATATTGATTGCTAATGTTTGGTTTTTACCTTTGAATTATGATGCTGATATTAAGGTATGGTTCTTTTGGTAAAATAGGTAATGAGTCCATGTCATCCACTCATCCATACAACTCTATGGTCTCCTTTGGCTTGGAACTATACAATCCCATTTTTCTAAGTAAACTTGTTAATGAATTGGTGGCTAGGTATTTTTCAAACCAAGGAAAGACTCAAAGGATGCAAAAGGGTGTGACTTCAAGGGGATTCGATGCATTTTTTCTGGCCATTCTCTTGGGTGCTTGGATGCCTGTTTCTTGGGTTTTCCACCATTCTAACATTGTTCAAAAATTAGGAAGCTGAGTGAATAAACATAAGTCTTTGCATGATGTGGTTTTCACCCAAAGAAAAAAGAGAAAAGAAAGGAGAAAAGTGAGAATTCAAACCACACCCCTTAAACATAATAAAGCAATATGGGCTACAAGCACTGGTTATGAAACTAGAAAGAAATGTTACCCATGCCCGAAGGTTCCCTCTAACTAAGGCCCTTTCTCACTTCCTACTTCTCCAACTCGCTCTCCTCGTGATGGTGGTCTCTCTTTGTGAAGGCATTCTTGTTGCTTCAAGACGATGGATTGGCTAGGTGTATTGATGCGAGGTCACTGAATGTGGTTGATTTGAGTCTAGATTTGGGATAAAGTTCTACTCAGTCATCTTAACCATAAAATACACAATGGGATTTACACAACCTTGTCCTTGGGATTTCATTCCATTCTCTCTTCTCCATATTTCTTCCCATTTTCCACCTCATTGTTGGTTTTATCATTACTCCGTTCTAGGTTGATGCATTTTTTTTCTTTGGTGAATTCTTGTGGGTAAGTTTTTAACCCTTGCTTCCAAATGACATTCTTAAAGCCTACAAAATATTTGGTTTGTGGGTTTGTTAGGGCATAAAAGGCATGAGCGTGCTTTGGGGAGGATCCACTAGCATTCCTTTTTGGTGCAATTGTTAAGTTCTTTTCCTTAAACATTTCTTGCAATCAATCATCTCTTATTTCATCCCCATTCATGACATCCATTTTATTGGTGTTTCCATTGTTATTTCTTCCCATCTTTCTTGTTCCTCATATTGTTCCATCTTATAGCTATCAGAGGTTTGCTCTTAGTCATGGAGGCCCTGGCACAAATTTTTCAATTTCCTCCATTTTACTTTTTACCTAACCCCTACACCTTGGGTAGTCACCTATGATAAATCTCTAAACTAGTTTCTTCCATAACCACAACTCAGCCAATGCGCTTCATATCAAGGCAAGGTATCAACTACATTATGGTTTATCTATCCTTGCTCTATTGTGACTATGTTGTGTGTGTAGATGACGATCATATAAACAATGTACTAGGCTTGGAGGAAGCACTCAAGATGAATCGGAACTAGAGCATTTACGAATGGAGCAAGTCTAGTGGTGTGGCTATGGATAAATAATGGAAGGTGCAATCTTAGCATTGATGGTAACACACTTCATTTTCTTTCTCTCTCTTTCTCTACAAGCTACCATATAAAGGCTTGGATGTCATTTATGTACAAGTGTTCACCATAATGGTCATGAACACTAATGTTGTAATATGCTTATTGATCCATTCACTGGGCATGTTGAGTTTGTCATCACATTCCATCATCAGTTGTCAGTTAGTCAATAATCCCATACCTTCCCAATATTTTGAAAAGAACTTAGTTCTCTTCTTCTATACTCAAGGATGAGTTTTCATTCAGTCATGGGGGTATGATGAGAGTGGCTACTCTAGCAGTTATTCTAATTATTAGAGCAGCTACTCTAGTAGTTACTTTAACTATTAGAGTGGTTACTCTAGCAGTTATGCTAATTATTAGAGAGGTTACTCTAGTGGTTATTTTAGTAGTTATTCTAATTATTAGAGTAGTTACTTTAATTATTAGAGCAGTTGCTCCCAAACCTATAAATACAATGCTTAGGAGCACAATTGGAGAGGAAGTCTTTTGCCAATCAAGTAGCGAAACTCTTGTAGTATGTTTAAAAGTTAGAGTATTTTCCAAGTGTGGATGAATCTTTATTCGAGAATTATGTACCTAAGCACACCTTGTGTATGGCAATAAAGATAAGCTGTTTCATTCATCCTTGTAGCACTTGAGATTTGATTCTTACGCATTTCTTTTATTTTATTTTCTTATGCATTTATTTTCTTTTATTGTATTTTATGCACTTTACATTTTTGTTATTATCATAGCAATTCATTTTGATCAATTAACCAAATCGTTAAATTACACTCAATATGATTACTTCAAGCATGCATGTAACACTTGGTAACCTAGTAACGATTAGCGTTTGGTAATCCTAGTAGTGTTGTGCTAATTTAGGATGTGTATGACAAGTGAGAACAAATACTAGTGTTAGGATTAGTTAAAGCTCAGTTAATCAGTAGTTAAGTTAAATTAGTCACTTAGTTATCTCTCTCTCCGCCCTTATTAGTAGCAAGACATAAAAACATAAAAGCTATAAAAATCATATGCCTTAAGCTTACTTAACCATACAATTGTGACATACAAGTAAGTTTGGGAAGACAACAATCAACCAACCCGTCCTTGTTCCACAAGGGTGCATAAGCACTTAGTCTTTGGAATTCAATAGGATCGTGCGTGAAATGCTTGTATTCATATGGTTGAGCGTAAGGGTACCTTGCCGCTAACCAGGAATAGTGGAGGACATCTTAATTAAGGTTAAGGATGGATTAGACCCTACTGATTTTGTCATACTAGAGGTTCATGATTTATATTATTTTGTTGTTATCTTAGAAAGACATTGGTTAGCCACCACTAATTTCATGATTCATTGTTGCCTAGGATTATTGCAACTATCCTTCACTAATATGACATTGAATCTAAAAGTTTTAAACCTTAATAAGAATGTTTTATAAAGATGATAAGTAAAAATGATATACAAAGTGGCCCTAGTGATGATAGCTATAGGTGAAGAAGCAGTGGTTCTCAATAATTAATAAAAAGTCCATATTAATGAAGAATATCAAAATTTTCATGAACAAATCAATCAGTCATTAGATTTTTGATTTGACACATTAACATTATAAAAACCCTTACAACAAAGTGCAATCCAACTTAAGGAACTAACAACCACCCTTAAATACATCTTTTTAGCTAAGGATAAGCCCTTAATTATAAATTTTGAATTAATAATAGAACAAGAGGATAAGCTGCTAGATGCATTAATAAGAAAAATGGATGCATTTGCGTGGACTTATGAAGATTTAAAAGAAGGAGTATCTCCAAACATATGTTAACATCATATCTACTTAGAGGATGGAGCCAAACCAATATGAATACCTTCAAGGAGACTTAACCCTACATTGAAACAAATTATAAAAGAAGAAATCACTAAACTATGAAGAGAAGAAAGAATTCATCCCATCTCAGATAGTAAATGAGTTAGTCCCATAATTGTGGTACCAAAGAAAAATGGCAAATGGTGAGCATGTGTGGATTATAAAAAGCTAAATCAATACATAAGAAAAGATCATTTTCCATTACCATACATTGATCAAATTCTTAAACTTTTACAAGGACATCAATATTACTATTTCTTAGATGGATTCAATGGCTATAACCAATTAGTCATAGCCACTGAAGATCAACATAAAACTACATTCATATGTCATTTTGGTACCTTTGAATTTATAAGAATGCTATTTGAATCATGTAATGTTCTAGTCACCTTTCAAAGAGTCATAACCTTAATATTTGTTGATATGATTTAAGAATTTTTTGAGGTTTCTAGGGATGCATTTTCATTATTTGAAAATTTCTTTGATCAAACCTTAGATAGTTTAGAATTAGTGTTAGAAAAATGCATTCAAAAAAATATAAAGTTAAGTTGGGAAAAGAGCCATCTCATGGTTACAAAAGAGGTAGTTCTAGGTTATGTCATCTCTAGAAAGAGCATTAAAATGGATCAAAATAAAGTAAAAGTGATAACTTCCATAACCTCACCAACTCACATTCAAAGTCTTAGATCCTTTCTAGGACATGTGGGGTATTATGGGGCATTTTATTAAAGACTTTTCAAAAATTTCTAAACCACTATATCATTTACTTAAAAAAGAGGTTTCATTTCATTGGAATAATAATTGGGAGAAATCCTTTCAAAATATTAAAGAGAAAATTACCACAATTTCCATTTTGAGTGCTCCAAATTGGGAAATTTCTTTTGATTTAATGTGTGATGCTAGTGATACAACCATAGGAGCTATATTAGGATAATTAGTCAAGGGAAAACCTAAGGTTATTTATTACATTTTCAAAATTTTGAACAATTCTCAAATTAATTATAACACCATTGAAAAAGAACTACTAGCAATAGTATATGCTCTAGATAAATTTTAACACTATCTTGCAAGCTATAAAGCTTGAGTATATACAGATCACTTCACTATTAAGTTTCTGGCCATAAAGAAAATTAAAAATTAAAGAATAAAGAAAATGTGCCTCTTACTCTAAGAGTTTAATTTACAAATTATTGATAGAAAAGGACAAGAAAATGTGGGAGCTAATAATCTTTCATGACTTGCCTTACCAAAAGAGTGTTGAAAGCTAGGCTCTCGTAATGATAAATTTCCAAATGAAAGCCTTTTTCATCTACAACAAAAAGAATCATGGTTTGTCAACATTACAAACTATTTAGTAACCTTAAAAAATCCATCTCAATAGGATGGTAATGAAAAACAAAGTTTCTTAAGGGTGAAGGATAAGTACATTTGGAGTGAACCTTATCTATATAAAACATGTATAGATAGTATTGCTCATAGATGTGTTCCTAAATGGAAACAACAATTGATACTTAGAATATGTCATGATGATTTAGATAGAGAATTTTGATGATAAATGTACATGGGTAAAAGTATTAAATAGTGGATTTTATATATAACTCTCTTTAAAGATGCACTTGCCTTTGAAAAATCTTATGGTCGCTACCAATGGGTTGGGTTGCTTTTCAAAAGACATGACATGTATTAACAACCTATCTCTATTTTTGAACCCTTTAATGTATGGATGATTGATTTATTAGGACCATTTCCTCCATCACAAAGAAAATGCTACATTCTAGTTTTTATTGATTATGTTTCTAAATGGGTTAAAGTAAAGGCTACTACAATTGATGACATAAAAGTAGTAATTTTCTTTCTTCACAAACATGTAATAATAACATTTAGCATGCCTAGAGTCTTAATAGAACTATGGAACTTATTATTGAGTCTTGTGGAATTATACATAAACTAGCAATGCCATATCACCCCAAAAACTAATGGTCAAGTTAAAAATGTGAACAAAGCTATAGTTAAAATATTGATGAAGATAATATCTATAAGAAGAAGTTACTAGGCTATAAAACTGAACAATGTATTATGGGCATATTGAACATCTTGATGACCTAGCCTTGGTTTTTATCATTACCAACTAGTATATGGTAAAAAAAATTTATTACCTATTAAAATTAAGTGTCATTCTAGATGCTTAGATCAATTATTTGGTGTCAACCTTGCCCATGTTAGGCACAGGGCCATGATCAATAGAACATTATAACCACAACTTGCTACCAAACTTCCATTTAAAATTGATAATACATTTAACAATTTCCCATTAAATTAAAGCTTGTATGGGTTATCCTATCTTATCATTACAAACAATTACATCATGTGTCAATCACAACTACCCATAATTGAAATGACCAAAAGTACACAAAACATTATCAATTCATTAATTCCACTTCCAATGCTTGTAGGTGGGAACCTGGAAATTACTCTATGTAGAGGTTTCATTTTCTGAAACATACAATTCAATACAATACATAGTTGCCATCAATCAAAAATTGAAAATAAAAAAAATAATTCTTAATTCATTTCCTTCTTCCATTCCAGAGCAAAAGACACTGTGCACTTGTGCTGATGTGTTCGTGCCAATCTCATCTATTAAACATTTATATCACTTAGGTTTGAGTATATGACTTGAAGAACATAATTGTAAATTAAATCAATAAACTTTGATGTACTCCCTACAAATAACTACTGATAATAAAATAAAAATTAAGTACATACTTACCACTTTAATGGCAACAAGGGCAGAGCCTCTTCTCTTTTCTTTTTTTGAGGGAAGGTGTCCGTGTGACTAGTAGAGGACTTCCTAGGGACAAATAGTGTCTTTCTAGTGAAAGCTTCTTTCTCCCCAAATGAATGTGATATGCAAAGTGGAGGATGCAACTATAGATGGTGGCAAGCTCTCTCCTCATAGGACACATAGTAGAACAATGGCAAAGATAGATTTCTCCATCTCTTGCTAGTGATAGTGAAGCATGGGCAACTATAGCAAGTAGCTCTCACTCTCTCCAACACATCCAACAATGAGGTAGTTATAGTAGGTAGCTCTCTCTAGAAACATAGATGTGGACATGTGGCCAATGTGCAGTGGTAGCCGACAATAGCACAACAAGTGTAGCAGGTGCATTGCAAGCCCATGACATGCCCTGCCTAGCAAGTATGGTATTGTTTTGTAGGTCCCCCCCTCTTGCATGTTCTTACAACATGTTCACACCACCACGTTATCATCAATTCACAACTAATATCATGCTTGTGCGTCAAGTGTGTCAAAGGCAATGACAATGGCAATTGTGTGCATGGCTAGTGGAATGGCGAACAGTCTTTATTTTGCCTCCTCTCCTCTTTGGCACGTAGGTAGTCCTCCTCTCTCATATTGTAGCAACTATAGCAGTAGCACCAAAGAGGTAGCACCTTCCTACAACAATCTCTCTTTCTCTTTCCTTCTCTTTAGGTGATGGTTGTAGTCTTCCTACCAAGCAGTGGACACCATCGATAGTAAAGGATCGACATCATCAAAATGACCAAGGAAAATTTATTTATTTTAGTTACTTATTGTATTCGAGACAATCATTCAATTTAAATTCCAGATTTGCTTTTTTAGTTTACTATTTTCAAAAGGCCATGTAGCCCTCTCCAACTGATACTATTCTTGAGTTTCTATATCCATATGGGAGGTTCCCTAGGCAATAGTCTCCTAAAGAGAATTTTCTTTTCTTTCCCAGTATTGGTGGGTCCAAAATTTATGCATCAACAATGACTTATACAACTAAATGAACTTGATGAAGCACATCTTGAGGTAATTAATAAGTAATGTATTATTGAAAAGAAAACCAAACTTCGTCATGATGCTCACAAAATGAAGAAAAATTTTAACATGTGTGATAAGATCTTACTTTATAATATGTGATTTCATAGGTTTCTAGGGAAATTAGTTTCTAAATTGGAAGGTCCAAATTAGGTTCTAGAAGTCTATCCCAATAGTAGTATTAAAATCAAAACCTTAGAAGATAGTGAGTTCACTTTTCTAGTTAATGATCAAAGACTTTAAGTTGTATATGACATGTGAGCAACCTAAAATCAAACTCCAACTATTTGACCCTAAATACCCAAATGATGATCCAAATCCTTCAACTATCAACATGGTTATGTCTCATAAATCATATCTCATTATGTAAGATCCAATTAGGTGTGGCTTTAGGTGTCAAATAGACCTAAAATGTGTAAGCCCTAGTCAAGGAGTTAGACTTAACAGTATCCTTATAGAATAAAATTTTAGATTTAATTTCAGTCTTAGTCTTAGTCCTAGTCTATATCATACCAAATAATATAATGGATTGGATAACTTACTGACTGCTAGCCTTGATCACACAAGGAATATTATCTAACCCTATTACATGTATTCCCCTACTTGTATAATTAATTTCCATTCTCTATTTATATTCAAAGTTTTGTAAGATTATAGTATATGTTTTAGGAATTTTTAGCTTCGAAAAATGAATCTTACCTAAGTCTTTGACTTGACATGTAATGATAATAATATCACATGGATCTTTAGGTCATATATCATATCTATTTCTATGCCCCAAATTTTATTCAACTAAAACAAATTGAAGGTTAATAAAGTAATGATAGATCCTTCGTCTACTACACTACCACCTAGATAATTACCTCAAAAAAATGAGGCACATACATGAGGTTTGAACTACATTAGAAAAATTTCCTACATGACTTTATTCATTGACAATAAAGTAGCTAATTCTCATGTTGGAATTCTAGCTTGTGAAGTAATATGCATCATGGACAAAGTTTCCTACAAAACCATGCTCATTAGTAATGCAATAAGCTTGTCAGTGATTTGGATTCCAATAGCACCAAGACATCTTGAGCATTCTTGATCTCAAAAAATAGTATAATAAGTAAAAAATTAATAATAATACAAAAAATTATATATAAATAAAAGAATACTTGATATTTACTTTACTAGGCCTAATGATTTATGTGCATTCATCTTCTTGTATGATATTTTATGTACTTTAGGTATTTTCAGTTTGAGAAAGCTAATTTCTTAAATCCTATACTTTATTCTACTTGATTTTGAATTATTATTCTTTTTCTGTGGGATGGGTTGATTACTTATATGGTATTCATTGCTTATTTTGTTTGTTCTTTATACATTCTATTATGTCTCATTCCTTGTTATCACCTTGAAAATGTCAAGAGCCTATTTTTAGTTTAAGTGGGATGCAAGGAATGATACACCTAACATGTTAGCAGAGTTAAAATTATGAATTTCATTCTTAAACTTTTATAGTATTTGTACTTGTGAGTTGTGCTAGGCTATCAAAGTTGAACATGTATGGGGTGCCTCTAAAAATTTTAGTATCCTAGCTACTAAATGAGAGAATTTGNAAATAAAAGACTAATTTTACAAATAATAATAAGAGTTTCATGGTTGTTTACTCATTAAATGATCAATAAAGACCAAAAATCAATATTTTCCTTCAAGTACTTCGTTTACTCGTAAAAAAATATTTAATAAGTTTTCAGTACTCATTATTTCTTTCAAATTCTTTTGCTAAGGGATTGGAAAACTGATACTTGATGGCTATGATGAGCACCCAAAGTAGTAATATTTCTTAATAAATAATTTTATTTTACTTTATATTAAATCATTAGTAAGTATATTTTAGTCAATTATTATCATGTATATTATGTTCTATCTCATCAATAATATTTTTGTATATCTTATTCTATAGGATGACAAATCAGAATTAAATAATTCCAAATGAAAAATTTAACTACACCATCATGTTTGGAACATTTGAATTAACTGATCTTAATCCTTAGTTTGCATAAAATGGTTTTTAGACATGAAAGTTATAGCTTGTTAAAGTTGGCCATGAAGAGCACCTATCAAATCTGCCATACAGGAAGAAATAGTTTGCACCTATCATAAGCACATGAAGTTTGAATGAAAAATTCAACAAGGATGGGATCCATCTATCCAATAGATAAAGACTCTAAAACCATCTACCTAGTAGGTTAGGACTTGGAAATCCACCTACCCAATAGGTGAAGACTTCTAAGGTCCATGTTTTTGACCATTTTGAACCATTAACATTTTCCTTTGGTCTCATGACTAGAATCATAGGAAATGAAGGTGTTCCTTTAAACTTGAGTTTAAGTGTTTGCTAGTCTCTAGAAATTCCAAGGCCCATATAATTCTAAATAAACTTAGTGGTAATATAGTGAACTAAGTGTAAATGTGTGTTTGTTATTATGAATGTTGAAATGTTTGGATTTGTGTATTAAACTGTAATTCGCTTTTATAATAGAAATTCAACTAACCTTGTTGAATAATATGATTCATTAAAGATTCCTATTTTGTCAAGTTCCTTAGTCTATAGAGTCCCTATAGTAAGTTTCTTAAAAAAAATAAAATTTCACCAAAATGCTTAAGCATAATTCTACATAAATCTACTCCTAGTTTTCCTCAAAGAGAAAGATCCATAAGAAAAATATAAACAAAGTGAAATCCAATGGATTTTAAAAGAGAAGAAGATAGAAAAGTAGATTTGTGTGAAATCTCAAACATTTAAGCAAGATAAATTGAACATGAGAAAACACTTCAAAATAAAGTTATTCCAATTCAATCTAAATTATTACAAATTGTCTAAACCCTCTAAACTCAGTGAGAAATTTTGTAAAAGACACTCTTATTAAACTACCAAATACTTTGTAAACAACAAAATACAAGTTAGTATTTGGTTAGTTAAATAGTTGTTAAGAATTTCAAATAATAGAACTATCAGAAAAGATTTAACAATTTTAAGATTGAAACATTAAGAAAAAGACTTTAAAAATTGAAGCTATTTCAAGTCAACTGAAAATATCAAAGATTTTCTACACACTATAAACTCAAATAGGAAATTTCATAAAGACATTACTATTAAATTGCTCAAGATGCTTTTCAAAAGACAACATAAGCTCTTATATGGTAACCAAATAGAAGTCTAGAATTTCGTGAAAATAGAGTTATAAGAGAAATCAAAAAATCTCAAAATTTAATATTGAGCATAGTACTAAATAAACCATTAGCTATGAAACTAAGAAAAAATGAGAAGACAAGAACTCACAAAATTTAAATAAAGCAGTTGAATTAATGATGCAATTATTAAGCTATTCTTACAAGTAATCTTCATTATGTCTTCTTATTTTCTCCCCTCTTCCTTTTTCTACCCTTGAAGCTCTTTTTATAGTGGCTTCTAGGTAGTTACAATCATCATTGGAAATTAATGTGTGTTGTAACCACTATGGGAGTTAATTATAACCACCATACAACCACCATAGAAGTTACAACCACCATGGTAGTTAATTATTAATTATAACTACCATAGATATTAAAAGTTATAATTGATAAGTGTTCTATTTGTATAGGACATTGAACAAGTGTCCCATAAATTCCCTTTCTTAAATAACAAGTGTTTTGCATTTTTTCTAAATGATAAAATCACCAAAATCATGGATTCATATTTTTGTCTTTTTTATAATTATGATTAAAGCGTACAACTACACAAAGTGATGGTATCTACATTGCCCTTTCTATATGCTCCATTAGTATGATTTTTTGCAGCTATCTCTGCATCTACAATCTCCTGGATCATTGCAACTACATCCTGGTTAGATACAACATGTCATAATTTGTCACAAAAGCAAGGGGCATGATAAGAACACCTCCAACATGCCAAGTGCCAGCCCACATGAGAAATCCTCCAGCCTTTTTGATGCATTGTGGCTTATCAATTTGATTGGGATTATGACCCCATGAAACAGCAACAACATTTCCATCCTTGCATATGATAGCCCTTAAATCCCAAAAATTTGCAGCAAGTAATCGATCACCTACCAGAACTGCAGTCGATGCTGTTGAACTAGCATCCCTATGCTAGTTATTTTCTACATTTAGAAACTCCTTATCTATTTGTTTATAGGGATCAACTAACTTGGTATCACTAATGAATTTTGGCCTGCTAAGAGAACTTGAATATGTACTCATGATGAAGTAAACCATGTGTATTTTCTTCTTGGAGCATTTTACTTATCTTTCTAGGTAGCTGACCACAAAACAAGAGTCCTAACATAAAGCCTAAATAATGATTTTTTTAAAAAAGTGTGGAAAAAATGAAAAAAAATGAATTTAATTCAACCGCCCCATCTAATATTTGAACTCTAAGAAACAATCTGATCAAGCTTCATCTGTTCAATCCAAGTACCAAGAACAAAGTGGTCAACATTCTTCATCTGCCTCTTCTTTGGTGTCTCAGATGAGCATCGTCCTCCATTACTACTGTCATGTTTTATAATCTCTTGAAGAATCATCCAGATGAATGTCTCTAGCATTTAGCTCTACCGTAAGATGACTGCTCTGCATGTTTTTTCCTAGAAGATGCAATGTGGGAACTGTTGATGCGTAAATTTTGGACACGCGAATACCTGTGAAAACTCGTTTTAGGAGACTATTGCCTAGGGCACCTCCCATATTGGTACAGAAACCTGGGAATAGTCTCAGCTAGAAAGGGCCATGTGACATTAATAATAATCATAATATTTTAAGAAAAATATATAAAAAAACTTAAATTTGATTTTATGAAAATTCTATTAAATCTTGAAAAACATAGTAAAATAATTAAAAATCAAAATTAAATATTTGTGTGGTTTTTTGAATAAAATAAATGACAAAAAAAAGGTAAATTCAAATTAAAATTAAAACTTATTTGGTGCTCTAACAGACAGGGGTTAGACGTCCCAAAAGAGGCCCTGATTGTTGCCGATTCAAAGAGAAAGAGCCTAAGGCCCCAGTAAATGTTTGTGAAGCAACCAAACAAACAAATGCAGTTTTTCTTAGCAAAACATAAACGACATTACTCGATAGAATCACCCACACTTGTAATCCTGTATACCCTGTATACGTAGACATATAGTACTGGGCTGGTTGTGCATCCGCTCTATTCTATAAGGTATAAGGTAAGACAGCTTAGATTTGCACAGGACAACTGCAAATCTTTGATGCGACTGAAATGTTTTATGGTTCATAAAGTACTTATGGTAACATGATGAACAATAATAATGCATATAGATAAAATGTGCTGCCAAAGACCCTGAAAGGACAAAAATTTATAAACCAAGAAATGAATATTTCAAAAAACCCTATCTCTTCCTACAAAACACAATCGGCGTAGGAAAAATCTTCGAACTCGGTAGACACTTGATGATGAGAACTAGCATAAATTCTGACACAACACAGACACACAAAACGTAGCAGAGCTCCAATCAATCAAATTAATGCATTGGTTGCAAAAACAACAATTTGGAACGCCTTACAACTCTTGCAAATCAGAAAAGATGCAGATCACCAAAATGGTTAAGAATAACATGCGAACAAAAATGCACGCATGCATGCGTAGAAAAAAAACCGGCTCTCGAAAGAATCCGAAGCTCTATGCACAGCAAAGAGCTTCAATGCAACAGAATATCGGAACCAAATTTCAGAGCCAGCGCCCCCATAAATCGTCTCTGGCCCTCTTCAATTGCCAAAAAGGTGTTGATGCGTAAATTTTGGACATGCGAATACCTGTGAAAACTCGTTTTAGGAGACTATTGCCTAGGGCACCTCCAAAGGAGACATTCTATTGTGGCCACATCATGTCCATTTCACCTAAAGGAGACATCTGGGGTGTAAGCACACTGTCATGCTGCTGAAACAGTGATACCATAGCTACAACTGAATATGGTAAACCAGGTGCAAGTGGGCTAATCACTGATGACATATCAAGGGAATTTGATGCTACTCTAGAAATAGGAGATGGTACTACAGAGCCCATGGACACAAACTAAGGCCTTAGATCTTCATATGTGTGTGCACAAAAGAAAATTTTTCTGGTGCAGTTAGTTCCATCTCTACACAATCTTGTTTTGTACTAAGCAGGATGTAGCTAGCACTCAATACTTCATGAGCATACTCACAAGCATCACCACACCTTCATGATCCTTTGTGAAAATCTACATAGGGAACACCACTATAGTTGAACTTCCTAGGGTCCCTCCTTCTAGCATTTTCACAAGGATGCACAAAAGGACACTCCATCCAATCATGAGAGTAAGCTCAGGAACAAGGCCTAACCTTGAATGTATACATGTGGAACTCATTTGTGGAGTACATTATGTTTTTTATATATGGATATGTAGTGTTCACAGGTTTTCTTTCTTTAGCTTATACTTATTTTCATGATAGCCAACTTGTGTCTTTCATTCCTAATATACCATTTGTTCTTATAATAATCCAACTGGTTCTACAAATAGCACTTGCAATCATAGATAGCATAAAGAATTTATAAAAAGAAGAATGGAATATATTTCATAAATCCTGATCCATTAAATGACTGAAATGTGCCAATAGTCCATACATGACCCTTGTCTCTTCATTAAATGTATTCATATTTTGTATAAATTAAGATGTTGGGCTTTATTCTTCCTAACACTTGAGGAGGGTATCTAAGATCTATGTTTCCCTACTACCTGATTTCTCATTCTCTTAAGGAAATTGCTAATTTTTCCCATCTCTCTTTTTATTCTTATATTATTATTCTTATTTCATATGTATGAGTGGAGTTGGGAATTGTTTCTTAATACTAGAGTGAGGTAAGGGGTTTCATTCATGTACAAACCTTTTCTCATTATCTTTGTATGAGTCAAGACTATAAAGTTTGTATAAATATCATTTCATTATAATGAAAGAGAAGTTGAAATCCATGCATATTTCTATTTTATGTTAGAAATAAATTATGTTTTGTGGATGTACCAGTGATCAATAGGTAATAGATATTAATCAAGTAAGAAGTTGGGATGCTCAAGAGATTGATTAATCAGTTGTATCTCGTCCCATAACCAACTTCATTCATTAATTAATAATTTTTATCTAAGATTGATTTAAAGTCAAGATACCACTAGGTTTGCATCAAGGAGGAAGATGACTCTAAGGCAACGTTCAAGTTGTAGTATGGGTATTATGAGTTCTTAGTGTTGCCATTTGGACTTACTAATGCTCTTGTAGTGTTCATACATCTTATGAATAATTTCATGAGGCTTTACTAAATCAATTTTTTATCATGTTCATTGATGACATTTTGGTGTAGTCTTCATCTAAGGAGTTGCATGAATAACATCTAAGGATCATCTTATATAAACTTAGAGAATATCAGTTATTTGCCCAATCCTCCAAGTATTCTTTTTGGCATTGAGAGATTCAATTCTTGGATCATATTGTTTCATAAGCTAGTATAGCAAGTAACCTTGCTAAAATATCGGTTATTCAAGATTAGCCTATACTATAGGATTTTGGTAAAGTTCATAGTTTTCTTGAATTCACAAGATATTACAAGAGGTTTGTTGAAAACTTCTCTCACATTGCTTCACCCTTCATGAAGTTGTTGTGAAAAGACATTGATTTCTTGTGGAGCTTGCATTGTCAAGATTCCTTTGACAAACTAAAGAATAGACTAATCATAACTCCTATTTTGGTTTCACCTACTCAAGGTAAGCCATTTGATATCTGTACTAATGCTTTAGGAGAAGTTTATAGATGTGTCGTTATGCAAGAGGATAACAATGTAGCTTATGCCTCATGATAGCTTAAGCCCCATGAGATGCACTACCCTATTCACTTTGAAAGTTCAACGTCAATACTTGTTTGGAGAGAAAATGATTATTTGGATAGATTAGAAGGATTGTAGTATTTGATGAGCCAACTACAGTGGAGCCTATGCCAAAGGAGATGGATTAAACTCTTGGTCGATTTTGATTTTACCATCAATATTAGATAGACAAAACCAATGTGGTTACATATGCCTTACATTGTGTGGTTATTAAGGCAAACTATTTGGTGATCTAGTTTGACGTGATAAGTGAGATTTGTAAGATGCAATAGCATGATTCTTAGTGTAAAAAGCTAAAGAATTTTGGTGATGCTCCCATAATATTGAATGCACTTGGGTTGCTTCATCATAAGTATCAGGTGTGTATGCCTAAATCCTTGAGATAATGTCTATTGGATGATGAAACACCACCATGAAATCTCATGTTGCAATCTGTAACTTCACCATCAAACCTAAGGCTAGGATTTTAATGTAAAATGTTAAGATTTTAATTCATGCGATGCAATTTCACATACTTTAACTTTTGGGGCTAAAAAATTCCTCATAAGTTGTTATAGCCTTACTTCCAAATGAAAAATGTCATGCCATGTCTATATTTAGGCTTGGAAAGGTCAAAAATGCCTTTTGGACTACCAAAATTGGCATTTTCATAGGTTTTATGGGGGGTATGACTATTACTAGGCTAGAAACATCCATACCTAGCATTAGGGAGCTTGGTTTCCATCTCTCCAACAATGGCTAGCATAGTTTCCAATAACCTTTAGCATTACTACATCAAGAGAGTGTTGGAGTAGTTGGGATTTCCACTTTCAACAAATTTCAGCATTGTTTCAACAACTCTAGTGTTGCTTCCAAAAGACTAGCATTGGTGGAAGAAGCCAACATAGTTGAAAAGTTTGTTTACTATTTGTGGTTATCAGCATGGTTTTTGTGCTTTAGGGGTATTAAAAACTACCAAAAATGGAAACTACACTAGGATTAAACACCTAAAATAGTTGCACATGATGCCAATCTACTAATAATCATGGTAGAAATCAGTAAGCATACAACCTATAGTTGCACATGATGCCAATCTACCAATAATCATGGTAGAAATTGGCAGCCAAAATTCAGTAGCCATACAACGTATAAAAGCTCATCTTAAACAACTTGAATAAGTATTTCTGCTTTTGAATTCTTTAGGCATCCAAAAAGCTTTTGGCAATTCTTAAGCATGAGAACCTTTGACAACCCGAAGCATTCATGACCTTCAAGGAATTTGTGAGATTTTTAGAGCAACATACAACTCCTTGGACATAAAGACTCTTAGTGTAGTATCCCTTTTTCCACAAAATTCTTTCACATATCTTAACCATCTCCCCAGCATCCCACCCCCCCCCCTTATGATCAATGTTGCAGATCTAAATATGAAACTAGCAATTTGTTTCAATTTTGGAAGTTAGGAAGTAGATGGACCATGGAGTTGATTGTAGCGCATAAACTACTAGCTTCAACAATCTTTGAAATTCATCAAAGAAAACCCCTTGTGCATTTAGGAACCATTTGTACATATTCCAAACTCTTTATCTGCAATATCTTATTATTGTAATAAAGTTTATAGTTCTTTTGTTATGCAAATTATCATAGTTTTATTTTGTGCATTTATTTCTAGATCAGATCTACATTATTTTTACAATTTTTTTACCTCCAATTTACACTTTTCAAGTCCCTAGGTAATCAAGAAGACCATCCAGGGTGCCTTGGATCCTCTTTTCTAGAGACCCTTGCGATCCAAGGTTAAAATTATTCTGTACTTGGGATTTTCAATTTTTCAACAATCAAATTCTTTAGGCACAACAGTTTTCTAGCACTATAAGGAAGGCTTGAACCTCTATCCAAGTTCTACATCCAATTGCATTTTTCCCTTTTACAAACATTTTTTCAAGTTAAAAATCTTGAATTCACATTAAAATCCTTAAAAAAATTTCAAAAAAAACAAAAAAGTTCCTACCAAAGGAAAAAAATATTATCATCTATTTTCCTACCACCGACACCCAGCATTGAGGTTGGAGGTAATTTGGATTTTTGTCAACTTTTCATAGTAGTTGTTGTACTTTTTAAGGTTAGCATAGTTGCTAGTCAAAACTACCTTTGTGTGTCCCAAAGGCTAGCATTAATTTGCTACAACCACTCAAACTCTCCTACTATGAAATTCTTCAACAAAGCCAACATTGGTCCTTCTCCAAACATAAACATAATCTTTGAAAAAACAAAAATTCTACATTCTCTCTTTTTAAACACAAATGTTATTCTTGCCAATAGAGGGAACCCTAGCGCAATGTTGTGGGATAAGATAATTGTTGATAGCTTACCCCCTTCCCCTTCTCCCCCCTCCCCTCTACCATAACCCCTACTGCTAAAGCCAACATAGTTAATTTTTCCAACATCAAAACTATTATATTTTTCTCAAGTTCATGGCATACCCTTGTCACTACAACCTGCACTACACTTGTAGTTGTAGTTTATAATATTTTCCAGCCATACCCCTCTTTCACCTTGTACAATTTCCATTGCTAGAATTTTTATTCAACTAATTAATTATAAAATTTCTTAAATGAAATTTAAACCTTTGACAATGTCTTTCTACTAGTCCATGATTTTTCCCCTTAACTTGGTAGATATGGCATCAATCCAAAATGCAATGAGGGTGTATGACTCAAAAGACCCTTTTCTAGCCAAGTGTAGGTAGTCACTCAAGTTAAGGGAGCAAAGCTTAGATTTTTTTGTTGATGAAAATTATTATAATTTCATCTATGCCAAAATCTAGGCAAGTCTACTCATTCTACAAGTAAAGGGAGAATCCAAACATGAGTATGAACTCATTCACTACAATAGGGAAGAATACATTCCTTCCTCATATGAAAAAATACAATTGACTAACACTCATACACATATTCTATCTCATTTAACTAAGATGGATGAGCAAGATGGGGAGTCAAGTTCCAAGGATCAACATGAGAAGCAAGATGAGTTCAAGGTAGAGCCCAAACCTAATAACTTCTTAGGAAGCCTTTTTTAATATTTGGCTTCCCAAGCCGCTAGACCCACCTTAGCCCCTCCTACCTCCTCCATGGGGTAAGTTCCTCAACCCACTTCTCACATGTACCCAATCATGTTTAGGTTGGCACCTATTATAGTAGTACACTAGCTACAATCGATGTCCCAAACCACACCCCTTTTCTTGTCCATGCCTTTTGCCACACAACCTTATTTTGCATGATCATCACTAGTGTTCTTCACCACCATTCATAGCTTTTCATGCTAGTGGACCTCACAATGAGATCCAAAGTGATCCAAGGGTTACACATACCATTCATCCCCTTTGTGTCGTAGGTGCTAACACAAGCCTCCTTCTGATTGTTTAGCCTACCTACAACAATGATGTCCCAACCTCTCCCTTTTATATCATAGCCCATTTCAAGGCCACAAGCCTCTCAACTCGTACCTCAACCATTTGTACAAATGCCACTACCCACGAGAATGCCTCAAGGCTTAGATCAGGCCTTCCAAATGCTTCAAGACCTTACAGAAGAGTTATAAAAGTTGAAGGCTTCTACAACCCAAATAGTTAAGATCATGGATTTTTATTAGGATGATCTTATCAATTCTACTATTTCATAGATAACTCTTTCCCTTAGCATCCTCATACCTCAATTCACTAAGTACAATGATGAGGGTAACCCCAATGCTCACCTTATTACCTTCCATTTAGAGTGTTTGTTATTACAAGCCTATTCACACATCATAATGCAGATCTTTCCTATGTTCCTAACTAGGAAAGCCTTGGACTGGTACTACATGTTATCAAGAGGATCTATCTCTTCACTTGAAGACTTAATATCATAGTTCATTAACCATTTCAATTACAACTTGAAACTCAACATGACGACTAACTAATGAAGGTCAAGTAGGGATCCCTTGAACCCATACAAAAATTCAAACAATGATGGAATTCTCTTCTTAATGAGATTCCTAAGCCAATATCTAAGACCCATCTTCTCACCATATTCAAGGGGGTAGTTAATGACTTTATTAAGTCTAGAATTTACTACCTTAACCTACCATCACTTAGCTAAGCCTTTTCTCAAACCAAAAATATAGAGGATGCCATTGAAGCTAGTCATGACCCCATGAATGTGACATACAAAAACCAACATAGGTGGAAGAATAAGATGAAGGGGAGGCAAAACAAAGCCATGGTCACTATGACAAAGATAACAAAACAACCTAGGAGACCAAAAAAAAGAACCTAAGGCCCCCATAACCAATAACGAACCATCAACATCCAAGGCCTCTACATCAGGTAAAACCAAGCCCAAATTTGAAATAAAAGATTAGTCTAAGTACACTAGGTTACCCATCAAACCTTCTGAACTCCTTGATCAATTGCTAAAGAGAGGATACAATACAAAGAAATGACAAAAAATGCCAATAAGAGGCATGATTGGCTATGTGAGATCACCAAGAACCTCACTCTTGTAAGAAAGGATGATTTACCAACACCTAAGTACTTTAAACTTGACCATTACTACCACTATCATCACCTGCCAAGTCATGATACCAACTTCTACTTAGCCCTCAAGGATGATCTACTAAAGATGACAGATAATGAGGAGTTGATCCTTTATGCCTCTAATCCATTCAAATCNTTCTTCTATTTCAAAGATTGTTCAACCTATTCCATTGCATTGAGGAGGTCTTTATTCTTGGTTGTTGGTTTCTCACTCGTATTAGCTTGNAACCCAAGACCCACATAGGAGCCTTTTATGATTTGAGTACCTCCTTGCAATGAAAAAGGGGCCTTCACCTTCGTCTAGTTTAAGGTCCCTTTTTGTTGTAAGGATATAATCACCTACACCTCCTAGGGAATATTTTGTGATAGGGTACCCTCTCTCACTACAACCAAATAGTGTCCTCCCATGGTGGCTAACGCCATGACTTCTTCACAACACAACAACAAGAAATCATCAAGTAAACAACATAAGAAGTCTATACCAAAGCCCAAAGCCAAAGACAATAATCAGGCCAAGGCATGGAAGGAAGTGGACCTACCAAAGCCCACCCCTATTTTGTCCATTCTTATGAGCTCTAATGCTTAGGCTACTTTCACTAGTCAACCAAGGGAGAGCCCTAAGCCACAAGAGAAGGGAAAAGAGGTCAAGCCACAACCACTCAAACATGAAGTTCACATCTTGGGGTGCATGGAGGAAGTCCAAGCTAATACGAGTGAGAAACCAACAACCAAGAATAAAGACCTCCTCAATGCAATGGAATAGGTTGAACAATCTTTGAAATAGAAGAACACATCCCTTAGCTTGTACAACCTAGTAATGACCTCCAGTTCTTACCATGAGGCACTAGTTAAAATGTTGCCTTCTATTCCTATTAGCGAGGACATCATCACTAGTGAAGACTCCATCCATATGGTGATGCTACCACCTTCACCTAAGGGAGAAATAAAGTCAATGACACTATTGTTTTATGACAACGAGGTTAAGACCAGCCCCAGGATGGCAAGACAACCAAGGCGACTCTCTTCATAACAATAAGAGTGGGACAATACAAGGTACATATGATGCATGTTGAGAATGGAGTGGTAACTAATTTCATACCATACACCATTATTGAATATTTAGCCATAATGGAATCCTGAGTGGTGGTTAAAGGATCAATCTCTTTGGACTTTGTAGTGGGGGAACAATTACCCATACTAGCCAATTTCTTGGTGGTGGAAGAGACACTAGGATTCTATCTCATCCTAGGGAGGCCTTGGCTAGCTTAATTATGAGCTATTTCCTTACCCATTCATCAAGAAATTCACTTGCCTTATGAGGTAGGTGAAATAATTATCCATGGTGCTTGTATAGTTCCCTTGGCAATCAACAACATTGACATAGAACAAGGATCTAAAGTGGACTTTCAAGAAGAAGCTCCTACAATTAATGATGAAGTTCAAAGGCTCAAACAAGTGGAAGAGGCCCAAAAAAACAACAATAGAATCATGAACACACCATGGGAAGAGCTCCTATTTAGCATGATTTGTGAAAAAATGGGAAATACAATATCATGCAACATAGACCCTACACCTTTCCTAATCTTCCAAGATTAGGAAACACTTGCATGATTAAACATATGTTCCTTATTCACTTACTCTATGCCTACGACCATGTAACCTCTTCCATTATTTTCTTTGCTTAATTTAAGCTTTTTTTACCTTTGTTTGGCATTATTTAACACATAACCTATAGTTCACTTATATTTATCATTCACATTTTTTATGCCTTGTTTAGTTGAAAATGTAAAACCTAAAAAATACCATAAAAAACTTTAAAACATAAAAAATCCATAGAAATCTTAAAACAAAACTTAAAATTTTTCCTTTCAACATAAAGGTCCTCTAAGACCTAAAACTGGCAAAACATAATGATCCATCATGGCCTAAAACTGAGAGCCCCTCACATCATGCCATGGTCTAAAACTGGAAAAATGATGACCTACCAAGGCCTTAAACCTATGGCCTAAAACTGGCAAAAAATTTTATAATCCATTATAGCCAATTACAACTTGGTTCACATTTTAGTTACCTATTCAATTTATATATTATTCTACCAAAATATTACATTATAACCGCATGATTTAACCAACATAACCTTATGACACGAACAAAACATAAAATTCATAAGATGCATGAAACTAAAAATACTAGAAAATGTAAGCAAAATTAAAGTTTTAAAGATAATATTCAAAATGTTTGTAAAACATAGCCATGGTCACATAGTATGACAAAAGTTCAAATAATGTATAAAATAAATATAAGTCCAACATCCATAGCTACACTTTGTAGCAATAAAATAAAAAAATTATAATAAACCATCTCTCAATAACATCATCAAAAACAAATAAAATAGCCAAATATATAATTAGTAAATGATGCTAAGGTGCAACTAGAGGAGGTTAAGAAGCACTTCCACTATCATCACCAATAGGGCCACTATTGTCACCTAGTGCCTGTAACACAATACCATAAGTTTAATTAATAATCAACATAATATGAAACCAAATCAAAAATTAGGCTAAACTAAAATAAATTGAGATAAAAGAAATTAAGAAATAACAAAAACAACAAGCAAATTTGGGAGGGCTTGGGTGCAACATCCTCTATGAGGAAGCTCTGAAGATTAACCTCTAGACAATGGAGGATTTGGTCCTCGGCCATGTGGACCCAATCCACATTCCTAAGATTAATGTCAATCAAGATGTTACTCTCATCAATATTAGTCCAAATGGATGGCTCTTGAAAAAATGTAGTGGTGGTCACCTCCCTAGAAGTAGTAGATACCTGAGGAGTTGAGGAATCAGCCACCACTAGAGAGCCTTCAAATAGTTTGAAGACATCCTCTACTTGGATCCCCTTCATCAATAGCTCCAACTTGCACCATTCTATGGACTCCTCCTACAACCACTTAAGATAGGTCTCACACTCTACCTTGTACTTTTTCTTGTGGTTTTTTATGGTTGGCCCCACACAAGAACCCCAAGTATAATAATATCTCCACTCCCTTGCCTTGTGCACCAGTAAGTCCATCTACAACTTCTGCTTTACAACCTCCCTAGCAAGAGCAATCCTTCAATGGATGGCATTCCAATACCATGTTTATATTATCTCCTTGGTTCACAAGGAGTCCCTGTTAGTTACTTGGACTTCCAAAAATTCCTTATGATCCTAGAGATCTTTAATTATCTCATCCTATCTCTTAGTCTCTCTTCCCAACGCCAAAACTTGTTTACATAGGTACTCATCTGAATGTTGGAACTTCCATGAAGTTTTAGCATATGAAAGTGCACATCCAATGGCACTTTCATATAGCTTCCATGGAAAATTTTCCACTTTGGATGGTAGGCTAGGCAATTCATCAATATCCATGGCATGGTTGGAATCCCATCCAACCTTAGACACTACCAGAAATATAACAACAAAACACACATATTAAAAATAATAAACAACAAGAATAACCAAAAACTTTTAAACCACTAAGAACACATAACTATAAAACCTATATGAAACAGAAAAAATACATAAAAAATAGAAATAATTAAGGGCAAAGTAAATTAATGTTTTTACCAACATTAACAGAAATCTATTGCAACCAATCAATCATGTCTTCAATTATCCCATGCATAAACTCCATTTTATCAAGAACCTCGAGCCATGGTTTCAAGTGAAATGTAGAGGTTGAGGCACCTAGCTAAATTTTAGGAGATGTGGCATGCACAACTACAGCTTATATAGATAAAACCAAGCTTTAAACATGAAAATATAAAATGCAACATATAAGAAAAAAATTCATAAATACTTGGGATGCCATATGAGATGATAGCAAGAGGTTCACCTACTTTTGAACCATCAAATATAGCATCAAGGTCATCCAATGTAGAGTTGGATAACTACTCATCCCCATGTTGTTGTAGAACCTTCCCCTCTAGGCATTTTTGCTTTACCTCTACTACTGCTACTTGGGCCATTAGTTCTTGTTGTTTTCCTATAAGAACAATGAAGATAAAACAATGAAGGCATAATTTTCCTATAACAAAATAACAACATAGCCATATAAGATAAAGCATAAATACAAAATAAGTTAAAGATAAAACAAATAGAATGTACCTATCACCACATGATGTGCTTGACAAAGCTTAACAACAAGCCTCCTCTTCTTGGGTTGATCAATGACTAGTGTTGTATCCTCAACAACATGCCTTTTCAAGTTCACTCTAGCTACTCCACTAGCTTCAGTGCATAACTCCTTGATCTTTTGAATGTTCCAATAGTCAACTTGGGACTCAATCTCCATGCTATCAAGGGAAGCACAATGTACACCACTAAAATGCTTATTGATAATATAAAATGATTCCCCTACATCCTCTAGTGGGTTCTAAGCTTGCATGGTTAGAAAATTAAGTTTCACCTAAGGCTTAAAAAGCTAGGATGAATCTTGGCACATCAACCAGCTATCCTTCTACACCACTAGGAACTTTTCAAACCTCCTTAGATATTCCACAAAAAATTTAAAATGCATATGGCATATTGTAGTAATTCCTTTCTAGAGTTTCAAGATCTCCCCTCATAGATAAGAAACTAAATGAGCAACCCAGTTGAACTGAGCATCCTTCGTGAGAACCTTTTTCATGGTCCATGCCTATTCAATGTTGATGATATTATTCTATGATAGCAACATTGGAAATGCCTAGGACTAGAACAATGGATACATCTCTTTGGCCTCTACGACCTACAACTAGTCTAGAGACAATCTAGACTAACCACGATGAGCATTTAGCCATTCTTCCACCTCCTCCCAATCACCCACATCCTTCCTTAGTTTGGTGACTACTATCATGTCCTCATGAGAAATACTAAAGAGATCACCAAAGGTAAATTTGTTGATGACCAAGATGACAAACACACCGTGAACCTAGGTGATAAATTTCTTCACTTCCTATTAAAGGAGTTGATGACATTCACCATTTTAGGGGTAGGGATGATTGGGCTATGAGCCATGAAAAGATCAAGAAAACCTACATTGGAAATTTTTTATTGGACACTTCTAGGTGCTTGGCTAGCCAACCAATGCTACATTAGATCCACCTCATCAAACTTAAGGATAAGTATCTCGTCAGAACATCCTAAAGTGATTAAGGTGATGGTGGAGGAAGAGCTAGCCCCTACCACACAACAAAAACAACTCATTAGCTTAGGCATAGGTACATCATATAGAATAAAAATATAACAAGTATAACCAATTAAGACAAAGTTTTTAGTCATACCAATAAAAACATTGAAATGATTAAGGCCTAAATAACCTACAATTATATAGCCATGAAAACATTGACATAGCATAAAAAATAAAATATAATAGAAAAAAAGAATTCTTACTTTTCTTTCTTGGGGAAAGTACTATCGAAACAATAAGGGAGATACATGTCTATGCATCCAAATCAAGGATTCCCCAAAAACTATGGATTGTGTCATTTACCAAGCATCTATAGTAGGCCTAGGAATAGCATGTGGTGTATCTACCAATGTAATCTTTGAGCTACTCCATCATGGTGAGCCTCACCACTTTAATAGGTATGTAATTCATTCAAATAGGATAGTTCATAGAATTTAAAAACATAAAGATTTTAGATAGATGGTGATTATTGATTCCAACAACCTAGCTCCAAGTGAATTTTAAAAAAGCCACTTTTCAAAATAACTATCAACTATTAAAGCTATGCTAATATTTGAATTGCCGAGTAAAGTTACAAAGCAGACCTATAGAACTCAACAATAATACATTCTAAACTAAGCTTAGCTCAAAAGCTTACAAGATTTAGAGCTTCTTATTTGACAATACTAGAGATAGACATATAGATGTGGGAAAGCTCATTGAAACATAATTACAAGCATGAGGAAGCTTTCCTAATGAAGATTGGTTTTTGGGACTTCAATAATGCAAGACATCTAAAGGATTTGCCTAACATGTTTATGGAATAGTGTGATCTCTTGGGTTTCCAAAAAAAAAAGAATTTATTCAATTATGAAAACAAGAAAGATACATCAACTTGATGAAATAGATAGTGTATACCAAAGAGCTTCAAATATAGAAGTAAATCAAGTGAAAGATAATGCAAAAAGGCAACTGAGAAAAGCTTAGCAATGAAGCTTCTAGCATCATTATGTGATAGGTCTGCAATAGAATCATATATATGGCTTAAAAGTAGAGATCATTAATTATCCAAGGATTTCTCTAATGAGCATATAATGTGAAAGAAAATCATTTTTCATGGAAGATAAAAAATCTAGAAGAGGCTTTTCTTGATGAAAGATATCCATTAGCTACAACTAAATTCTTTAGAGTACGAGCTACATGAAAGGCCAAAATTGAATTTATTGATACAAAGAAAGAGTAGTAGTAATAAGAACAGAAAAATCTTTTGGAGCTAGAACAATAGCAAGTAGTGAGTTTAGCTTCTAAAGATTTATCTCTAGCTTTGACTACTCTATATTTCCCTTCTAGCTATCTTGTGAAAGGAGCTAAAAGATCCTTTAAAGTGTAAGAGAAGGAAGGAAAAATCATTTTGAGAAAAAAGCATCAAACCAAGCCTAAAAGTGAGTCTAATGTTATTTTTCCATATAAGAAAGATGGTCCATTTAAGCTTCGAAATATATTAACAAATTATATTTATGGCTAAAAGTGAGTCTAATGTTAATTTAAGCTTTGAAATAACAAATCATTCCTTTGAGGTCCTAGCTCTATGTGATATTACTTTTGCAATACATTGACTTTTGGGGACCATGGTAGCAAATGAATTAGATTTATAGAATGTCATTTTCCATAAATCTATTTATTTTCTATAATAATAATTGCGAGATCTATGAAACACCATCAATTTTGGGCTCTCATGATTCAGCACAGTCCTGAAACCTGGGCGAAATCTCTCCAAATGTGGTGTCATGATGGGACGCACAAATTGCATGGCACCCCAGAAGTCCAAACGCCTACAAATTTTTTTCTGAGTCTATGTTCTACACCCCTCAACACAATTAGTGTAGCATCCATGTCCATGACCAATTTTCACCAAAATAACATCAAGGATGGACTAAACAATTCGGCAGATTTTCTATCTTCCAAGCCATCCTGGTTGCCAATCCACCCACGTGCTAGGCTAGGAGTAGTAAAAAATGTTCAAGATGTACAAAATAGTTTAGAAAATTTTCTACTTTTTACTTGTTATGCTACACTACACTGCATAGCGTAGATAGCATAGCAAACCATGTGGTGCTAAAAATTTCCCATGTTTTGAACCAGACATAGAAGATGCATTTGAGCAATTCTTTAGCCTCTAAGGATGCCTATCCTGATGCATCCTTAGAGTATGATCACCGTGACATGGAAGAATAAGGCAAGTTTCATGAAATTCATCCTAATTTGGATGCTACGCTGCATAGTGTAGCATAGCATAGCAAGGTGCCAATGTCCACAAAATATTCCTTCAAGTTGTTTTGACATAAAAACGCACTTGACCATTCTTTGACCTCCAAGGCTTCTTTTCCGACTTCTTCCTTAGAACATGACCAAGGTCCCATGGTAGAGCATTACAAGTTAAGTTAAAATTTGTCCAAAATCAGGTGCTACACTATGCTATGCTGCATAGTGTAGCATAGCGTAGTAGAGATATTACAGTCAAAAGTGTCTCAAAAATGAAATCGGAAAGTCTCATGCTCTCTCAACATGAAAAGCATGATTGCCAATTGTTGAAGTTACTTTCCTTGTTGGGTCTCAAAGTGGTGCTCTTAAATTTTAACAAAAATTATTAACAAAGGTGTGCTACGCTATGCAACATAGCATAGCATAGGGAGCCAGTGTATATGCTACTCAGCTACGCTAGACAATGTAGATAGCGTAACACTTGAGAAGAAGCCTCAGGACATCTCTAGAAGTTCCATAACTCATCGTCAATAGTCATTTCTACTTTAGCATCTCCTCAATAGCCAAGATCAGCAGCTTGCTTTGTTTTGTGGACCCCTTGTTGATCCCCAAAAGTTGTCCCTACACTTGACCCTCCTTGAAAGAGTAGGGAAGATGTAGTCCTAAAGCACAAGCTCCACTTTGCATTTTTTGTAGGTATTTTTTGTAAAAACAGGGAATTCTTTAGATTTTGGCACATGCAGTATGGGCAATATGGTCACAGTTTGGTAGATTTTTGGTTCCTATTCTTATTCCATTTAGACTAGCACATTAGCGTAGCACCACACTTTGAGCATAGCACACCAACATGGCACATCCATGTTCATGCTACGTGGGACCCAGGACACGTGGCATCCAAAACACTTCTCTTCCCCAACCCTGGCCTTATAAATACCCCAATAAATGACATTCTAAGGTTTGGCTTTTGTAGTCAGCTTTGGTAGGAGATTGGCGAAGAAAACGTTGATGAGCAGAAAATCCCAGCATTAGAGCCTTCCAAATGTTCATCCTGCTCTTGAGCCCAAACATGACACCTTCTCGGACACAACATAGCAACTCTCAGACCAGTAAGCATCAACTCCTCTGTGCCTATCAACACCATGTCTGTAGCACTCCAAAGAGCATAACCATATTGCCCTACTACCCAACTATGTCTGTTCAACGTTGCACATAAATTGTACACATCATTCAACCAAAAGCCACGTCCCCCAATCTTGGGGCAGTGCATTCCTTGTCTCATACTCTCATTTCATTCTTTTTCTGTAGCATTTTAAATTGTTAGTGTGTCTATTTCTTTGTATTTTCATATGCACCTATGCTCATATTCTCTCACTATTGTACATGTTACACGCCTACTTATGTCAAACTCTTATACGTGACACCGAAAAATCATTATCTATGAATGGTTATTTGAAACCACATAAGCCCCTGATCGGTCTCAAGGTGCCTTGTTTCCATTTTTCCCAACATCTCCCTCCTACAGACTCGAGGTTAGGCTATGCAACTTGCAACCTCTCGATGTTCTAGCCATCAAAGTTTCCAAATGCTATAGTTTTTGGTGCTAGAAGGAGGGCCTGAACCTCCATCCTATGTGCTATGGGTAGTCCTACATGCTTTCTACACCCTCGTTAGTAGCAATAAGCTAGCATAGACATAACATCCTTGTGGACTTGCTACAGCAGTGTTTGGCTCTTAGGCCAACGTAGCAGTGGTCTACATCTGCGTCAGTGTAGATTGGTTCCTATTGACGGTTCCACTAGAACCCCGTAGGATGAAAAGCCCGAAATTGTCTACTGCATTACACTATCTCTATTCCATGTAGCGTAGCATGAATAGTGTAACACTTGTAGTGTAACACTTTTCTCTAGCATAGCAATTCCCCCTAGCGTATCATAACAGTGTAAACCACTATTTTTGGTAGTTCCTTTAGAATTTCTTTTTCCTTGCTATTTAGGCACATTAGCTCAAAAGTTACTATATTTCACCATTTCCCATTGATTACTATATTTTCCACATCCTCTTTGACCCAACAAGAATGAATCCACCTAACACCTCTCCTGCCACTTTGGGCTTGGAAATAGCTCATCCCCTACAATGTGGGATGGATCACGAGCAACCACTTAGCCCAGTATGGATACCACAGTAGTCTCTTTGACTACAACATCAATCGCCTAAACATATGCCTCGTGACCAAGAGTGATACAACTTCTTATGTGCAAAGATCCAAGCAAGCCTACTATTAGATCTTCATGAATTCAAAGAAAAATGTAATTTTAAAATTATCCACCAAAATGGAAGGGAGTTCCTTCCTACTCCTGAGATCGTCATCTTGCTCACTAAAACATTTCAATGGCTTTTAAACCAACTTGTGCAATTGGGTGGGCCAAGAGAATGGAACACAATGTCTCACTCTGATGAACCTCTTCATGATGGAAAAGAGGAGTTAGAATCCCACTCTAAGGTGGTGGCTTCATCTATGCCATAGCTACTCAGTCTACTTCCACCTTTCATTCACACCAATCACAATCTTCTGGTTCTTTTGTGACTGCCACGACACTGCCCCATCCCAAACCCTCCTTGGTGATGGGTAGTCATCAAATGTTGTCATCACAACAACATGCAGGGCCTTTGACTTCATTCCCCTTTATCATTCCTTCTCAGTCCATTCAAGTTACAAAACCAACATCTGTGATGCCTACACTTCCTTATGTGCATACCATGCCCACATCACAACCATATGTAAGTCCTACTTCTATTGCCTCTTCTATACCCATTCCACCATCAGTAGCAGGCCCAACCTCAACCGCGTGGTGGATAGCAATGTCTTTTCCTATGGTTCAAGTGTCTCAAATGCCACAATATGTGTAGCGCCACATGTATCAAGCATCACACATGGCATAACCAACCATGGGGCTGTGGGCTGCTCCAACAACTGGACACGTAACCATCCCCATGACACCACCAATGGTAGCCACTCCAGCAGCATCACCCATTGGGCTGTGGGTCACTCAGGTAGTGCCACCAGTGGGAGCCACTTTGATAGCACCTCTAATGGGACTAGTTGCTACACCAACAACACCTCCAATGATGGCTACTCTAGTAGTTCTAAAAGAGATCCAATTCGTGCAACCTCCCGTAACACCCCAAGGACTGGACCAAGCCTTTCCGCTTATCCAGACCCTCACGGATGAACTTAAGCAGCTTAAAGCTACCAACTCTGCAATGGTCCAAGTAATGGACATTTACCATGATGACCTAATCAGCCTAGTTGTTCCTTCAATTGCGTTGCCCCTTGGGGTACAACTTCCCCAATTTACAAAATACAATGGAGAGGGTGATTCGAACACCCACCTAGTTACCTTCAAATCTAAATCCTTGTTATTACAACCATGGCCACATGTCATCATTCGTGTTTTTTCCATGTCATTGACTAGTAAGGCTTTGGATTGGTATCATGCATTGTCTCATGCATTGATTTCAACATTAGAAGAATTATTGAGCCAATTTGTGACTTACTTCAAGTATAACTTGAAGCTAAAACTTACCTTAGATCAACTTATGAACATTAAGCAAGAACCATTAGAACCTGTTCAAAAATTTATACAATGCTGGACTACTGCTTTAAATGAAATCCATGAACCGATCACTAAATCCCATTTACTTGCTATCTTTAAAGGGGCTATAAATGATTTCATCAAATCTAAGTTATATTACTTAGTTTCACGTTCCCTTAGTTAGGCATTCATTAAAACAAAAAGTATACAAGATGCAATAGAAGCAATTAAACACCCAACTTATGTAACTTAAAAAAATGTCTACACAAAGAAAGAGAAAGAAAAGGGAAAGGCCACTATAGCCACTATGGCTAATGAAACTAAGCCCAACAACAAACAACCTGCCAAAGCATCTAAAACCACAACCACTACTACCAAAGTGCCAAGCTCTAGCAACACGGGGATTAGCCAACCTGTAGCATCCATGGCCATGGCACAAGCTACGCTGAGGCCAAATTTTAAACATAAGGATCACTGAAAATATACTCCATTGCCAATTAAGCTATCAAAGTTGTTGGACCAACTATTGAATGTTGGGCACATTTAGTTTAAGAAAATGTCAATGGAGGCCTGTAAGTAGCACAAGAGATATTGCAAAATCCTTCGTGACCCCTCTATAGCCATGCCTAACAAACCTCCTGTGCCTAAAAATTTTAGGCTCAAACAATTTTGTAACTACCACCAATTTTGTGGTCATGATATCAACTATTTCCTAGCATTAAAAGATGATGTTCAATGAATGATCGATCAAGGCAAGTTGGTCCTTGATGAAACCAGCCCTATCCAGCCTGAAAACTAGTCGATGAATGTTTACAAAGATCCATTGAATGCCAATAGCGCTAGCTATACTATCAATGCTATTAGCGTTGATGATAATATGGAGTTCATACAAAAGCCATTTGTGGTCCATGTGCCTTCTCAGAGGGCTGAGGCTTCAACAACACTTCAGCCATAATCCCCTTCTGTCATTAAGACATCATCACAAGGGCCTATTACCCCTTTCGTAGTAAAGGTCCCTCAACACGTTGCCCCAAAAACATAGGCACCCTTTGTTATAAGGGTGCCAAAGCATACACATTCACTACCTATTCAAAGTCCAATGGTGGGAACTGCATCACAGCCTCCTCATCCAAGGAAATGTGATGAATGCCTAGCAGATAAGTTGGCTAGAGAATGTACTACATTAGGCCCCCCAAAGCCCACCCCTTATTGGTAGTTCCTATGACTTCATCATCAAAATACATTGGTATCAACAAACATATGCAACAATCGCATCCCCCAACACCCCCCCCCCCGATCCAAAAAAGGTTATGGTTTAGTCCAAAGCCACTCTGCCTCCTCGGGAGATTCGTCTTTTAGGGCATATAGAAGAAGCAAAAACAAACAAACAACCAGTTAGTGGGTAGGACTTTCTAGATGCACTTTCATAGGTTAGACAAGCTTTGAAACAAAAAAATACAATGCTAAGCTTGTATGATTTAATAATGACTTCTATGGCCCACCGTGAGCCTTTGGTTCATATGTTGGCATCTATCCCTATTATTGAAAACATGCCAGCTGAGGAGAGAGCCATCCATGTCGTTAGGCTTCCATCTATGGTGGCAGAACCCCGACCAACTCATCTCATTTTTCATGACAAAGCCATTAAATTTGACCTTCAAAATGTTTAGGTAACAACTACCCCCATGTTTATAATGATTCATGTAGGTCATTATAGGATTTGTAGGATGCACATCGATGACGGAGCTGCAACTAATGTGATCCCATTCCCCATTGTTAACAAGTTGGGCCTGGTGGATCAAATCAAGCCCACAAGAAGTGGTGGATCAAATCAATCCCATAGTGACTTCTTATTTAAAGTTATTTAATGGGGCATGTGTCATGGTTAAGGGAACTATTACTATTAATTTTGTGGTAGGGAACCAATTTCCCACTAATGTAGAATTTATCATGGTAGAGGAGATACCCGAGTTTAACTTGATCTTGGGAAGATCATGGTTAGCCCAATTAAGGGCTATCTCCTCACCTATACACCAAGAAATTTGCCTACCCTACGTAGGTTCAGAGGTGGTGATCTTTGATGATGATAGATCCCCTTGGGCTATAAAAAATATAAACATGGAGCAAGGATTAAAGATAGAAATCTCTGAAGATGTATCACCTATCCATACTGAAATTTGATGTTTAGTAAATGAGTTGGTTGAAACCACCAACTTACGCGAAGAAACCATGTGGGCCGAATTATCCTTTCAAACAACAGATGACAACTTAGAGGAATATCACCTCACGACCTCTTGGCCATACACCTTGCCTAACCCACATCAGGTTAGGAAATAGTTACGTGATTAGGGTCTATTCCTACTTTACTTCCATGAATCTTTTGGCTTTAATACTTTTGTTTGTATAGTCTCAATCGTGCATTATGTTGGTCACTTGCATTAGTTATATCGCCATGGCCCAGAATGGCCTTAAACTATCACACAACCCACTAAGGCCTAAAATTGGCAACCCACCTTTTGAGATTACATTACGTATGGCTTGAAATGGCCTAAAACTAGCTATGGCCTGAAATGGCCTAAAACTAGCTATGACTTGAAATGGCCTAAAACTAGCAATAGCCTGAAATGGCTTTAAACTAGCCATGGCCCGAAATGGCCTTAAACTATAATACGGCCTGAAATGGCCTAAAACTAGTGATGGCCCGAAATGGCCCTAAACTAGCCATGGCCTTACACTAGGGCATGGGGCCCACAAGAGGCCCAAGTACATCAACAAACAATATTAACCAAAGTAAATAAGATAAGTATCTCACGTTTCATTAAACTACAAATATATATATTCCAAACTTGAGTCCATACTAAAAGTGGCAACATTGCCTAACAACAAGGGTTACATTTCAAAGAAAAAAATGTTTTCAACAAGCCATGGATCTTCGTTGGTGTCTTTATCTGTTGTTCCACTATGTCTCGCATTCTCATTTGATCCTACATGAATCAAGAATAAAGTAATGCATCAACGAGTGAGAAATGGCAATGCATAAGGCTCTCACCAAATAAAATACAAGAAAGTAAAGCTTGGCTAACCTGAGATGGGCCAACATCCATCTCTAGAGGTATTTTTTCAAGGCCAGACACTAGGTGTCATAGAATCTCTTCCTCTGTTAAATTGACCCAATCCTCTTCTCCTAGATCAATGCCTACTGTAATCTTTCCTTTTTCCACAACTATCTGGGCAGGTGGCCCTAGGGAAAAGGTGGTAGTGGTGGTCTCCCTAGAAGGCAAGGTCATCTCTCTCTTGGGAGATTCGCTCACAACTACATGCTTTGCAAATTTATAGTAGGCCCAAGTAGCGCCAATTACATCAAGAAATAGCTCACAAGTATCCCATTCTATAGATGCATCTCAATATTTTTGGTGATAGGTAGTACGTTCCATCTTATACATGTGTTTGTGGTTCTTTTGTGCCTACCCCCACTCATATACTTTGGCACTGTAATCCTTCAAATCTTGATTCTTCTAGGCTAACAACTCCATTTGCAAACACTGTTCAATTACTTCATGGGTAGCCTCGTTTTTTCCATGTACAGCCACCCAATATCTAGCATAATCGATTACGGTCGTATGCCAACTACCATCAAAAGTATCACAAGCCATTAAGAACTCATTCCTTGACTGCAAATTTTCTAGCTCAACTGCCTGACTTGCTTTCTCTTTCTTAAGTTTTTGGACCCTTTTCCAAAGGTCTTTGTTAACGCGTCTACACTCCCACAATGATCATGTTGAGTATAGCGCACATTTTCTTGCCTCCTCGTATACATGACGAGGCACCTCAGTTACCTCCAAAGGGAGTTTACGCACAGCATCGAATTCAACCACTAGTTTTGGATCCCACTTAAGTCGAGAAGCTGTTATATCAAACATGAGGAAGATCAATTATAAGATGATGGCAAAAAATTGAATAACATAGAGAGCAAATGCCGTAGTTCAAACACACCCATCTTGGGGTCGATTTTCCTTAAGCAGTCAATCATATCATCAACTACCCCTTCCATAAAAGTAAATTTATCCAGGGTTTTTGTCCATGGCTATAGGAAAAATGAAGAGGAAGACTCAGGATCCTTAGTAGAAGTAGTGCCTGCTATGTAATAAAGCATGTTAGCATTGTGAAGAAGAGAAAAGGGAAATTCAGAAGCAACATAAATGATAGTGTAAAGCTCCTAACCAACAAACCCTCTAGGGTAAAAGCAGGGGGATCACCCATCGGCACACTATCAAACAAATCATCAAACTCACTGACCTCAAATTATAGCCCTTCTTCCTCAAACTACCTTAAAAGTGTGGTAGCATCTTCAACTATCATGTGCCCCTCGAGTTCTAGGGCATATTCTACAAAAGGTTTGTCTATAGTAGGGGCTTCCTCCTCTGCTGTGGGGGCTTCCTCCTCTACAACAGGGGCCTCTGCCTCAAGAGCGAAAACCTTTTCTTTATCTACTAAACATAAGCCAAAGCTAAGATGCTAACCCAACATGTACATGAAAAAGAAGAAAGCAGTGAGCAAGACAACTAAGGAATACTCACCAACAAGTGTAGGTTGCACATTACAAACTTCGATCCATAATCTTTTGCCCCTTCCCTAGCTTATACGTGGAGGCTCTTCTACAGGATGAGGCTTCTTAAGTTGCAACTTTCACTTCACCATTTCTGTAATAAGGCGTGCCCCCCTCACTATGTTACCCATGTTTGTGGGGGTAGGGGCCTCTCCAAAGCTATCTAGTGCATGAAAAGATGGTCCCACCCGATCCTTCATCGTCATTGAAAAGGACTCCCCGATAGCTTCTAGGGGGTCCTGAGATTGGGTGGTGCAAAATACCTAACAGATCCATGGTTTGGATATCTAGGAACGATCTTATAACACCCAGATTCTCTTCTCTTGGACCACCAAGAATTTGACAAACTATCGTAGACAAGCTATAAAACAGGAGAAATGCACATTGAAACATGTGTCAAGTTTGTCATGAAGCTTAACCATTTTGGACCGCAAGCCTTCTAACAAATACTTAGCCCAATTATAATGTGTCCCCTCTTCCATGATGTCTCTCATGATCTAGGCTTTCCCTACCCCAAGAATCTTTCCTTGGGAAAGCAGCTTGGGAAAGGCATGAACTCAAAAGATAGGGTAAATCTATTAGGCTGCCTCTAACTTAAAACTGTTCATGTAAATTCTCTTGCGATCTTTGTTCATCCCTAGCCATTCTTATATGTCCCCTTGATGGTTTACATCTTAGTCTTCTCTCCCACAAGTAAACCATCAAAAGGGATGCTGAAAAGATTTGAAAAAAGGCTATTAGTAATTTCAAACACCACCTACACATTATGGACTCGTGTGCAAAAGTGGTCAACACTTTCTATAAAAGAATCGACAACAATGAGCATTTCTGTAGCTAGAATGCTAGGATTTACTACCAAAAAGAGGTTCATGAGCCTAGCCTCTTGGAGCCCCATTGCACAGCCAATGCTATGACTCATCAACGTCACCATACTTAAAGAAGAGGTTGGCTTCATTACGTTCTAAGATGATTACCGTAACCTCCTTAGACTTGGTCTCAACTACAATAATCAAGAATAAAATTAGCCAAAAAAATAACAAAATCAATCAATCAAGAGCACATGACAAAAAACACATAACCTAACTCACCTGGTGTGAATGGTGTGGGGAACAATGATCTTTTCACTAGAACTTCTTCTACGGTGGGTACCCGACAAGATGCCCATTCGCCATCCAACCACCCGAGTTCCTCACATTTCAGATAGAACATAGTGTATTTGGTTGGATAGGTTTTTAATTCAGCCCCAAGTTGTTCTATGACCCAAACATGCACATTCTCAGTAGAAGAGAACTCTTGTAGGGCTGTTTGAGCTAACACTAATGCCCCCTCTTGATCTGAAGGTCTTCCTTGTCAATCACAAATCTGGCAACCCATAGAACACAATAAGAATTCCAATGTATACATGCTAAATGATATAACATGTCTAAGTATCTTCATAGGACTCACCTACCAGCATAGTAGACGGTCCTAGGTGGGCTCTGAAAGAAGGTGCCCATATGGTAAGCAATGAACAATATGTTGTACTTGTGATAGCACTTAAATTCAAGCATGGTCCAAATCCAAGATAGGAGTCTCAAGCCTTTGGGATGTTGACTTGAGCCCCCTACCCTTTCTATTTTAGTGGATCCATCAATCATGAATCTCAGGATGCCTTGGTTCGTCCCAAGTAATAACATTTCAACCAAAACACCTATTGTCTCAGCTGACAAATGTGACCATACTATTACACTAAAATGACATAGTAGGAACTTCAAAAACTCCCACATGCCTTCCCAAAACCAAACTGCCTAGTCTCTTACTCGTGCATGGGGAGGGGGGACATTATTCATAAGGGTACTTAGACAACTTAGAACCCCTACTAGCTCGATTATGATCAAGATTGGTTTTAACATAACCCTGCATGGCACAACAAAAACATTAGTTTACAAAATTTTTTGAAAAATTTTTCTAAGTGTTCGTTACACTATTGTATAGCGTAGCAGCCCCTTGTATAAAAATTTTTCTAAGTATGAGACATTACACCCATGATACCATCAAGCGTACCAAAAATTTTCCAAGTATTCCTCCCACAGCGTAGTACCTGCATCACGCGCAACGTAGATTCTACGTCCCGCACGCGTAGCGTAGAGGCTACACCTTGCATGCATAGTGTAGTGGCTACATCACACACAACATAGTAGCATAGTGATTATGCCCTACACAACATAGCGCCTGCATCACACGCATCATGGTGACTATGCCCAGTGTAGTGTAGTGGCTGCATCATGCATAGCATAGTGGCTACGTTATGTGCAGCATAGCAACTATGCCCCACGTAGCGTAACAAACACTAAAAATGCAACATATCTTGTTAGTTACACTATCAAAGGCAACACAAACTAAAGAAAAACATAATGTTTGCAAAGCCCCTGCCCTGTTCCATCATGTGGAACTTAAGAAAAAACCTCCCCACGCATGCTACGCTACCCTAAATTCTCCAAACCCTCATCTAGAAAAAAATAAAAGATAGGTACATCACCCTAGTTGCAATAATGGTAGCCGTGACCACAATGCCACGGCCATGATGGTAGCCACAATGGTAGCGGTAATAGCCACGACATGGCTATGGTAGCAGCCACCACCATGGCAGCAATAGCCACAACATAATGGCCATAGTAGTCACGGCAACTAGGGCGTAGTAGCCATAGTAGAGACAGTGGCAACAACAGTTCCTCAGAAATAATAACAAAATAAGAACTACAAACAAAAATGTGCAACATAACCAAAGGCAGCATAGCGGCTTACTGAGCAAATGGTGCCTCCTATCGTTCTTCGATCCGTGCTCTAGGAAGCCATCGCAAGGTGCACTCCCCTTTGTCTACATTGGTGAGACCTTGATGTCTGTGCTCACTCATACATGCCATTGTTTTAACATCAAACATAGGCCTGTCAGTGGTTACGCTGCAACTGCTATGCTCTCTCTCTGAATAGTGCTATGCTCTGGGCTGTTAGCTTTGGTGGAGAAAATAATAGGTTTACCATGGGTAAACCCCTATTCTACCCTTCAAGGTTATAGGACATGTTACTTTTTTAAAATGTCCCATGTCCCACTTGTAACGTGGGACACCCCATGCCCCATGCATAACGCAGAACATCCTATGTCCTGCATGTAATGTAGAACACCCCATGTCTCGCAGATAACATGGGACACCCCATGTTTCCTACTGCGTAGCACATAAACGTCCAAAAAAACAAAAATAATGTTTAAAATTTGATTCAACCCCTCATTCTATAAGCACAGTGATAGTCTGCTATGACCTTAAACTAGTCATCCCCCATTCACTATGACGTTAAACTAGCATAGAGATCTGTTGGGACCTTAAACTAGCACATCATGGCCTGCTAGGACCTTAAACTAGCACAGCATGATCTACCCAGATCTTAAACAGGGACCACAGTTTGCTAAGACCTTAAGATAGCACATCCGATGGTCTACCAAGACCTGAAACTAGGTTCGCAAGGTAACCTCTCTGGTTCACTGCATGGGACCTTGCGAACAAGCGAGCAAGAGTGTTTCCCATCTTCCATTATTAAGCATTGCAGTTCCAGAATGAAATTTACAACATCAACACCCTCTGGGAAATTTGTAACATTGCCATCCCTGCCATCTTTCTAATCTTCTAGAGATGTTATTTGACATCTTGTTGACCTTCTAGTGCTACCGTGACCATCGTCAATCATCTTGGTCGTAGCTTCCTTCGTCAGCACCTCCTACTAGAGTCCTAGTACTAATGTGGCCTAGCCACAAGGTCACCACCCTCTAGCCCTTGCCATCATCTAAGTCTAGAAGAACATTCAACAACTGGGCTTCTCACCCTATGGTTGAATTTCCTAACTCTTGCCTATGGTGGGGATTCTTGAGCACTTGCATCATCATTACTCCTAGCCTCTTAAGTGCTCACTTTCGGTGTGGCTGCTGGAGTTTTTTTAGCCTCCCATTACCAAATTCTACACTGGCCTTCCTTCTTTGGATATTGCATGTGCCAAACACAGCACTCACTACCTTGGTAATGTCCCAAGCAGACAGGACTTCGCCCTCACTACACATGATGGTTGTTTTTTCTGGTTTTCTCTCTATTATGTTTGTAGGATAAGGCTGGGATGGTGCCAATCAAGAATATTTTTTACCATGAGAGTAGGGCCCTACATTATTCCAAAGTACCCACTTCGACTGGCCTAGCGACTTGAGAGTGCATATCCTCACATCCTTTACAATTTCTAGCATCACCTTGCAAGCTTTTCTAATGCACATGCAACCCTTTCCTGTGCTTAGCCACCAGGCCCATGACGGACGTAATGCAACTCATCCCATGGGAGGCCTCTATAGGTAGGTCAAAGCCCCACATGGATGTAACACAACTCATCTTGGGGAGAAAACACCTATCCTACAATGATGACACAGTTTCCTTCAAATGGATATGGGTGTGCAATTTCCTTTAAAAAAAAGAGAAGAAGTAAGCAAAAAAAAATAAGAAAAGAAAAGAAAAAGGAAAAAGAACTAAAATAAGACATGTGCCCAAGTCAAAAGGCACAAGTGCCATTTTGCAACCGCCTCAGCCTTGGATCGACCATCTCTAAGCACTTCGATGAGAGGTCAAAATCCAAAGGGGAAAGACACCCATGCATGCTGACTCCATCATAAGCACTCCAATGAGGGATCACACTATCGCAACAGTTCTTGTGGCATCGCATCCTACACTTTTTCCCTAACCCAATCCCCTCAAACCTGTCCCCTATACTCTATCATACTTCACTTCCCTAGCACTCTCAAGCACAGCAAAGCATCCTTTAAGTGGACACTAATGAATGTTGTTGGTGTTGTGTTCATCATGGTGTTTCATATTCTTTGTCAACATCTCTAGGAAAAATCCTCCAGATATCAACAAAGAGGGCTACTAAAACACCATCAATTTTGGGCTCTCATGATTCAGCAAAGTCTTGAAACCTAGGCGAAATATCTCCAAATGTGGTATCATGATGGGCCGCACAGATCGCATGGCATCCCAGAAGTCCAAATGCCTACAAAGATTTTGCTGATTCTATCTACTACACCCCTCAGCACGGTCAATGTAGCATCCATGTCCACAGCCAGTTTCCACCAACAGGACATTGAGGATGGACTAAACAATTCAGCAAATTTTCTATCTTCTAGGCCATCCTAATTGCCAGTCCACCCAAGTGCTAGGCTAGGAGCAATCAAAAGTGTTTAGGATGTGTAAAAAAATTCAACAAATTTTCTATTTTTGACCTGTTACACTACGCTATGCTGCATAGCATAGAAAGCGTAGCAGGCCATGCAGTGCTAAAGCTTTCCCAAATGTTGAACTAGACATAGAAGATGCATTTGAGCAATTCTTTGGGCTCTAAGGATGCTTGTCCTAATGCATCCTCAGAGTATGATCAGCGTGACATGGAAGAATAAGGCAAGTTTCACGAAAGTCAACCTAATCTGGATGCTACGCTGTGCTACGCTGCATAGCGTAGCATAGCGTATCGAGGTGCCAACATCCACAAAATCTTCCTTCAACTTGTTTTGACATGAAAAATGCACTTGACCATTCTTCAACCTCTGAGACTACTTGTCCCACTTCATCCTTAGAACATGACCAAGGTCCCATGGTAGAGCATTGCAAGTTAAGTTAATATTCATCCAAAATTAGGTGCTACGATGTGCTACATTGCATAGTGTAACACAACGTAGCAGAGATGTCAAGGTCAAAAGTGTCTCAAGAATGAAACCGAGAGGTCTTAAGCTCTCTCCACATGAAAAGCATGATTGCCAATTTTTGAAGTTGCTTGCCTTTTAGGATCTCAAAGTGGTGCTCTCAGTTTTTAACAAAAATTATTAACAAAGGTGTGCTATGCTGTGCTATGTTGTGCAATGTAGCACAGTGTAGCGGGCTAGTGTTTACACTACTCAGCTTCACTGGACAATGTAGATAGTGTAACACTTGAGAAGAAGCCTTAGGACATCTCTAGAAGTTCTAGAACTCATCGTCGATGATCATTTCTACTCCGACATCTCCTCGACAACCAAGATCAGCAGTTTGCTTTGTTTTGTGCACCCCTTGTTGATCCAAAAAAGTTGTCCCTATGCTTGGTCCTACTCAAAAGAGGAGGGAAGACGTAGTCCTAAAGCACAAGCTCCACTTTGCATTTTTTGTAGGCATTTTTTGTAAAAATAGGGTGATTCTTTAGATTCTGGCACATGCAATATGGGCAATATGGTCATAGTTTGGTAGATTTGTGGTTCTTGTTCTTCTTCCAGTTAGAGTAGCACATCATTGTAGCACCACACTTTGAGTGTATTACACCAACATGGCACATCCACGTTCATGCTACATGAGACCTAGGACACTTGGTATCCAAACCACGTCTCTCCCCCAGCCCTGGCTTTATAAATACCTAGTAAATGACATTCTAAGGGTTGGCTTTTGCAGTCAGCTTTGGCAGGAGATTGATAAGTAGAAAGTTGATGAGCAGCAAATCCCAGCATTAGAGCCTTCCAAATCTTCATCCCACTCCTAAGCCTGAACGTGACACCTTCCCAAACACAGTGTAGCAACTCTCAGACCAGCAAGCATCAACTCCTTTGTGCTTGTCAACACCAAATTTGTAGCACTCCAAAGAGTGTGACCATATTGCCCTGTTGCCCAGCTATGTTTATTCAACGCTGCACACCAATTGTACACATCATTCAACCAAAAGCCATGTCCCCCAATCTTGGGGTGGTGCATTCCTTGACTCACACTCTCATTTCATTCTTTTTGTATAGCATTTAAAATTGTTAGCATGTTTATTTCTTTGTATTGTCATATGCATCTACGCTCATATTCTCTCACTATTGTACATGTTGCACGCCTACTTATGTTGAACTCTTATATGTGATGCTTAAAAATAATTATCTACAAACAATTATTTGACACCACGTAGGTCCCTCATTAATCAACCAAATCACTCAAGGTGCCCCATTTCCATTTTCCCCAACATCACCCTCCCATGGACTCAGGGTTAGGCTGTGCACCTGACAACCTCTCAATGTTCCATCCAATAAAGTTTTCAAATGCTACAGTCTAGAACTTGATGATTAGGAAACTATTAAAGATTATTAGCTAATGTTTAAAGATAGCAAAAAGACAAAGCTAGTTTTTAATTAACACAAGTAAAAATACCCATAGTATTTTCTAGTAAAACAAAGTATGGAAATCAAATTGTTAGCTCAATACTCTAACTGAAGCTATGTAGAGGTATCTATGCCTTGGTGGATCCAAAGACTAGTGGCCACCTAAAACAAGAGAATACACTATTTGGACAATGTTGTTTCCCTCCTCCAACATACTTCACCATAAGTGATATTTCTAACATTGTTTTCCCTTTCTATTTTTTTTAATGTTGCTTTTGTTTTGTTATCTATTTCTTCTATCTCTCTATTCTTCCTTTAATCCCCTCTCTATTTGTGTCTCTTTCCTCTCTCACTGTCTACATTGTAAGGATTTAAGTGGATTTTCTCTACTCCAATAAGGGTGTCATTGAGAATTTTAAGTAATTTAGGAAGTGAGTGATGTGAGGAAGAACTATCATTTATTATTGTGTCTGTGCTATGATCTAACCAATGCCCTAGTTTTATGGCATAGCACCCCACCATAGGTGTATTAGCAATATCTTGTACTTTCTTTCCTATCATTCTACTTTGTTTTATTCCTGTTTGTAGGTCATTCATATTAGCATCGCCAACCCTGGCATCCATCATTCACTTCTTAATGGATTTTTCTTCAACCTTTTAGTAGTACCCATGAAGAAAATGTAATAATATACAACATATTTTCTTTCTACAAGCATCTCAAGAGATTGGATACCACATTTCACATCATCATTAGCATATGTATTTTTCCTTCTAAGTAAAAAACAATGTTACATTCTATAACTTGTATTATTTTGGCATCATTTTAAAGAGATAAAATTACATTAACATCAATTTTCATCTCTAAAGCATCAAAGAACAACCTATTTAATGTTAGACATCATACTAGCATTAATGGACCATCATCAAGTCATCACTTAGAAATTTCCTTAATGTTTTTACCTAATTGTAAAAACAATGACACTTACTTCCTAGCAACATTGTTTTTCACATCATTTTCAAGGATAAAAACATCTCAATCATCTAGCATCTTTCTAGCATTAATCATCCTTCTAACAAGCATAAGACACCATCTAAGCATGATTCAACACTTCATCAAATGTTTATCATATCATCATACAACCTTTTTTAGTACTTGGAAATTTTTTACCCATAAAACAACTTTCTACCTAGTCACATCATTTTTGGCATCATTCTCATCATCCAATGTCATTTTGGAGCAAAATCAAAGTATCTAGAAAATTCTTCACCCACATTTAGTGTCATTTCTTTATAAAAGCCAAGATATTTTCTCTCCTATAAATAGAGGACTCATATCAACATTTCATAGTAATAAAGCTCTTTTGACATCTTCTTCTTTTTTGCATCCATCCTGGTCATCCATCATTAGAAATTTCTCTATCTTCCTTGAACGGGTGTCCATTTTCTTCATTAGTTTTATCTCCCTTAAGCAATCTATCTCAATTCCATAATTTTGTGACATGTTGTAATTTAAATTTCATCCTTTGCAACCTCATCAATGACCTTTAGTGCATGTCATCTATTGCCTGAGGGCTTCTACAATCTACACCAAATCATTGGCATCATCACCTATTTTCCATAATTACCCCTTTGCATCTTAACATCATTAAAAACCTTTACCAACAACATCAACATTAGCTTTGACATTAGTTGCAGTACTGACATAAGGCTGTGTAATCATTATTCCCCTCATCATTAGCCCACTACTAGCTAATTCATCATCACCAACATCGATTCTAAAAGCATAATTTTTGGGGCATACTTTGTATTCTCAATCACCTATTTTTCTCAATTTATTTTCTCAAAGAAAACCCTCACTTTTCTCTACCTTTTTTCATCTGCATTTGAAGTTATATCTACTTTTTAACTTATTTGTTTTTTTTTTTAATAAAGTGAAAGGATCAACTCCTCTTCACTTTACATTACTAGCATTATTTTTATCATGTTATCACATCTTTGCATTTTCTCATTCTTTTTTTATCATTTTTATCATTCTTATTGTTTTGTCATTTCTATCATTTTTCTATCTCATTAAATTTTTAACTTTAACATCCATTTTCTTATTTTTATTATTTTATCATATTCATCAATATCATTGTTTTTCATTGCTATAATCCTTTTATCACATTCACATTGATCATTTTTCTTTATCAATCTTTTCTAATCATTTCATTTTTCTACATTGCATAAGCTTTCTAAGTTTGTACTCAATTTTGAAAAATGGAGTCCCAATATATTAGTGTTTCCAACTATTCATCAAAATGCAAATCAACTCATTTATAGCCACAAGCTAAGTTGATCTTCTTGGTAAGTATAGAGGTAGTGTATATTGTCCTCAAGGAATAATTTTGCTACAACATTCCTTGTATGAAAATCATCTTGGAAATGAGCTATAGACTTGGAAAAGAGAAAGGTCTATAAGTTGTTATAGCGCAATGATCAAACACCTCTCTTCTTTCAATTGCAAGATTTTGTTCTCAACCAACAATTAGAATTGTTACTCATTAAGATTCTTAAAGAGGTCTCACCTTAAAGGGATCATTTGCACCGTAGTGACATTATTTGTCAAGTATTAACCATCTTTTCATAGCAGCATTTTCAAATCCAAGTATAATCTATGGGACCCATTGGAAAAATAATTAAATATTTTTTATTTAACTGAAAAAGTTCCAGAAACTCTTACTATGATAGTTTACAAGAAAAATTGTGGAACATTCTCCCTATTTGTATTTAGTATGAAATTTGATCTAAGAGATAGAAACATTTTCACTCATAAAACATGGCTTCTAGAGTCTATATGGAGTATGGTTTATAAGGCTTGTCATTTGAAAGGATTTATTGCATTTTAGAAAGTTTTTTAATGGAATCATAAAAATATTTGAAGTTGATAATTATCATTTTGACCAAGAGGTCAACTACTACCACCCCATCCAAGAAAGTCTTCCTCAATCATGGTAAAATAATTTTATTGTCATAATGGCCATAGGAATTATTATCTTGGTTGAGAGTTTATCATCTTAAAGGTGACATAAATTATTATTTTTGCTTAAAGTTTTGCTAAGAGGCCAACTACTTTGTTATTTAGACTTAAAAATTATTTTCATAAAGTTTGGTAAAGAGATTAACTTTTTCAAGAAAATTATCATTGAATAATGTACACCACCTTTGATTTTTTTTTTCAATGTATAAATTAATTATTAATGAATGAATTTGAGATTTTATTAATTTGAAAATATAAAAGATTCTTTAGGCCAAATAATAAATATATATCATAAATAAATATGTAGCTAAACTAATTTATCATGGATTCTGCTTTGTGTTACCTAGCAACTATAAAATGGGGACTTCTTTTATTTTAAAAAATAAAAAAAATATAGTGCATATACCAAAGATAATATATTACTATGCATTGGTAGATATTATTGACTAGTTGTGGTAATTTTGATAGTATTTTAAAATGAAAAAGCTTAAACACGAAAATGCCAAAAAGGGGTAAACTGATGTAAAGTTTAGTCCCCATGTAGTAGAACATGTAGTAGAACAAACATCACAGCATCCTTTCTACAAGCATGTTACTATTGATGCATAAATTTTGGACACATCAATGCCTAGAAAACTTGTTTAAAGAGACTATTCCCTAGGGCTCCTCTCATATGGGTACAAAAACGTCCAAATAGTCTCCGCTGGAAGGGCAACATGGTGTTTTATAAAACGTGACAGTCAAACTAAATAATTTTAATATATAAACAAAAATAGCAATCCAAACAACGGTAGTCCTATGTTAAAGAAACTGAAAAGAAAAGCATGGAATAACTTGCATAAAGAACAAGTAGAGTTTTCAAAAGAAACACAGGCTCTCTGTACAATAGAGACCTCAGTTTAGTTATAAAAATTTTAAAAGTAATAGAATGAAATGATGACTTACCTCAAAAATAAGCAAAAATAGAACAACTTCTGATGTAGCCAGTGCCTATAAAAAGCACACCTCCTCTAGCAAGGTTGCAACCTCCGGCTACTGAATCTACTCACTCTACCTTGAACTACCTCTAGAAAAGCCATCGAACAGGTAACAAAAATAGGAGAGAACATACCATGGGATTCCCACTATGACTCCACTTGGAGTAACCCCTTCTGCTGTAGCTAACTTTCTCCCCCTACTATGTTTGTTCTCCTTTCCTTGGCTCTGGCCCGATGATTTATTTGAGCTTGTCTGGCCCCTCGCTTTCCTCTACCTCTAGGTAGACCAATGTGCATGAGGAACTGTCACCCATGTGTAACTGGTGGTAGCAGAGTGAAAGCAGCAATGTCCATCATTGCCAATGCACAGCAAATGGCAGTTACTACAACGTGGACACACATAATGCAACGTGGACACACATAATGCAACGTGGACACACATAAGCATGAGCCTATAACCTACGGAAACATGACCCAGCACTGAACAGCCCCATCAATGCGAGAAACAGCCCCCATCAATGCAAGAAACAGCTGGGAACCACGCTACCATGACAATCTCCATCAAGACAGTGTGCAGGAAATGGCTACAGTTGAGTGGTCATAGAACGTGGTTGACACCCACATTTTAGCGCCAACTCATGTTCTGTTTGAACCTATCTTACAGCCATCTGCAATAGCCATTTGACAGAAGTGTCCTCCACCCGCTACGCTACATACAACATGCCACTTCGTAACTACTCGTGGTGCCACTATTTTAGGAGGCTTCGAAAAAAATCCCTACAATTTTTTGTTACAATTCCTAGCATCTTTGCCACGCCAAAATCGACCAGGCATGCCTCCATTCACATTTATGATTTATATGAACATTCTGTGCACTGAGCAACTGCCACTTTCTTGGCTGCAGCAGCAAGTCATCAAGAGCGATGGCGAAGAATAAAACATGAAATTAAATTATAACAGAGCACAGTCAGATTTTTCCCAATTTAGGTGGTTGCATCCGTGGACGTAAAAGATGCACACGTAAGGGCAGCGTTTGTGCTGGAATCCAAGGGTAACTGGCAGCATGCACGATCTCATCCCACGAAAGTTTGGCTCTGCTCAGTCTGTTATGGACGTTTAAGTTTCAAGGGTTACGATGAAGCCACCTTTGGTTCTACATTCTAACACTACAAGAGCACTAACTTCTCTGCGATGAGCCCTCCACCTTTTACAAGCAGAAGGCTTACCATTTGCCTTGCGAATGAACACAAAGGAAATAGTTTTAAAATGATAAAGATCATTCTCAAGATGGATAAAAAAATTGTATCGCGTTTGCAAAGTGCCACCATGATGAAGCCGACTAATAAGTATAAAAGATATTATTTAGGAATTATGATCATGAAGGGGTTCGCCGGTTACAATAAAATAAGACAGTTTCAAAATCGAAGGGCCTGCAACTGCTGTTTTGCTCTTGTGCAGCCACCGAACAATAGAAGAAAATGGAACAGC
>MNCI01021248.1:0-29628 GCA_015680685.1 Gnetum montanum | reverse complement strand
AGCCTAAATATACACGCTAGGTGACTTTTCTCACTTGGGGAATGAGGCTTTGACCACTTATGAGACATTTTTCAACCTCAAAAGTACAAATTATGTGAAATTACACATTGTGGATTACAATTTTTACATTTACAGTAAAATTTTACCTTGGGTTTCATTGGGTGAAAGCTACATGATGAAGATTAGTTATAACATGCAAAATTTTGTGATGCTTCAATGGCTCCTCTTTGTTGGTGTCTGGAGGATTGACCCAAGAGGCACTAACAAAGAATACAAAACATCATTGCATATTATAATGCTATAATGCATACAAGCCACATGAGAAGCAAGTTATCCAAGTCACCAATCTTGCTAGTTTAAGGTTGTAGCAGACCATTGAAAACAAGCTTTCTTGTTTACGCTCTGTCAACTACATCTACTATGGTTTTAGATAGGAATGATTGACCAAATTAACCAGCTCATTTCCATCCATGTCGGCTATTCTAAATGCTCCATTCCTATAGGCTTTGGTTACAAGGAAGGATCCTTTCTAGTTAGCTAAGAATTTGTCTACATGCTCATGGACAACCTTAAGGACTAGGTTCTCCTCCTTGATCTTGCACATGGTCAAGTTATGGTGATGCTGTCTCTTCTACCTCTCTTGATAGTGCTCAATGTGAGCAAGTGCTTGCATGCGTTGCTCCTCCACCAAATCTAGTGCTACTATTTGCAACTCCATGCTTTGCTCATTGTTAATGAAGTCAATCAAGGCTACTCAAAGCAATGGCACCTATAATTCAAGAGGTAAAATAACTTTAGAACCATAAACAAGGCTATAAGGGGTCATACTGATTATTGTGCAATAAGTTGTTCTATATGCTCATAATGTATGGACAAGCCACTCATGCCACTTCCTCTTGCTATTATTGAGCATCTTCTTAAGCAAGTTGATGATGGCCTTGTTGCTTACTTCAGCTTGTTCATTAGCTTGAGGGTAGTAAGGTGACAAGAAAGAATGCTTAATGCCTAGGTTGTGATAGAAATCCTTGGTTTCTTGGCTACTAAATTAAGGTTCATTATCCATAATTATGGTCATGGGTATGCCAAAATGAGATACAATGTTGCCTAGGATAAATTTGCAAACTTTTTTAGATGTGATCTTCCTTACAAGAATAGCCTCAACCCACTTGGTAAAGTATTTGGTTGCGATGATGATGAAGTTATTCCTTGCAGTAGGCTTAGGGCATTATAGGTCCAATGATATGTAACCCCCATTGTTGAAATGGCCATGTTATCTGAGTTGTATGTAATTCAGTTGGTGATACATGTATTAGGTTTCTATATCATTGGCATGTGTTACATCACTTAACCTTTTACAGGTAGTCATTTTCCATATGGGGCCAATAGTAGCCTAACTGTCTAATCTTAGTGGTCATGGCTCTAGGTCCTATATGTCCTCCACAAACTCCCTTGTTGACCTCCTCTAGGACCATTTTAGCTTTGATTTTACACAAGCACTTTAAGAGTATGCCATCATAGGAACGTCAACATAATGTGTTATCACCTACAATGACATACTACTTTGATCACTTATGTATGGCATCCTTTTGAGAAGTAGTCAAGCCCTATGAGGATTCCCCATGCATAAGGTAAATTTTGATATCATCATATCACTCCTTCGGAGGAGCAATATGAACAATGGCCACAAAGGTATCCTCAGTGTTCTATGTAAAGGGAGCAGCACAATCCACTGTTAAGGTGGGCAACTTGCTAAACACATTTGACATCACACTAAGGGCTAATGTTGCAATTGCATTAGCTATGGTGTTTTCATTTTAAGGTATGTGTTGGAAATCAATGTTTATGAATTATTATAATAATCACTTTTCTAGATCATAGTAAGGTTGTAAATGCTTAGGTTTTTATGCATATACTTTGGTTACTTGGTTAACCATGAGTTGTGAATCACCTTTAATGGCTAGGCATCTAATTCCCAGGTCACAATCTACAATCATCCCTCTAATCAAACCCTCATATTTCGCTATGTTGTTGGTACATGGGAATTCAAAATGATAGGCAAAGGGTTTTATTTCACCAAATGGGAATGTTATGATAGCAATAGCACTAGCCCCATGGGCGGTTGAATCTCCATTGAAGTTCATGACTAACTCATAGCCCTCGAGCACTTGGCTAACTATGTTAATGTGTTCATCAGGAAACTCAAGGTCTATGGTTACTTGGTCATCAATAGGTGAAAATATGAGATGTACAATTATAGCTTGATCTTTTGTTGAGGATTGAGAGATGTAATGAAGGTTAAATTTTGTAGTTATGGCTTTCCATTAGGCTATGCAGCTACTTTCATAAATGTTGATCATTATGGCTCTGAGTATGTTGTCCTTGCAAATGACATTAACTTGGCTTTTGAAGAGGTAGTATCTCCATTTCTTCAAAGAGAAGACTAGTGCTAGACAATACTTCTCCACTTTAGTATATCGAGTCTCGTGGGTAACTAAAGCATGGCTAAGGCATTTCTGCTCCGTCATCATATTTCTAACAATGCATAGAGGTGATGGATGTATAAGAGATGGCAAGATATGTGTAAAATGGTTTACCTTCTTGCAGAGGATAGACTATTGGCAGTTGTGTCAACTCTTGCTTAAGGTTTTCAAAGGCTTCTTGACATTGAGTCATCCACTCATAGTGCACTCCTTTCTTAAGCAAGTGTTGCATGGGTTGTAACTTATTCGTAAGCCTAGCGATAAACCTATGAATAAACTGTAATCTACCTTGTAATCCCCAAAGCTCTTTAAGGTTGGTAGGTGCTACTGATTTTGATATGGTCTTAACCTTATCAGGATCTATGCATATCCTTGCTTCAGAGACTACAAAGCCAAGCATCTTACTAGTCTTGACATCGAAGATACACTTCTTAGGATTAAGCCTAAGCTTGTACTTGAGGCATCATTCAAGCACAAGATCTAGGTCATTAAGATGATCATCAACTATCTTAGACTTCATGGCTATTTCATCTACGTAATCATTAAGCAAACCTAATAAGTAATCATTGAAGATATAGGTCATGGCTCTTTGGTATGTCACTCTGATGTTCTTAAGGCCAAAGGACATCATAGTATAATAAAAAGTACCCCTTGAGCTCATAAAACTTATGCTAAGTTGGTGCTATGGGTTGACCCTAATTTGGTTATATCCTAAGAATCCATCCATAAAGGACAACAAAGCATGTCTAGTTGTAGTATCAATAAGTTGATCAATACTAGGAAAAGGAAAGTCATCCTTGATAGTTACATTATTTAGGTCTTGACAATTAATGCAAATATGGATATTCCCATTTTACTTAAGGACTACCATTATGTTGGATACCCGTTCTACATAATTGAAAGACCTAATAAAACCTGCTTGTTAGAGCTTTGAGATTTCATCACAAACTGTCAAGGCCAAATCAGGTCTAATCTTACACACTTTTTGCTTAACTGGTCTAATGCTATGATCTATTATGATGTTGTGCTAGACTATATGTGGATCTAGGCCTAGCATATCTTCATATGACTAAGAAAATGCCTTAATGTTGTCTTGTAAGACATTGGTGATGTCTTGGGCACATTGAGGTTTTAGTGAGGAACTTAGTTTAAGGGTTTTCTCCTTACCACTGTGGGTTGTGATAAGAACCTCAACTAGAGGATCTTCAATTATGTCTCTCACTTCTAAGTTAAGGGTTTTGAGTATTTTTTTTAGGCCATTCTAAAGGTTTCTCTATTAAGACTATGCGATCTACAAGACTCTCAAGCTTAAGATCTAGGCAACCAGGGTCAATAAACCATTTAATATCACCATGAGGTTCATGTAGACATAAAGGCAAATTGATTTGCTCCCAGGTACTCATACTTTGATCCTACATATCAACCAAAAGCATATTAAGTGACACCTAGGTAAAAGCGAATAAATAATGTTAAAATGCCATAACACATATGTGAATTGAATGCAATGAGGGTCACTCAAGGTCATTAGTGAGATAAGGTAAATTCAGAAAAGTGTAACACATAAAGGTTAAAAAAGGGGAAGTATAAGGCTACAAATGGTCAATAAAGGCCATAATTTAACTAGTTTTAGGCCTTAGTAGGCCATGATGTTGGTTTATAGTCTTGGTAGATTGTGATGCCAATTTAAGGCCTTAGTAGGCCATGGTCATATGATGTCAAAACATTGTTAGGGAAGGTCAAACCCCACTGTTCGATACCATTTAAATGCTGAACAAAGGTAAATAGAGCTTTAATAAGATGAACAAGGAACATATAAGCCTATATAGAGGCTATAGAAGGTTAACAAGGTCAACAAGGCAACATAAGGCTAAAAAAAACCCAAAAGATTACATAATAAGTTAAAAATCAAGCAAAATAGACTATATATGATAAAATTTGGTTAATATAGGCAAAAAATGATTAGGTTTTGCCAATTTTAGGCCTTAGCAAGCCATGTTTTGAAGCTACACATCTATTAGATGAGTCCAAGCATTAATCAGGGCTATTTCTAGGTTGTTTAGACCTAAAAATTAAGTATTTTGAGGCTTCCATGTTGAGCTTAGCATGGAAATAAGGGCCCTTAGTATGGAGAATAAGTAAATTATGTTTTAGGATGTTTAGAGGTCCAAAATTAAGGTTTTGGGAGCTTCCTAAGGTAGCACAAGGTCAAATCCATCAAAATTAGGCTCCCCATAGATTTCTAAAGGTCAAAAAGTAGGGTTTGAAGTCTTCCCCTCTTGTTTCCACATTGGGCAACATGGAAAAGAAGGGGGTTCAACATGGGGAACCAAAATCCAAGAAAAAATAAGGTCAAAATGGTTAATTAGGTGGCAAAAGTCTAGATCTGGAACTTGTACATCTCCTAGCTTCATTCTGAGGCAATTTAAGGTCATTTTTTGTGTCAATAGCTGTCAAAATGGTTCTTCCCCTTCTTCCACATTGGGCATAGTATCCTTAGCATGGAAAAATATTGAGACACTTATTTGATAAATTTAGAGTAATTTTGGGGCACTTTGGCTAGGTTTCTAGCCCCCTAGGGCTACACACTTTGATTTTGCAAGTTTCTGGCTAATTTTGGGCATGTTTCAAGGCTGTTTAAGGGTACGTAAGGTCTTCCCCCATGTTTTCCACCCTAGAGGTGTTAATATAGCATGAAATAATGGGGAGAATAGGTTTTGGACGTTGAAATTAGGTCAAACAAGTGAAATCTTGAGGCTATGAGGTCCTGGGCTTCTCTGGCAAAAATCTTTGGCTTCCAAGATGTCATCTTATCCCCAAAAATGGAAAAGCAACTCATCCCCTTTGTTTGCACACTAGGAATGTTACTCCAGTGTGGAAGAGATAAGAATCTTAGATCTAGGTGAATTTGGATCACAATTGACTATGCATATTATCTCCTGAGGTCGCTAGGGTTAAGGACTATGGATCCATGTCAAAATTGGATAGTTTTGGGCATTACTAAGTGGTTTTTTGGCTTGTCCTCTTTCTTCCATGCTAGGAATAGAGAGCTTGGATTTTTGGCCATCTAGGATCAATTTTATGAAGTTTAAGGACTCCAATAACTGCTACGAGGGTTCTAAAGTGCATGAAGGATCATTTAATGTCATTCCAAGGTGTTTATGAGTCCTAAGTAGGCCCTCCCCCTTGAGTTTCCATTCAAGGGAAGCTATCATTAGCATAGAAAAATGGATCCCTAGCATGAAAGAACCATGCATCTTAGATCTAGGCCAATTTTGACGTCAATCAACTATGCATGTTAGCTTCCAGGGCTACCAGGGTCGAGGACTAGGGTTTGGTGTTAAGTTTTGGTAATGTTGAGTTTTCCTAAGCCTTTTTGTGACTTTCCCCTTTATTTTCAGGTTGGGGATAAATAGCTCAACATGGAAAATAAGGGGGTATGGATTTTTGGCCTTCTAACATCAGTATCTTGAAGTTTGAAAGCTCCAAACGATGCCAGCAGGGTCCTAGAGTGCTTATAAGCTTGGTTAATGTTGTTCTATAGTAGTTATGGACTCCAAATGGGTTTCCCCATTAATTTCCATGATGATCAGTATGGAGGAAAAAATTCCTAGTGTGGAGACATCATAAAACTCAAATCTAACCCTATTTTAACTTCAATTAACCATGCATGTCATCCTCTGAGGCTGTCAAGGCTAAAGACTAGGGTTTGGAGCAAAAAAATTTTATTTTAAAGGTTTTTTAAGTAGTTTTTGAACTTACCCACCTTTCTCCACTCTAGGGATTCCATGCTTAGTGTGAAAAATTGGGGGTAAAGGTTTTTTGTGCTTTATGGTCACTTTTGATCATGCATGTACACTTTTGAAGTTGCTAGCAATGATGGTCAATGACTGGTGTCAAAATTTGGTTATCTTGAAGGTTGGTGAGTGGTTTTGGGATTCCCTCTTCTTTCCACACTGGGACTTCCATTCTTATTGTGGAAAAATAAGGGAAAAGCTTTTTGGTCATGTTTGGCCACTTTCAGTCATGCATGTAGGTTTCTAAGATCACCCATGCCAACTACTGCTACTTGATGTCAAAATTTGGTTGTTTTAGGATTGTTAACGAATTTTTGGACTTTTCCCCCCTTTTTTCAATTAGGGCTTCCATGCTCACTATGGATCTTGGGGAAAAAGCTTTTTGATCATTTTTGGACATGCATGCAAGCTTCCTAAGTTGCTAGCATCAACTATTAATATCTGATGTCAAATTTTGATTATTTCAAGGTTCTTAAGGAATTTTTTAGACTTCGCCTCCCACTTTTCCCATACTATGGCTTTTATTCCCAATGTGGAAAAATTGGGGGAATGCTTTTTGGTTACTTTCAATCACTTTTAGACATACATGCATGTTCACAAGGTTACTAGTGTCACCTACTGTCACCTGATGTTGAAATCTGATTATTTCCAGGGTCATAAGGCATTTTTTGGGCTTCCCCCCCTTTTCCACACTTGGGCTTCCATGGTCAGCATGGAAATTTAGGGGGGGTCTTTTTGACCATTTTTTATCAATCTATCCATGCATAAGTGCTCACAAGGTTGTTCACATTAGCCATCTATGCCTAAGGTCAAAATTTGGGCATTTTAGGGGGTTTTCAAGATTTTCCCCTTTTGTCCATTCTGAGGGTGGAAGGTTTATTGTGAAAGAGATCCCCCTTTAGTTGAAAAAGTTAAATATACACTAAATTGATAGTTGATCAACCATGCATGTCAACCTCTAGGGTTACCAGTATTGATGGTCAATGTTGGGTGTAAAGATTTGATAGTTTGGATGTTTCTAAGTGTCTCATGTAATCTCCCCCATTTCTTTCACACTGAGCATGGTTACCCTAGCATGGATGAGAGGGGTGATAATTTTGTAGCATTTTTGACCTATTTTGAGGCTTCTAGAAGCTCTAGAGGGTTTCGATAAGGTCTAGGGGTCACCGGGCATCAAGAAATGGTCATTAGGTCATCAATTTAGGTTATTTTTGGCTTTCCCCATCTTTTCATGCTGAGAGTGAAAGGCTCAGCATGGAACAATCTCCCTCACCATGGAAAATATCAAATCCTAGATTTTGACTAGTTTTGACTAGGTTTGGTGAGGTTTCAAGGCTATCGAAGATGCTTGGATGGGTTCTAAGTCATGTGGGGCCAACTTTGGGGTCAAACTTGTGCTAGATAGGTGTTGGGAGGTAAGAGTGATTGTTACAACACCCCCCCCTTCTTTCATGTTGGCCACTATTACCCCATTGTGGAAATCCATGGTATTTAGCCATGCTCATGTTTTTCCCAATGTTGGAAACCCGGGGTTTAAAAAGACAAGTCTAGGTTACTAAAAATAGAAATATGTTGTAATGCTAACAAATTTGTAAAAGAATGGACATGTTTCCATGATGAACATTTCATTCCCAAAGTGGAAGTATTAAATTAAAGTTGCCATAATGTTTGAAGTTTCACAATTAGCAAAAACTCTCAACGTTGATGCAAATTTTGGCCAAAAGGAAAGGCGCAAGGTGGGGGTCATAATCCAAAAATTTTGAAAAGTGAAATTCCACCACACCCCCCTCCCTCCCGCCTAAAGCTAACATGAACTAGACTTTCCCCTCTTTTTCTCTAGTGCACTTGTAGTCATGGTTTACTGAATTAGCAACTAGGGTTTTGTTTAGGTTTTAGATGGGTTTTATAAGTCAAGTTTTGCAAATTTTGATCATAATTGTCATTCTTCCAAAACAACGCATTGTAGGAGACATCTGATAGAGATTCTTATGGTAGCCACAACCAATCTTCAATGTTGAAGCCTTTCATCTCCCATATAGCTAGTGTAGAACTTCTATCTTCTCCCAATTTTTATCTTCCTCAATGTTGAGCCTACCATGACACCAAAATAGAGAGGAGCAAAGAGTAAGAACCCCATGATCTAGAGGATATATGAGCATTCAAGGGAGTTATTAGAGGTTCCTAGGCCTATCTTCATTCAAGCCCCATCTGTCATTGCTTCAAGGTAGGCAATTCTACCTATTTTTACCTTTGTTTTTTTATGATTTCTTTAGCTTTTTTGCTTTTTAGATGTTGAGGTTGTTTTTTCAAATCTACTCCAATAAAGGGATTAAAATGAAATTTTGATGGAATCACATCTTCTATTTTAGTTGCTCCCACACAGATCTATAGTTGTTTTACCAGTTTAGCTTTTCTAGATCTGATTTTGAAAATAGGGCTTGCTATTTTATCTTTTATGTTTTTTCTCAAAATCTTTAGGTATGGCCCACTTTTTTAGATCTAGGACTTAGGATTTGTTAAAATTAAATTTTAACAAAATCCTACCCTATTATTTTGATGTGAATCTAAATTTTTTTTAATGGTTTTAGCTATTTCAACCATTTTAATGGCTATGTGAAACTTAGAATTTGAGATTTTTGAAGTTTTGTTATAAAAATGCAATCCAAGATTTGTATTTTTTTCTCAATGAAATGACTATATATTTGTAAAATTAAAGGTCATTGATTTTTAGTTCTTTGTTTAAGATTTCTGATGGTTGTTTTCTTATTTAATTTGACTTTGAAATGAGGAAGTTATGGCTATTTTTCTAATGTTGCATAGTTAGGTTGTTTGTGTAGCTTTTCTAATTTCATGTAGATTTTTGAAATTTTTATAAGAAAATGGGCAAGGTTTTTACTATTTTCTAATAATGGCTACATAGGCTTTGGCTTCAACTTTCCAATGGAGGTGGAATCACTTCAATTGGACTTTAAACTAATGTTTTATGAATTTTTTGCTATGGTTGTGTGAATTAAGGCAAAACTCATGGTTGTAGTACATTACCCAAAATAGAAGTGGTTGATATGCTTAATTTTTCTTTTTCTAGAAGAGTAAAAGCTTTTTCTATTTTAAATAACTTTTTACTATGGTTACATGGCTTTTTCTAAGTTTATCATGATTTTTCTAAATTTGTGCATAATTTAGATGTATTTTCCAAATTTATGCATGCTTTAGATGCTTTTACTAAACTTATACTTGCTTTTTTTCAAATTTATGCATAATTTAAATATTTTTTCCTAAATTTATGCATTATTTAGACTAAGATATACTCTTGGTTATAAAGGCTATAAAATATGGTAATAATGCTTTTATGGAATTTCTCAAGCTAATTTAGATAAACATCTAAGAGATTTTTACATAGGCTAATTTCACCTCTAACTTAGGAAGTTTTTTCTAAACTTATTAAGAAATTCCAATTGGTCATGATGCAAGGATATGCAAGGTTGTAATAATGTTCTCTTATAAAGTCACTTAGAGTAATTTAGATAAACACCCTAGAGCTTTTTACAGAGGCTAATTTTATCTCAAACTAGATGTTTTGTCTAAATTTTCTAAGTAACTCTAATAGGTCATAATGTTTTTGCTTTATTTCATGCAAGGTCTTCTTGAGGCATATTCTCATTATAGTTGGGTTGGTTGGCATTTTGTGTTGTAATGGTCATCCAAAGACCAATACTCCACCACATGACATGCCTCTTGGGAAGCTCTTGTTGTCGTTTTGGCCTTGGGCATCTAGACTGATTACCAAGTATATTATTGATAAACCATTTTCTAAGACCACAAGGGGACCTATAGATGTAGTAAATTTACACTACCTTTTGAAGATCTGGACAATGCCAGAGTATACTTAGTATAATACTGACAATATCCTAATGGTGGTGCATAGATCCCACACATTATTCCAGAACCCACTTGAGACCATGTATCGTCTACAAGGGTAAACATGATTATTGTAATGTTTTTATGATTTTGGCTTGATTACCTTACCTAACTTCATTAATTTAACTTCTTGCAGGTACAAGGTTAATGATCAAGACTTGATCGTTAATGACCAAATCCTAGTAGTGGCTGAAATTGCTTTGGACAAATTCACCAAGAGTCCCCAAATTAGAGTTGTTATGTACCAATAGTTAAGAAGGGACTTTGATGAATATACCACTAGGTTTAACCTTATATGGAAGAAGTGCAAGGGTGATAAGATGATGCACAGCTGGTGGGTAGATGCTAATAGCACAGATTAGACCATTGTAGCTAGAACCTCTGCATTGTAGAAGAAAAGTAAAGGTGAAAATATAGCTTCTAGTGTTTTATGGCATTAAGTGTTTTATTGCTTTTCCTAGTTGTTGAAATTTCTCATATGGATGCTAACCTTTAATTATTTCTTTGTAGGACCTTCCACATTAGCTAATGTCACTATAGCACTTTCAAATTCACATCATAAGGACATCCTCATCCTAAAGTTTGGTGATGTGGCATCAACATAGGAGTGGCTAAAGGGGTATGTACCTGGATACATTCAAGCAAACATCCAACGTGCAGGTTCACTTGATGTATTTATGACACCTATTCCTTTCATTTCTATTGTGGAGATGTTGCATGTTATTGACTCTTTTGATGAGGATGTCAGCACCATCATCCAAGGTGTTAAGCTAAACATTGATGTTGGTGTTGGTCTCTTTCATGACTTGTTTGGTGTCCCTGTTGATGGGGCCAAGGTTCCCACCAAGACAATGAGGGCACCAAGCCTTCACAAGGAAGTTCTAGAGTGGTTTGGTGCCAACATGAACCACTCTAGAATTTCAATGTATAGCTTCATGAACCCTAATGTAAAGGAATCATATCTTGTGTTTAAGTCTTGTGTGTTTCTAAAACTGCTATCGCAAAAGAAGGTAATTGGCCCAACACAAGGATGGACCTTTAAGAAGGTCTTAATGGAGGGCATCAAATTTGATTGAGCTACTACTTTGGCTACTGGGCTTTGAGAGGAGATCCTTATACTATGTGTTGATACCTCTATGATAATCCATATGCACTTTGCATTTTTCGCAAGTTATCTAAAGAGGTTTGCAAAGTTTCTAGTGGTGAATAGGAATGGACAATGGGTTTTCCAAGACCCAAGCTAACTTTCTAGGCCTTGGATAAAATACATTTATTGAAAAATGCAAGTACAAACCCACTAGAGGGAATGGATAAAACATTATCCATCACCATTAAGAATCTTGATGTTAGGCAACATGAGTCTCTTGATGGGATTAATGATGATGAGCCCCTCTCATTTCCTGCTAGTGCTTAGAATGCCAAAAAATAGTGCATGGAGGCTGAAGGAGTAGCTAGAGAGAAACTCAAGAGGGCTATGGAGGAGGCATCCCTAGGATCAGATCAACCTACCCCAAAGAAGCTTAAGTTTAAGCTTAACCCATCACAGTAGGCAGTCGCAAGTATGCTTTATTCAACTTTGGCTATTTTATGTTTTAAGATTTTGTTGCTACTTTATGATTTTATGTGTTGACTAGTTCTTAATGCTCTATGCTAGTAGATAAGCATCAGGTTATAACAACTCAAGCTGCTGTGAAAGAAAAACAAAGGCATGTAGCAGAGGCATTCCTAAAGCAACCTATGGTTGAAGGAGTTGTTGATGTATGTATAGATGATTTAGATGACTTGTTTAGTGAAGCAGTACTAGGTACCTCTCCCATCATCATCCCAAAAGAGGAGGAGGAGCTAGGTGTGCTTATGCCTCACTATTTTTATTATATCTTATTGGTTATATTCGGTTGTCATCTTAACCTTTTGACGATTATTATCCTTATAGTATTTTCTGAGCCACCAGGGCAAGCTTCCATCCCAAAGTTTCATGCAAAACCATGGGTAGAGACTCAAGACAAAGTGGAGTTCCTATGTGGGATGGCAAAGGACATCATCGATCAATTGCATGAGGTTGCACTTGAGATAGGTAAGGATTTTGTTTTATATTCTTTGGTTGTAGGATTTTTTATTATTATGGCTATTTAAGGTTGTGTCATATGGTTGCTTTTTATGCTTTATGCAGTACTGTCCATAGAGTGGGACTCCAACAAAGACATGAAGGTAGACTCCTTGCCTAGACTTCCCTCTAACGTTTCTAATGTACCTGTGAAGTTGTACAACACTACCACTAATTTAGCAATGTCATGCACAAAAGCTTCATGGGAGCTAGAGAGGTCCAAAAAATCCCTATGGGAGGAAGTTGTGGCCTTGAGGGAAAAGGTTCAAAGGTAGAAGGATATGATTAGGAATCTTCAAAACCAAAAATCCTTTGTGGAAGTCCATGTGGCTAACTCAAGAGAGTTACAAACCAAGGAGATCACTTGGGCTTGCTAGTGGCATGTCATTCAGGATAAAGTAGTGGTCCTACAGGAGATGGTCAAGTAGTGTATGCAGATGGACCTCATCTTCCAAAAGGTTGAGGACTAGAAGGATCACTGCGCTTTGGTCCTAGGGTGGGGCAAGACACAAAAGGCCCACAAGCATTAGTATAAGGCTGATCATAGGGCCTACCTAAAATGGCTTAAGGAAGAGTTAGTTGAATGGAACAATAAAGAGCTATTCATTTAGGGGATCCAAGTAGAGAGTGTTTATCAACTCTTTGAAAGCACTCTCAAGGTGAAGCAATTCCCTACTCTTCAAATCACTACCATTGCAAGTGAGACTGCTACAGCTACTATTACTCATAAGCCTTCTACTTGGACTCCCATAGATAGATCTAGCATTCTTTTTTGCATTGATCTTGGGGATGTTGATTAGGTCAACATGATGGAGGACCAAATCCTCCATCATTTGAAGGAAGGCCTCCCCTATCGACCCCCAAAATTGATGGAGTTGGAATCTCTACAGGTTTGATATATTCTATACTTTAGTCTTTGCTTTCAGTCATGATTTTGGCTATGGGTTACTAACTAGCTATATGTTGTTGCATTTCAAGTCTCAAGAGACATTGGCAACCCCAGTGATGAGGGTGGGAATGACCCATCACTTCCTCCTCCAGATGTCAGTCAATAGCCTCATTCAATTTAGCTTATTAGCTATTTGTTTTTGTCTTTATGTTGATGGCTATGATTAGCCAAAACTATGTTATAGATGGTTATGCTTTGGCATCATTGCTACATGATATGATTATGGCTATATGTTATGGACATTTTAAATTTGAATATTATTTTTATTTTAGCTATATGCATTTATAGTAGTAGTAAATATTGTAAATGTTATAAACCTTGAAAATAGGTATGTTGTTTTTGGTTATGGCTAATCAATGCAAGGAATGTTTGCTAGTTTTAGGTCATTACACGCACATGATATATTGTGTGATTGTGGCTATGCTGCTAGTTTAACATCTTAGTGAACAAAAATGTTGGTTTAAGGTCATAGTGGACCATAGTGCTAGTTTTAGGGCTTAGCAGTCCATGTCTAAAAGAGACTTTTTTTTTAATGTTTAAAACATAAGTAAAAATAATGAAAAGTTATAGAAAATAGGTAATAATGGAAATAAATTTAGGCTGCATGCATATAATAACAAACATATAATAAGTTGTAAAAGAAAAATAAGGTTATTTGGCTATCATTGCATCTCATCATAGAGGCATGGGAAGATTAAGGTAAACTTCATTTGTGTAGACTTTTCCTAATCTTTGCAAGATTTGGGAGTGAGTAAAGCCTACTATGCACAAGCTTGTATTCACCATCCCCTTTGCTTGCAATGTTAAAAGGAAGTTCATCCCATAATGTATCACATTGCTTCTCATTGTCATCATTGGTTCTCTTGGGTTTTTGCACTTCATGGCTAGGAGCTTCTTCTTGAAGCTCCACTTCGAACCCCTATTCTATGTCCATGTTGTTGGTAGCTAGGGAGGCCACATTGTCACCATTAATGATGATTTCACCTCCCTTGTAACAAAGGTGAATCTCTTAATGGATGGGTGAGGAGATAGCTCATAATTGAGCCAACCAAGGTCTTCCTAGGATCAAATTAAACCTTGGTGTCTCTTCCACCATCAAAAAGTTTGCAGTTGTAGGGAATTGTTCTTTGGCTACAAACTCTAAGGAGATAGACCCCTTGATAGCAACTATTGATCCATTGAAGGACTTAAGAGCTATGTTCATCATGGGTTGTACCTACTCAATTAAGCCCAAGCATTCATTGATGATGCATGGGATGACATTGGTTGCAACTCCATCATCAACATGCACCTGATGTATTTTAAATTTTCCTATGCATATGGTTATGAATAAAGGGGTTGTAGTCACCTCACCATTTTGGGTCGTATAGCTTCGTATAATGTATGCTATCGAAGTTATTACGGTCAACATTTTAACTAGTGCCTCACAATGTGTGGCAGAAGTCATGATCAGGTCATATAAGCTTAAAGTAGTATTTTTTTGCTTCAGGGATTACTTAACTTGGTCCATTACATTGAGGAATTTTTTTTTTCATTGGCCCCTTGTCACCCTAGTTGTGCTTTACTTTCTCCATGCATCCCAAAATGCGAACTTTGGCTTTAGGATATGATTGTTGTGGCTCTTTTTTGTTGTTTTGGTCATGGGCTTTAGTGTCCTCCTATGGCTTGTTGGTTGAAGGAGATGGGGTAGAGGAGGTCATAGGCATAGCTAAAATAAGAGTAGGTTTCAGTGGGCCCACTCCCTTTAATATCTTCATCTATTTGTCTCCCTTGTTATCAAGCTTTTGCTTATTCTTCTTCCTTTGGTTAGCTGAAATTTTTTGGTTATCAAATATTGGTTGTAAGGAAGAGGTGGTAGCATAGGCCACCATAGGAGATCATTGTGTAGTTTATTGGGCTACAATTGTTTAGGTTGAGAGACTTTGATGACAAAAGGTTTCCTTAGGGGCATTTGTGATGGTACTCGCATAATGAAGGAAGGTCTTGAGCTATGGGAAGCTAAAAAAGCTCTTTCATTATAGAGGGGTACTTGGATCACAAATGGTTCTTTGGTAGGTCTCTAATTCTCATTGATTTTAATGCTAAGATAACATAGGAACTATCATTAGCATTCAAATGATCTTTATATACCTACATTGACTAGTTTTGTGGCTAAATTGGGTTAGAAGCATTTAAGGCTAGTTCCTCCCTATCTATCATCCTTTGCAGGTCGTCTTTCAGTGTAAGGAAAAAGTCTATGTCATGACTAGGTAGTTGATGATAGTGGCAAAAGCGAGCTAACTTGAAGTATTTAGGCAACTAAGGATTATCCTTTTTTGCCCTAGTAGGATCTTTGGCTATTTCACATAGTCACTCATGTTTCTTTTTAGCAACTTCAATCATGTGTTTATGTTGCATACGTCCACTTCTCAATGGTTTGTCTAGCAACTCAGATGGTCTTGATGGAAATGTAGTATATTTAGATATATCCTTCCTTTCAAAGTTAGGTATATTTGTTCTCAATGCATTGGTTTTAGAAGTTGATAGTTGGTTACTATAGTCATTGGTGAAGGCCTTGGGTAGTTTGACCTTTGGCCCTTAGTTCATGTTCTTATTTTCCTTTGTTATAGTTGCTATAGTAGTGTTGTTTTGTTTACTCTTTTCTTTGTCTCTTCGAGCATGTTGATTTTTATATGATATATAGGCTAGATCATGGCTGGCTTCTATGGCATCCTCTATGTTTTTAGTTTGTGGGAATGCTTAGCTAAGAGACTGTGGATCAAGGTAGTAGATTTTATACTTGATGAAGTCATAAACTACTTCCTTGAATATGGCTAACAAGTAGCCTTCAACTATGAGCTCTAGTATTTCATTCAGTAGTCCATTCCACCATTGAATGAATTTTTGTATAGGTTCTAAGGGCCCTTACTTGACCTTTTTGAATTGGTCAAGTGTTGTGTCAGATTTCAAGTTATACTTAAAAGTGGTTGACAAACTAGGGTAATAAGTCTTCCAAAGAGGATATAGATCCTTTGGGTAATGCATGATACCAATCGAGTGCTTTCCTAGTTAAAGACATAGGGAAAATCCTCAGCATGGTATGAGACCATGGCTATAAGAGCAAACATTTAGATTGAAAGGTGATAAGGTGAACATTAGGATCACCTTCTCCGTTATATTTGTTAAGTTATGGAATGGGGACATCAGGAAGAAGTGTCAAGGCTAGGACTACAGGACTTATGGGATCATCCTGGGAGAAGTCCATAATTTTGATGGTTTATGTGGTAGAGGCTTTAAGCAACTTCAATTTCTTTGTTAGGTCTTAGATCATTTGGAAGGCTTGATCCAAGCCTTGCAATGGCCCCAAAGTTTGTGAGGTTTATACATAAGGTTGTGGCATTTTTTTTAAGGCTTGTGACCTTGTTATGGATTGCATGATAGAAGGAAAATGTTGTGCTATGGTTGTGGCTTATGGGCTAAATAGAGAAAAGATGTTTGAGCTAGCACTTAAGGAACAAATAGGACAAATGTGGTGTGTGACCCTTGTGTTGCTGGGGGTCTCATGGTGGACTCCATGTGAGTAGTTAAAGGATTTACAATGGTAAAAGCCACTGTTGATGGTTTTGTATATCATGGCTATGTTGAAAATGGCATTGATGCATTATACTTTTTTTTGTAGCATTAACTGAGTGTGATGTGTAGTTACAACTGACATGGGATCTATCATAGTAGGGCACAAAGGATTGGAAGATGGTGGCACTATGCCCATGGAGAAAATAAAGGCATTAGGGAAAGGTTCTGGGACATTGGGGGATGTTTGTTGGAATAGTCCTCCAAGGATGTTTTTAGGCTCAGATTTTACCCTGAATTCATCCTTCTCTTCTTGTTGTTCCCCAAAAGTAGGCTAGTCATCTTCCTCTTTTGCAGCAATCAATTAGGCTAGAACGCTAAAATAGACATCGCTAAGGGGGATTTCTTCATACAGGGAAGGGATGTACTTTTTCCCACCTCTGTGTATGAGCTCAAACTCCCTTTTAACCTTGGCTTCAGTTCATGCAATTAAAATGCCTATCTATGTTTTGGCACAAATGAAGTTACAGTGATCTTCATTAATGGTTGCAAAATCAAGACTCTCCCCTCTAACTCTCAAAGATCACCTACACTCAATGACTACAAGGTCTTTGGGATCATACACCCTCATGACTTGTTGGTTATGATCTTCCCTAGTGAAGGTGAAGGATAATTTAGTGGATTTTTGAAAAAGCATGGTTATAGTGCTAAGAATTACTTATCAATAGGCTATAAATGTTAAAATAGGAGTAATTTCCAGTAATGGAATTCAAAAACTCTTAGAGGAAATTAAAATGAAAAAAAAAATGATATACTTACTATAATTAGTAAGTGGGGGATAAGGGGGGGTTACCCCTTTACCAAAAATAGAATATTAACAATGTTGGCTTTAAACCTTATCCAAGTTGGTTTTCCAAGTGCCTTTACGTTAGGTATCACAAGGTGGGAAAGAAGGGAGATGAGATAATGAAAATCTCACACCTTCTTATTTCAACTTTGGAGAGAGGAAGGGGGAGGGGGAAGTTTGAAGACCCAAAATGAGAACTTGATAGTTTCCAAAGATGGTTTTGTTAGGTTGCCAACTTTCATCAAAAAGGAGAGAAAAGTAGGCATGGTTGGTATCAACATTGGTTTAGTAACAAAAATTATGGCAAAAAAAATGAAATGTCTATCAAGGCTTCCACACTAAATTTACTCTAGGAATTCACAACAAATGTTGTGAAATTCCAATACCCAAACCACCTACAGCTTCCACACTAAGGTTTCTACCATGAGGGGGGGTGTGGGATGGGTGCAGGGGGAAATGTAGTGTTGGATTCCTAATGAGCAGTAAGGTACCCCTACACTCAACCATACGAATATGAGTGTGTACATGCGATCTAGTTGAACTTCGCGGATGGACTAGTTGTGGCACCTATATAGTTATACATTTATCGCAGTTCACTGTCTTCTCACCTAGACTAGTATTTTCTTTGTCATGTATGGTTTAGTCCAAAGTTAGGTGTATGATGTGATTCCTAACACTAGGCTACTCCTAGAGACAATGGAAAATAATCTTGATTAAACCAATAAAAAATAGAAAATAAAATCTAAAATAGCCTAAGTGCAATGAGCATCTATCCTTAATCATCTGTATGCATCTTGGACTTCATGTACTGCTTCTGGGATTACCAAGTGCACATTACTCAAACCACTACTAGGGTACCAAGTAGTCGCATTTAAATGTTCATGATTAAGATGTACTCCTTCTGCATTTAATGAAAGAAATAGTAAATGACAATAAAAGAAATATTAACTAAGAAAATAATAAATAATAATTAACAATTAAACAATTAAAAACTAAGTGAATGTTGTAATGATGGAGTAATCTTAATCTTTATTGCCGATTGTGTGTGTCTCCAAGTACGTCACACTCAAACAAAGGTTCTGTGCAATTACAAGCATCACACTGCGAACATGCACTTGGGAAAGGGAACTAAAAATTAATAAAAAGACTTGACCCTAAGACTTACTGGCCAAAGACTCCTCCCTGTGCGCCTAAGTGTTATATTTATAGTCCAACACAGGAATCACAATATCATGTATACGATATCATATCCAAGCTGAGATATTCAGTACCCGATATCTTGTATTCGATATCTTGTACTTGATATCACATACCTGACATTGATGCCTAGAAAACAGTGATTCTTCATACACCCACAACTGAATAAAAACTCATCCTCAAGTCAAACAAAGTGAGGAACAAGTTCATTCAATTACAAATAGTGGATAGGTATGGGATTATTGAATGACCATGGACTATTTCATGTTGTAGTATGGGATTAAAAAAATTTGGACACAGACACAAAATACAAAACTTGTGAAACTCATCTGGTTCCTAATGATGGTGGCTCCTCCATGAGTGCTTTTCCTTTATCTTACGCTCCAAGCTTCTGAAATTGATACCGTTGAAGAAGCACCTAAACTTTCTCCATAATATACATGTAGAGAGCATTTAGCATTTACCTGAACTTTTCCTTTATCTTATGCCTCATCTCGAGCATTTAGCTGCACCTTAAGAAATTCCTCCTTGCTATCCTCTTTTAGGGGCCATTTGTAATCACACAAGGACCGATTGTTAGTAAGGTTGTTTAAAGAAACTTGGTTATCTTACACCTTACTCATTGCCTTTAATAAATGTTTAATTCATTACTTAGTGTGATTCTAGAGTTAGAGATTTTTCAAGAAAGTTGCCCTAAAAGTTTAATGTCAAACTTGATCTATTTAGGTGACACATAAAAGGACATGTAATGGTTCTGAGGAATGTTTGATAAAATGATGACAAAGGAAAGAATAGATTTGGCAATGGAGTACTCAAAGGATATAAAATGATGTGGTGGTGTGCAACAAGTACAAACTACAAAAATCACACAAGTGGGTCCATCCCAAAGCAAGTTCCAACCTATAATGCCCTTGCATAACCACACCTTAACATGTCTGTAGGAACTAGAAGGGTTAAAAGCAACCTGCACCTGTGCAACAAAACACACACATGTTAAGCACCACCATTATGACATATGAACTCTATGCCACACAAGACACAAGTTGTAAGCACTTGGATAGTGAGATGAGATGAATGACAAAAGAGATTGCAGAGATCAGGATGTGAGGTAACTTACCTTGGGCACAATGAATTCTAAGTCTTGTGTGTGATTAAAGTACCATTAGCTTTTCACTCCAAGATCAAAATCAAGTCCATACCTCTGATTAGTGACATCACATTGTTTCATCCCAATGATAGACAATCATAAGAGCATCATGACAGCAAGGCGTATGATCACTTGGCATTTTGCGCAAGGAAGGAGTGATTCAAATTTGTCTGCGATACGTTTTTCTTGGTCTTTTCTTTTCTACTTCATTTATTTTTCTTTTCTTTTCTTTTCTTTTCTTTTTTTTTCTTTTTTTTTTTTTGCTTTTCTTTTTCTCTTCTCTCTTTTTTTCTTCTTTTTCTTTTTCTTTTTTTGGCCGCTTTTTGCAATTTATATTTCCCAAAAGTGATCAAGAGAAGCCACCAACCTTTAGGCATGGGTGCATGTCTTTCCAATGGGACCCCCAAGAATAGCATTGAGTTCCTTTATTGAGTACCTTTATCACAACTCTTACTTCCATTTTTTGTTAGATCTACAAGGATCTTAGTACAACCAAGCTACATGATAGCACCTACAGATGTCACCAAAGAGAATCCACAAGTTCCCTTGATGTCACACCCTTTCCATTCCCTCTTAGTTCGTCACTCTTCACTCTAGGCATACTAAGTACAAAGTTACTTTAAGTTTTAATGAAAATAAGAATATCATCATACCTAGAGTAGAACCTCTTATTAATAGAATGGGTGGGTGGATGTTGTGGCCTCATTGTCTAAATAATTAGTCCCTTGTGACTCAATAACATAGAATAACACCTCAATTGACAAGTCACATGAGTATTTTATTCATAGATGAGATCACCCTCAAAAAGATAAAATGACAAATTGAAAGATGAAAAAATAGAGAATGAAAAATTAGAAAAAAAATGGTAAAACCAAAGAAAAAGAAAAACATTTACTAATTCTTTTTGCTAGAATGGGGGGTATCCCCCATGACTGAACCTTAGATCATGGCAAGAATTAATAAATGGAAAATTTGGATCCATGCATATTAGAACTATTGGGGTCTGATCATATCCAAACCACTGGGTGTCTTTTGGTGTGGTGGCAGGAATGTACCCAAAATAGGGTTCACACACTTGATTAAAGTAAGCATAGAGGGGTAGATTATAAGATGTGGTCATGTGATAAGGAGTTGACCCACTATGGCACCTGTGACCATAAGATGGTATGCAAGGATCGATATGTCTCTTCACATTTTCATATTCATTAGGCCACATGGTTGTTGGAGTCTTAATTGGTGGCTTGGATAAGGTAATAGGAGGCGTTGAGTTTGAAGAGGAAGGTACATCATAGTGCTAGTCTTGTGCTAAGTTGGCAGGTATAGTGGGTTTAGAATTATGCTATCTCTTTCTATAGCCATGTCTAAAGAAAGGACACTTTCGATGTTGTGGAGGACCCCCACTACCGTTGACAATAGCGGCACAAGTAATGTTTGTGGGTTGGTGTTGTCGTGCAAAACTTTCTGGTACTACTAGTGGTGATGTAGGAAGAGGTGAAGGATGAGAATATTAAGAGCAAGGAGAAGTATAAGGAACATGAGGTGGTGATTCCATAGGAGAGGACATGGATTGATGATACTTGGGAGAATAATAACGATGAGGTGAATAGAGGATGTTGATCCAGTTGGAGAAATAGGATGTTGAACATAATAAGTGCTTAGTTTTGGGTGATACGAAGGGTGTGGCCAGTTTGGCGATAGCCTTCCCCACGACTGGGGGTTTTGCCATAGCAATTGAGCATAGTACTAAGGCTGATAAGAATTTACCCACGGATAGTACAATGAGTTGTGGAATTACCCATAAATTTTTGGGATAGGGATGCACCCAACCATGTACTTCTGTACAAAATTTGGATGTAACATTCTTCCCCAATGCTCATGTAGATGTGACAAGATTGGGCATTGGCCTCTTAGGTGATCATACAGGCAAACATCACATTGATACTTATGTTTTGTGGTTAAGCCCCTATCCTCATTCTCTTCAGCCCTTCTTTCTGATTGTTGAATGGTGTTTTGTCCTATTTCTAGGTTTGGTATCCTTTGTTTGTTTTGGTCATCAAAGTTATCTTGTGTGGGTTTCCCCCTAATAATGTCTGCATATTCTCTACATGTTTCATGTGCCCACTCCATCATCTTGTTGACCTTTGCCACGATTTCATCTAGTGATTTTAGTATTGGCAAAGGCAGAAATGGTTTTACCTCCTTGAGGTGAGTTGATTTATCCTCTTTATGATTATGGATTTTTGTTACTTCAAGAGTTTGGTCTTGTTGAGATTTTTCAACATTCTGGCATTTGGCTATTTCTCCTTCTTCTTTTGCTACACGATTAATAAGCTCTTAGAATTGATGGGTTCATAGTTCATATAGTTAACCTGGGGCATACATCCCTAGGGTTTCCCTTGTTTCATTATGAAGCCCATCCATGATGTGATACATTAACCTTTCCTTAGAATACCCATCGCCTAGGAATTTGTTTAACAAAGAGTAATATCTTTCTAAGGCCATATCCAAGGGTTCATGTTGCCCTTGTTTCCACTCTTGGATTTTTCTCCTCAAGGTTGACACTCTTGCATAGGTTTGATATCTTTCATTGAAGAGTTCTACCATTGTGGGCCAATAACGAATTAATTTCAACTTTAAAGACTTGTACCATACTTTTTCTTGGCCAACAAGTGTCATAGGGAAGAGCTTAAGTCTTTGCCATTCATTATCAATATTGTTCCATGCACAAGCATCGTAGAAGGCTTGTAAATGATGTTGCGGATCTAAATCATAGCCTCCTAAAACCTTGGGAAAGTTGTTTAAATCAAGCCTGGGTAGACGGCTTTCCTTACAATGCCTGCAAGATATTTGAATAGCCTCTATTATATGCATTAGGCTCTTAGTGGCCAACAAGGGTTCATCATCACTAAGTAGGTTATGAGTTTGTGACTTGGGACAATGTTGTCTTTGTTCATGTTGGCGTTCTTGATTTTGCCCATGGGTTCGATTTTTATTTCTACGCTGACCCCTTGAGAAATAGTCATTCATGTCACAACCCAACGTTGAAAGAGCAGAGAAAGAGAGGGAACTAAAAAACTCATCATGACTTTTGTAAGTCTTCCAATCATCCCTTGATGTTCTCTTGCTATCCATTGAGAAGGTTGTAGGCCTTATGGGCCCCCTCATTCTAGGGGATGTCCCATCTTCACTAAAGGTGTCTAAGTTGGATGACAAAATTCCTTGAGTATTATTAGGGTGTCTATGAACATATGAAACTCTTGCATAAGATTGAGTACTCCAAATCTCTTCGTTGGTTCTCCAATGAATTGCCTTATTGGATGTTGCATTATCACTGTCTTGTGAAAGAGACATTGTTGTGAATTATGTGTGACTTAATTGAATTTAATTTCTGTGTCTGAAAGATATATCGTTAATACCCTATTGCAGCGATCATGTATGATATAACTAATCTAGATAACTAGCACCATCCCCGGCAATGGTGCCAATGATGAGCAGCAAGGTACCCTTGCGCTCAATCATACGAATACAAGCACATATGTGTGATCTAGTTGAACTCCGTAGATAGACTAGTTGTGGCACTTAGACAGTTATACATTGATCGCAGTTTGTTGTCTTCCCACTTGGACTAGTATTTGCTTTGTCACATATGGTTTGGTCCAGAGTGAGGTGTATGATGTGATTCCTAACGCTAGGCTACTCCTAGAGACAATGGAAAATAATCTTGATTAAACTAATAAGCAATGGAAAATAAAATCTAAACTAGCCTAAGTGTGATGAGCATTTGTCCTTAATCATCCATACACATCTTGGACTTCGTGTACTACTTATGGGATTACCAAGTGCACATTACTCAAAGCACTATTAGATACGCTACTAGGGTACCAAGTAGTCACACTTAAATGTTTGTGATTATGACGTGCTTCTTCCGCATTTAATGAAAAAAATAGTAAATGATGATAAAATAAATATTAACTAAGAAAACAATAAATAATAATTAATAATTAAACAATTAAAAACTAAGTGAATGCTGCAATGATGAAGTAATCTCGATCTTTATTGTCGATTGTGTGTGTGTGTCCAAGTATGTCACACTTGAACAAAGGTTCCGTACAATTACAAGCATCACACTGTGAGCATGCACTTGGGAAAAAGGAATTGAAAATTAACTAAAAATTAACAAAAAGACTCGACCCTAAGACTTATCGGCCAAAGACTTCTCATGCACCTGAGTGCTATATTTATAGGCCAACACAGGAATCACGATATCGTGTATACAATACCATATCCAAGTTGAGATATTGGGTACTCGATATCTTGTACTTGATATTGGGTACCTAATATCTTGTACTCGATACCACGTACCCGATATCGAGGCCTAGCAAACTACGATTCATCAATTCCTTAGGATTTTTGACTAGAAAATAGCTTTCAACTTGCAACAAAAGTAGATCTAGTTATAAAATTGGTTTCAAACTTTACCAATGTTGGCCTCCCAATTACTTCCACGCTAAGGTTTCTACCATAGGGAGGGGGGGTTAAATGCAACATTGGATTCCTTAGGAGTTTTGGCTAGAAAATGGCTTTCAACTTACAACAAAAGCAGATCTAGTTATAAAATTGGTTTTAGGCTTCACCAATGCTAGCCTCCCAACTACTTCCATGTTGGGTATAGCAGAGGGGGGGAAAGGGGGTGAGATAATGAAAATGTCACACCTCCTACTTCAACATTGATGGGGAAAAGGCTAAAAACCAAAGTGGAAAATTAGTATTTTTCCATAAAAATTAGTTTTAGGTAGCTGCTAATTCTTTCAACTTTGAAAATTTGGAGGGGGAGGGGGTGGCAAGGGAGTTAACTCATAGATGAGTTAAACCACCCACTTTTAGAAGCTACAAAATAAACTTTTGGCAATAAAAACAATAGGGGAAAGAGATATCAATGCTGGCTTTGGGCTTTAAAATTCACAAGTGTTGTGAAAAGCCAAAACCCAACGACCTACAACTTTTATGCTATAGTTTTGGTCATAGGGATGGGGGGAAGGGAGCGAAGAAGGCCAATGTTGATTTTCCAAAGGTTTTGGCTACAAAAAATGAAGGAAAAAATTGCAAATGACTATAAAAAGAATAGATTTGGTTATAGAATTTAGGCAAAGACCCTCATTTTAGTGCTAAGAAAAATTGTTGTGACCAAAAACCTTGATTGCTGGAATGAAAAACTAAGGATTCTCGGGGTAAGCAGTTCCCCAACCCTAAATCCCCAAGGCCTTCGTGATAAAAATGGGATTCAAGATGCCTTGGTTGGTCTAGCAGATCAACCAAGGACTTCAAAGATGCAAAACGTGGAAATATAAATAGATTCAAATAATGCATATACAATAAATTTAATTTAATTGAACACAAAACTCAAAACTTAAAACCTTATTGAAAAAAGAATAAAGATTAAGTTAGAGAAATGTGTACAAATGGTGCCTCAATGAGCAAAAAAAGGAAGTTCACTTGAGCAAGGGTTCAAAGCCCATTGAAGTTGATGTGATGAGCTCCATGATTCAAGTGCTAAGCCACTCTTGATGTTATCGAACCTTCCTTTCCTATTGCAATCTTGGATCTGCCAATGGGGGTCACTGCTGAGGGGTGAGAAAAGTGGAATATTTGGATGCCAAGTTGCTCCACGCTAGGTTTGGAATCCCATCAGTGCAATGTTAACACCAAAATCCACCAAATCTCAAAGCCTCACTGCTTCCATGTTGGGGTTCAAGAAAATGCAAGTATGGGAACTTGCAAGAGCTCTTGAGTGTTTGAAAATGTCCTAAGTATGGAATTGTGTGTATGCAAATTACTTAAACTTGCTAAACTACCAAAGTGCTTGTATGTCAAAAATTGATAAACGTGAGAAAAATTGCTAGAACCTCCAAATGGTGTTTGAGGTTGGCTTTTATAAGGTCTTTGGGCCATAAATGGGGTTGCAACTTGGCTGTGATTTGGCTACAAATTGACTTTGAATTGACTACAAATTTGGTTGAAAAATGGATACAAATTTAGGTGACATGCATGCCCAAATTTGGGGGGTTACTATACATAGTATGTGCTTCTTTCCATGGCCATTCCGTTTATGATAAATAGTAACTAGGGCACACCTTACATGCTAGAGATGAATCTTCCACGTTGAGCTCTCCACCATGCTTGTTGAAGTGGTTGATCAACATTGAAGTGCATGAATTGATGAATCTTGCTGCTTGTGGCTTTCACATTGGGGGATTAAATTTTCCACGCTAGGGGGGAGGGGAGGAGAAAGTTTCCAAGTTAGGGGGAAATTTTTCAGGTTGAGGTGAGGAAGTTTCCAAGCTAAGGGAAAGTTTTCAAGTTGTGCATTTGTTCTTCATGTTGAAAGGGAGAAAGTTTTCAAATTTCCTACCCTTCCACACTAGGGATAGGTGAGATCTACCCCTTTGCAAGTGTTTCTAGCGTAAAAAAATGCATAACTCCTATAAAATCTATCATGTCAAAAGGCATTTTTGACCCCCCAAGCCCAAAGACACTAATGAGGCTTTGACCACTTATGAGGTATTTTTCAGCCTCAAAAATATAAAGTATGTGAAATTGCCAATTGTAAGTTACAATTTTCACATTTACAATGAAATTTTGCCTCAGGTTTCATGGGGTGAAAGCTACATGACAAAGATTGGTTATAACATGGAAAATTTTGTGCTGTTTCAGATCCTATTCGTACACCTAAACATGGAAAATTTTGTGCTGTTTCAGGTCCTATTCACACAGCTCCCTTTAGAGTGCTTTGGCATTTGAATTTTCTACAAACACATTTACGGTTGGCTGGCCTAAACATGGACTTAAAAAATCACTAGCCTGGACATATCTGTTGATAGCTGAATTTTAAAAATAGTTCAGGCATTAACTTTGAAGGGTCCATCGTATTTTTAATGGAATGGCAAATTTTGGTTCTACTCTTTGCGGAAATTGAAATTTGTCCCGTTTCTATGGAGGTTTTTAAGTTTTAAGTCTTCCATTTCAATACTGGTAAAAAAGTTAGCGATTTCGTTAGAGAGTAAATCAAAAACATAGAATAATCTTCGTACAAAACCTGTAACCGATTACTCTGAATTTTTTGGGTGCAGTAACGCAAGTCCGTGACAATCAGCAACTAGGACTCAGCAAACTTAATCCAAATTTCCTAGATTTCATTGATGAATCTAAAAATGTACACCAATACTGGAAAATCTATTGCAACGAATAAATCTTTTTTTTTTCTTTTTTCCATTGCAATAAAAGCCACCACACGAATGTAACTCTTGAATCAATCTTTGGTGGACTCCAGGAAGATGATTTTCATTGCCAGAATTCTCAACAACACACAATTTTCATTACTCAAATCCCAAAACAGCAAACCATTTACAGATAATTTTTCATGACACCAAACATTGAAAGGTAAACCAAGGATTCCAAAACCAGAAACATTAAACCATTGGACTTGTTTGCATAAGTTTGCATATTGAAACATGACAAACCTGATCTCTAATATCTTCAAACTTTATCTTTGTGCTCATCTCTTATAAGTATAAGATTGTACTTTGGTCATTTGAACTTGTACAAAACCTTACTCTTTTAAGTTAAATAAAAAAGAAAAATAAAGGCACACTTCAGTCAATTAATACTTATTATGCAGGTTTCAAGGTGTGAAACCTCTCCAATCCCAGCCTGCAACATATGTAATTGTTACGAAGAAACTGGCAGGGATAATTCTTGTACCCCTTTTTGGCACCAAGAAGACAACTCCAAATATTACCCACCAGTGCAATTGTGTCACTTTCATTTTCCGCTGTGTGAAGGTGATTAAAAATGGTATTGTGTATCACACACCACCACCACCATGTGCATACATCATGACGATCTCCCTTGAGAGGATGAGTGCCATAATTGCTATTGTACACCCTTGATTGTAACTAGAGCTATTTAATAAATATATTTGTATGTACATTTGCAAATAAGTCATCATATCTTAGAAAAGCAAGGTCTTTGGGAGTTGTTGAATGAGCTAAAGCTGAAGCCTTTTTAAAAGTGGTTGCTCCAAAGCTTGAATCTATTTAAGAAACAAGTACCTTGTTCTTTTAAAATGACTACTTTAAACTTGAACCTACCTTTTTTAAAAACATTTAATTGATGCATGAACTTACCTTACCTTCCCTACTTTAGTACCTTACCATAACCCTGTAATCCATACCATAATCCTGTAATCCATATCTGCACTTCCATTTGTAACTTTTCTCTCGTACCGCACGTTCCACGTACCTTGCCATAGTCCTTTATGGCCATGTCTGCACTTCCGTTTGTGACTTTTCTGTCTTACCGCATCTTCCACGCAGTCCCATTTGGGACTTTTATTACCGCACCAGCCAATGAGACTTATCCGATGGAGACTCCGCATCCACTTCTGGCAGAGATTCCTCAACCAATTCCTTGTACGTCATTCCCACGCCCTCCCATTCAACGCTCCTAAATGGTCGACGTCCGCTTGACGTACATCTACAGGGAAGTAAAATTTGCAGCGCGTGTAAAAGCCATGGTTGAACGCAACAAAATTGGCACTTTCCGCGTTGCACGTTGTCAAAAACGAATGATAACGTTGGGCACCGCACTAGACAAAAACGCAACACAAACCGATGCCCGTGCTTGGCCAGCGGTCACCAATAATCTTTGGCCTCCTAAACTCACTATACCCGCTGCATCCATCCAAACACGACCAGAGTAGAAAACCACAACTACTCCACGACCCAAAACACAGGATCAACTATGACAAGGTATGCAGGAACGCTCACGCTCATAACGCTGGCGACTCTCACGGCGCTCACGGCGTCGGCGGAGACGTGTCCCATGGATTTGTCGTACGTTCGAACAATGGCCTGGAACAGTGCCTCTTGCCGCAGCAGTAGCAGCAACGAAGACGACGAGGAGAGCCAAAGAAGCGCGTGCTGTCAGACGTTGAACAGCCTGCTGGGCGTCGGCCTGGCACGCCATTTACGGGACACGGGCATGTTCGAGCTACCCACGCGGGGGGCCGCGGACGCCTGCGTCGCCGCCTTCGCCGGCCACCTCGCCCGGGCCGCACCCGACATCCCGACCGCCCGCGTCCGCGCTTGCTTCCGCAACACTTCCGGGTACGTGTCCGGTCCGACACTGTGCGCCGGCATCCGCACCACCGCCGACTGGGCCGCCAAGCTCGGCGGCAACGCCAGCGCCGCAGTAGACTCCGCCTGCGCCGGCGACCTGTCGCCGCTGTCGGCCTGCCACTCCTGCAAGGCCGCCGGCGACGTCGCCGAGGTCGCTGCCATGGCTCTCTACACCACCGCCCCGGGCGTCGACACCGCCCTCAAGTGCTACTACTTCATCTGCCTCTACGCGGCCGGCGTCGCCAACGCCCGCGCCCCCGCCGATCCCGGGACAGCCGCCTGCATCCTCAAGGTCCCCATGTTGCCTGCCCCCAGCCGCCGCCGCCACCGTAAACTCGTCATCCTCTTCGGCGCCCTTGCCGGCGCCGCGGCGATCCTGGCGGCGATCTTGGTGGTCAAATTCCGGCGCCTGGCGGACGTCCGTCGCCGCGCCGTGTCCTCGGCCTCCAATACTGCCCAGATCAAGT
>MNCI01021245.1:0-65305 GCA_015680685.1 Gnetum montanum | reverse complement strand
TCATAATTGTATTTTTTCCAAATCTAAAGTTTAATAATAAAATAGCTCAATCACATTTGTAAATGTCACATAATATAACTACACAATGTTTGCTTTAACAAAATCTCAATTAATATAATGTAGCTTCCAAAGGAGCTTAAAGCAAGTAAAAGAATTTATCTATAAATAAAAAGATATGTATTAGTAGTACAATAGTTTAAAAATGCATAGAAAAATGTACAAAAGTTTATAAAATCAAATAAATACAAACCTTACTATATTATTTAGATGATGATACTTTTAATTCAGATATTATTTTTTTAATGTTGGAAAATTGTTTAATTGTTTCTTTTGTTGATAGTAATTCTCTCATTCGATGGACATTGTATTGTTGTTCTTCTTCTTTTGTAAATGCTAATGTAGTGACATGAATTTCAAACTCAAATAGCCACCAAGCAACATTATCAAGAATTTATTGAAAACTTTTAAGGCCATTTTCTTGCAAAACATGCGTAACTTGAATAGATAGTTTGTATTTAAATTATCTTAAATAATTAAGACATGTACCTCTTTTAATTTTATTTCATGGCTTTCATGTCCCAATAATATTTTATCCTCCTCATTATATAGTGTCATCGAAGTTTGTGTAGTATCATTTACCACTTTCACACAAAAAATATACTTATTTCATAAAGTACAAGTCATAGATAACAATAATTATTTAAAATTTATGTTAAGAATTTTTCAATCAATATCCACTTACTTTAGTTAATAACTTTCATGTTTTATGCTACAAGTAATGCAATCATATAGTATTTTTTCTAATCCATCCTTTGAGCTTCATTTTTTAGAAGTTTTAACATGACATCTACATCTTGGGAAAGCCATATATCATAAATCCCTCATGATTGATATGTTAATTATATAGGTAGCTATAATAAAATTAACCTACAAAATATAGTTCAATTATATTTATTATATCAGTTATGAAAAAAGTTAGTTTTTATTTTTTAAATGACTAAACATACATTACTAATATAAATAATTTGTGTAAGTTCGTGTAATGTAGCTTGTTTATTTTCTCGAGTTGATGGATATGATGATATTATTTCCTTCTTTAATTCATTTATACTTGCATACCTATCATAAAAAATAAGGTTCACTAATTAATTATTTTATTTAAATACATAAAATTACTCACCATTTTGATAATTTTTTTCTTTTTGGAATGGTGGGATTAATGATAACACCACTATCATGAGATGTTGTTACACTTTTGCTAGAGAAATATTTTACATAAACATTTGAAAGCATTACAAGTGGAGTTGATGTTGTATCTTTTTTAATAATTTCATAAAGCTTTTCCCTTTCCAAAATTGCTAAGTGTCTCCATAATCTTACAATTGGAGGCTGATGATTACTACAATCATAATACAAATAAAATTTTATAGTTACCTAACTTCAACATATGCATATTTTAATAAAATAATAACTACTTTTTTACCTTGAATCTATAATTTCTACTCTTTTTTAAAAAATGTTTGATCATTTAGGTCCCTCTTTAATGTATTGACAAGACTTATTCCTACAAGTATTCAAATTAAATCTGTAAATGTACAAAAAAATATTAATTTTGAAATATACAAAACATATAATTCAATAATTAGCAAATTTAAAAGTACAATACCTAGTTTCTCTAGAGAGTTGATGTAAGAGTCTCAATTTATCAGTTTTATGAAATTATACTTGTAATATGGAATTTTCTTGATATATTTGTTGGAGTTTTTATACTCTATTTAATACCATCTCATATTCACATTTCGTTTTATTAAATTTCATGTTTTTTCTTTGAATTTTTACTTCATAAATGCAATATACATTCCCTACATGTAAATTACCATTTGCTAGCTACACATCTTCATTGTAGGCTATAATTTGCATAACAGATTCCTTTAAAAAGTAACAAGTTAGTAGCTATTAATGTTTAAATAAATTATAATGAACATAGACATAAATATTTAAAAATATTACCTAAGCATCCATTATTTGATAAGTTTGGACATTTTTACCATCTTTGGCATCTCCAAATGGTTTCATACCACTTTTGTAAATTACATGAACTTCACAAACCCAATTTTCATTGTATTGACGAAGAACAAATAATGGCATTAGACTAATTGGAGTATTCATGAAGTTAATAGACACTATGTTATTAGCATAATATTAATTTTTCTCATAGCATAAATAAATTAAAAATCATATATTTTAACTAATATTTATTTATAAGTTTTACAATATGATAAATGAATGATTAAAAATTGTACCTATTACTATATATAGAAGTAACAGTGTTTCTTTTTAACATTTTTAAATGACTTTTTTGCTTTATTTTTCTTTGTGCTAATTTTGATTTGTTCATTCTTTCACACTGGTCATAGGAAATTACATAGTAAATATGCAAGCATGATAATAATCTAACACAAGAGAGTGCAACATAGACTAACCGAGGTTGTTGTGTATGTGTAATATCAATAATATCTTTGTTAAATGTCATGCCTTGTGATGTATGTATTATAAGTGTCCATGCCAGTTTTAGTGGTAACTATTTTTTGAACCAAAATACAATGGCATTATCAGAACTATTTGCCTTGAAGAAGACATGAATGATAAACCAATATTGTTTGGAAAATTAATTAATACTAAATATGGTTATGCTAGTTGCTTATTTCAGTATATCTATAATAGTGTCAATTGTTCCATTTACCAAACCATAACAAGTAGATATATTCAATGTCAACATTACTTTAGTCTCAATTGTGATTAATATTTCTACTTCCAAGTCTTTATCATTCATATATGTGTATTTATTAGAATAATTACTAATACTAAAACTTTGAAAAATAGGCTTTTCCAAATGATATAACATTTTCTTATTGTGTTCATTTACTTCATTTTTTCTTATAAATAAGTGTATACTATCATCAAAACTTTTTTATTCTTAAATAGAAATTTGGTTTTGGCTTCTATTCATTAGTATTTCCCAATCAGTACCTGTTGGTGTACATGTTCTTACATTTTCAAGTAATTCTAAAAAAAAAAAAAAAAAAAAACCTTTCTTCTTCTATAGATGTTTTCTATCATAATATTTTATGCAATAAAAAAATATATGTAAACTCATTCCATAAAATATTTCCAATGCCTTTAGAGTAATATGGTGTTATATCTCGAACTATAGATAATTGAGCCATGCAATGAAAATTATTAACCTACCTCCAAAACTTTCATTACAATGAAAAAATATTTCTTGTAGTTTTGCATCTATATCTTCTAATAACCTAGCTCCAATAAAACTATACTCATTAATGAGAATATAATTTGTCTTTAAAATCATTCTACAATTGATGTAAAATAATTTAATTATATTTTTTATTTTCCTTTTATAGATAGTTTCAAACAAACATAAATTGTTTTTGCTTGAATATTAAAAGCTACAACCCCTTTTTAAGCCATTATAAAGAAACACATTTTATTTTATTTTTTTTGGAAATGCTAAAGTAGACATTTTTGTCTTAGTAGCATGAATTAAAAAATATTTTCCTATGCTAGCACTACCTTGTACTATTAATTTCAATGGTTTTAATACCTTTTTTACTTTTAATATATAATGGTTTTTAATAATATTCATTACTTTTCATTGTTTGTCATTCAATGTTTGTTGACAATTTATATTAGGTTGCATCATAATAGTAGTATTAGAATTTTTCAAGGAATTTAGAAATTGTAATACTCTTTCAATTTCATTATGATCAATTTTAATCCATTCGTACCAAATGGCTATGTCTCTTTGTCCTAACATATCTACTTCTATGCAATTTAAAATAAAAGCTCCCATTCGTTTTGAAGGTAATTTACATTTTCAATATAAACATCCTTTTCATAACTTAATGTTTTCTTCACTAGTTTCACTTTTGTTAGTTATTATTTTAATTATTTATTCATGTACTTTCCAATTAGCTCTTATCTACTCTCTTTTTTGTTCCTATTTCTTTTTCATATATAAGAAATGGAACATAAAACTACATTTGAATTTGATAATACTCTAATCATTTTTCAGGATTATCAATTGATTTTTCTAAAAATATAGGATAAACCTAAACTATTACTTCTTTTTTNAAAAATATTTTTTCAAATGTCTCTTTGATACGTTACCTACACTATACTTTTTCATTTTTTTAATTATAAGCAGGTATCCTTTCTACATTTTGAATGTCTTTGAATTTAGTTAATTAGTTCTACATAATATTTGTCAATATCTTTGGTGAATATTACTTCTTTATTATATAATGATGGATGAAAAATATTTGAATTATTTGTGTGTGTATATATTCATTTTCAAAATTAATATCAAATATAATACAATGTCAACATTAATAATAATAGAATGTAATTATTTCATACCTAAAAAATGGCATTGCAGTGGCAAATTGAGGGTTCCATGGATGTAGAAGATCATCTAAGAAAGTTTTTATCTTGTTAACTTTATTCTCATCATATCAATTAACTATGTCTACATTTGAGGCATCTTCTATCTATAAAAAGCCATGTGAGGAGACCCTTGATGTTACCTTTCATACCTTGACTAGTAATCAATAACTTTTGTCTTTCTTCAAAATCTCGTTCATAATAATTTGGTAACAGTAATACATATATTGTGCTACAACATGAGGATTTTCAATGACCATTTGTTGTTTAGTTTGTTATAAATCATTTTTGTTTGAAACTCTTGTCATATTTTTATGTAAGTTAGGCTAATGGATATCAATAACATTTAATGTTGAAAAAATAGTAGAAGATCCAATGTTATTCAACATTGAATTAACTCTAACCAACATTTTAACTAGTATGCTCATGCACCTCTCAAAGTAGAACTAAATTGTACAATCTCATTAGCTAGATCCTTACATAATCATTCTTTTAAGTCATTGATATGCATTAACATTTGATTTAAATTCCTTTTAATAAAAAATGAGGCTATTTTTTGTGCACGATGTCTCCTAATCATGTTAAAAATATAGTACCTAAACCTAGGATGTTTTGCAAATCTTCCATCTTTATACAATAGAAGATGTTTTGCATATTCATGTAATCAAACTTGCCTAGTTCTTAAGTCATAAAAATTACATTTCCCTGTAGGAAAGATAGTAGGGAAGGCCATATCAAATAAGCCAAGACAAAAATATTCATTTAATATAGTTGTATCTATTTTTGGCCAATATATCCTTTCTGCAAGTTCAATTTTATGTAAGTTAAGCCAATCTTGAATGAAATCATTCTCTATTTTAGAGTCAACTGTATTCATAATTGTAGATTATGTAAGTAAAATTTCATCATAAAGTTCTTCATGATTATTATTATTTATTAAATTTTATTCGATGATATTTGATTCATCTTCTAATCCATTAATATTAATTATTTGAACTTTATTAGTGAATCTTACATCATCATTTTCTAGAAGTTCTTTAGTACGTCCACACTCGAAGGGTAGAAACCTTGCACACCTTTGGACTTTATTTATCGAAAACATGGTTTGAGGATTACCACATCTTGTACAAGCCCTAAGCTCTACTCTAGAGTGTTTCATCACTACAAAACCACTCAACCTCATAAGATCCCAAAAAGCTTAGAATGTGATTTCAAGGATCCCACAACCTTTACAAATTGAGCTCTACTCTGAATTGTTTTAACGCTACACAAACACTCAATACTACAAGATCCCAACAAGCTCAATGATAATGCCTTCCCATAAGAAGCACATCAATCCTAGTGGGGTAACAAGAGAGAAATAAAATCATAAGAAAATAATGTAACTTAAATTACAAGTCCTTGTACTTTAAAGCACAATTCACAATTCAACAAAATGATTTTACAAATGCATTACACAAGTACAACATATAACAATTACCTTGATAATGATAATTCATGCACAACACTTGCATAACACCCAAGAATATGAAGTCTTCTTATAGCCTTGGAGTTTCTGAAATCACCTTAGAATTCATGAAATGGCTAATGTAGACATCTCCTTTGAGATTAAGATGTCTTGTTAAAAATAACTTCAATTCTAAGGAGATGTCTCTACGGAGACATCTTCTTCTAACAAGAGACATCTCCTATTTTTAGGAGATGTCTTCTCTTCATGTGCTCCACTTCAACCAAGACATCTTGTGCTTCTGGGAGACATCATCTCAACTTTTAAACATTGATTCCCAAAGCTTCCTCTTGATCACTGAAGCATCTTCATCTAATTTGTAGCCTTCATCTTTATCCTTGCTTGTTCATGCTCCCTTGAGTCCTTGTAGTGTCATCTATGACATCTCTTTGTAGATCTCTCTTCTTGAGTTGTCCTTCAAGCCTTGCAAAGCATCACATTACACAACATTATATGTTCTCCATTTTCCTTAAGGTTTTGACATACCAAATGATCAACAATATCTTACTTTTTGGTGATGTCCAAAACTTAAGAAAATGGGTGAGTTGATAAACCAAATAACAATAACCATTAACAAATATTAATATGTATAAATCCCAATGGTAGCCATGGACTAGAATAAAGGCTCTAAAGCTGAAGGCACAAGGTAGATATCGTGTAAAGTTGAGAAGAAGACTAAGCTAATCAAACAATGCCAAACAAAGGTAAAACTTTTCTCCATAAATAAAGTGCATCATAAATAGATAATCAAGATAAGAACCATCTTTCTGTACCCTAAACTATTCATATAACTATCCATCCAATATGACTGTTGAAATGTCCTCAACATGTACACAAACGATATATGTACAAATCCATATCAAAAACACATGTGTATCAAACTATCCAAGTCCATATCAAAAATTCTCTTTCCCTTTTTTTACTTCATCAAAAAGGGGGAATAATTCAAGAACTCTCTAACTACTAACCTTTATAGCATCATCGAAGTCCTCATCAATTAAGTAATTGTATCTTTACACAGTTTGTTTGTCTCCTCCTTGTCTTCATCGTTGCTAGTGCTAGTGTACACACTACTTGATATCATCATCTAAAGATGTGATTTGGAAAGGGGCCCTTCATGAATGAAGCTTCACTTAAAAGCAAGATGAAGCTTGTGGAGATGGCTAAGATAAAGCTTGCTGAGGGGATGAGGAAGCACCCTTTTTCTAATAGGTGATGTCAACTACAAGTCTCCATTAGTATGAAGTCCTAAAATTACTCTCCATAACCTACTCCTCAAATTATTTAGGAGCATCACCCTAAATTGGAACACTAGCTCTAGGTTGCTCCCCCTAAATAGGTTCTAGTGGTGCAACCAACTCATCAGAATTTGATGCATTGCCTGAGTCATAGGCTTAGGAAGGTCTAGCTGTTGCAGAATGTCTCAGTGGAGTAGGAATATCCTCATCACTATCTATGAGTGGAGGAGTGGTGATCTCCTAAAACTACTACCCATTAGGAGGAAGTGGTACTCTAGCAACATTCATTCTTTTATGCAAGTATGAGAGATTCCTACCAATCATCCCAAAAGTATAGGCAAACAACTGCAATAGCTTCTTCAAGGAAGATCTCATCTACTCACAAGTAGATTTGGAACTTCTCAACTAAGGAGAGGCCCTAGAAGATGATTTTTCTTTCTTCTTATATGATGGAAGTGGCCTAGTGTTGGGTCCTACTTCATCTACATGTAAGAAGCTTCTCTTCTCCGCATACTCTCCAAGACTTCTCTTGCCTTTGAGCAAAGGCATCTCTGGAATGGGAGCACCTCTTTTATGGATCAATAGGATAATGAGATAAGTATTTTCAAAGATCCTCTCTTTGATGAACATGCTCAACATGTCACAGTAGAGAGTATGACCCAAGTCCAATGATTGTCCTATAAGTAGGCAATAGAGAATAAAAGTGTGACATCCCATCCTCAGATGTCATGGCAAATGTCAAATATACATCATATTAGACATTATACGTAAGAATACTATATACCAAACATCAAATATATGTAACATTCAACATTATGCATATAGGAAATAATAGAGAAAGTGCAAAAAGAGAAAGAAAAAAGAATGCTTTATTAATATAGAATGGAGTATATGAATCATGCTCTCGGAGTATTTCTTAGGATTCTCTTCCTGTAGCATCTATCCCTTAGAGGTAATTTAGCATAACCACCATGGTTAGGCCTATAACCCAACCAAAAGGAATCGCCAAACCACTTCCTGTCCTGCTTCACTCAACTCCTGTGACTGCTTGTACCAACTCAGTCATTCCTTGTTGGCACAACCTCTAATCCTGAGTATAAATGCCTTATGTTAAACCCTCAAATAGTACCTCAAGAGACATGTTCATTATGACAATGCATCCTTTCAATTCTCAATTACAACTATCCTTTCAAGCCTTGTTACGATAAGACTAATACTGATTATGAAGAGGCACCATCCGCATTATGTAGTAGTATCATTTGGGAATAGGGACATTACAATCTACCCCCCTTAGGCTTCATTCATCCTTGAATGAGTCCATGTTTGCTATCTTTCTCTAGCTCCAATGCTTTTTTTTATGATTTTATGCTTCAATAATTTGATTTCTCCTTTGAACTTGAAGTTGTTTTTTGCTTATTCTACAACAAGATATATGTGAGAAAAATATACATGAAAAATTAAATATTACTTTCTTAACAGTTACTTCATTTTTTAAGATAACAATAAGAAGTAAATTAAAGATCTACCAACCATCAATCATTAGTCCTAACCAAGGTCACACAAACTGCAACTCGAATCTAGTTCACCAAGTGAAGCCACAGAAAATTCTTTATTTCCAACTTGCATTGCCTTCAATATTTTACCTTTCTAATTAAAATATAAATTAAACAATGAAAAAACTAATAAGATTATAAATAAAAGTAAAGGTGAGATACTTCTTAATCTTGATCAACCTTATGAATTTCTGGAAGTAATTGTAATTCTACCATAAGTGGTATATGATTGAATGGACTTGTTTAGGATGGTAAGGCTTCAACTTGACTCTTCTTCACTTTTTCTTTAAAAATTAACTCTAGTAATTTGGAAATTCAAAAAAATTGGACATCGTACCAAATATAATCTAGGGTCTCAATGGAGAATGTTGTTGACCCATCCTCATTAATCATAGCAAAGTAATTATTGAACTGTGGTTCCTGATGAGAACTATCCATCAACATATTTGTTCCTAAATTTTGGCATCTAATTTATTTATTAAATATTTGAAGTAAGTAGAATATGCACTAGCTAATGGAATTGCATGTTGAATTGATGGAAACATCTTCTTCAAATGAAGTTCATCTTCCAAGGATTCCTTTACAACTCCATATTTTAAGAATTGATAAACACTACTTTCAACTTTTGCATTGAAGTCTCCACAAAGCATAAATGCAATTGGTTCAATATAGCTAAGGAATAACTTATTCTTCAAACTTTCTTCTATTTTCTTAATCAAGTATGCTCCTTGACATAGTTTGAAATCTAAACATGTTGGTTTACAAATTAAATGTGTGTTAACCATACATACACATCTTCTTGATAATTGGATTTTTAGAATTACTACCAAAGCTATGTGACTTTTCTGAAACCTTAACTATTCTTTCCTTTCCATTACTTGAAGTTCTAGAATTTCAAAAATCATATTTTTGAAACTCCATTCAAATCTTTCTATTAATTCAAACTTGGCTTCTTTATAAAATATTTCATAACCATCCATGTTGTGAATTTTGTAATAGGCTAATCTATATGGCTCAAAAGAAGAACTTCTACAAGAATATTTTTTCTTGTAAATACACATGTATTCCATCTTTCCCAAGTTTGGTTGGTATTGGTAAAGAAACTCCCATGGAAAGACTTCTTATAGGCATAAAACATCAACATCCAAATCTAGTAACTCTGCTAATATGCATGGGTATTGATATTCATGCCAATCCAAGGCCCATGGTGAATATAGCAAATGTTGCTTTTGACTCGCTAAACATCTTGCAAACACATTTTATATTGCAATTTTCATTCTACTTGTTAGATACCCCTCTAGATTATTTCTATTTACGAGTATCATACACCTTGTTAAAATGAGATTTTGAATCTCCATGTTCTTCTACAATATGATTTGATTACAAAAACAAATGGATATACATCTTTTTAATCATTGAAGACTATTCTATTTCATCAACTAATTCATCACTAATACATCAACTGATCATTAATTGAATTGATTCTCCAAATAGTTTTAGTAATATTTAGTTACATTATCTAATTCTTAATGATCTTTCTAGCCCCTCAAGGATACTAACTTCAATAGTGTAACTAATGATATTCCATAGAGATCTTAAGACAACAAGAAAAAATTAAGCACTTGATCTTAAGGGCCAAAAGGTTAAATTTATAAAGCATAATTTATGACATCATCAAATTATTGGATACTCAGATGATAAATTTAATCTTACCATTAAGTTCAAAAGGGTGAAAAATGTTGGAAATAACTATTCATATGTTGCAAAATGGACATTATACACTCGCATTATGCTAAATTTAAGCTTTTTAGGGTCTTAATGCACTATATTAGGCAAGGAGTGAAAACTAATTTTTGTATTTCCCTGGGATAGATTTGACTTTACCATTGTATTTGAAAGGTTGAAATCTATAGGAAACAACTCTTCATGCATTGAAAAAGGCTTCCAAAATCAAAAGTTATGATTTTTGAAGCTCAAAATCTTTAGTGTGAAAAATGAGGCTTCTCAAGAGGTCACCCATCCTAATAATGCTCCTACTCCAGAACAAATGTACTTAATTTAAAAAAATTTATTTTACATGATGCAAATTCATTAAACTCTTTTTTTTAAAAAAAAATCTTTGCATCTAAAATTTTAAACTAACATTTCAATATATGTGAATTTCAAAAAGTCAATTGATAGAAAAATTTAAATTTCCCATCAATTGATGTAAAATTGGAATTCATCAAAGGTGGTGATGATTTGTAGTGTTGACAAAGTCTATGGATGCTGAAGGTGGAAATGATCTATGGTGCTGATGTTGTCCACGAATGCCAGAGGTGGCAATGATCTGTGATGCCAAAATTATCCATAGATGCTCAAAGGTGATGATGATTTGTGGTGCCAGTAGTATCTACTGATGCTAGAGGTGACAATGATTCATAGTGTTGGTAGTGTTTATGAAGTGCTAGAGGTGGCGATAATCTACAGCACCATTAGTGTCCATAGAGCATGAGAGGTAACAATGATTGATGGCATCATCAGTGTCCGTCAATGCCATGAAAGGTAGCCAAGGGCAAGCGTAGTGCATGAAAGATGACATAGACTATGCAATAGAGTGCGACAGCAGAGGCTATCAACGACAAGAGCAAGCGACAAATAGTGCAACATGGTGTGGCATGAAGGAGGTTGAAACAGAGCAGAGAATGATAACTGCTTGGAATTGTTTAGACAAAGTGGCAGTGCGGTGGCCACAACAAGGGTTCCTCCTGCACGCAGATTATGGGGAAGGATTTCTACCCTTACAAGACCAACATGGTAGCAGTAGGACATGCGATGGATGGAAGCAAGCACATAATGGGTAGTAGGAGAGCATGTTTGGGCAGGGTGACAACAATGGCCTTGGAGGTGGTAGTGACAACAAGGGTTTTTGGGCTATTGGGTGGTTGGTATGGGTGCATCGTAGCTACTCTTATAGCCGACCCTTAGGACCAGTTGTGATGCTTGCAACGCAATGGCGTGATATACCTAGCTACCACCGACCACTAGTTAGCTATGATGCTGCCAACCAATAGCAACCCTCCCAAAAAGCTTTTCTCAATTTTTTATTTTATTTTATTTTTCATATTTATTTTATTTTTAAAAAATATTTGTAAAAGAAAGTTGGGGCTTAGGGTTGAGCTTACAACCTTCTACTCCCACCTCTTTTTTTAAATAATAATTTAATAATTTAATATTATTTAAATGCATGAAAAATGAAAAAATTTAAACATTAATATCTCTTAAATCATAAGTCTGATTGAGACAAAATCTATATCATTAGAATTATTTTATTGAGTACTATGTATTAGACATAGTCTTAGGGTTCAAAATGAAGCTAAATTTTTGAGATTTTTCAAAGATTCAAAATAGCTTATTCTATCAAAATGACATAAAGAAGTTGATATATGGAAGACATGATGACTTATAAATGAATTTAAGTTGATTAGGATGATGAATTTTAATAAACAAGATCAATTCATGTCATGGTTACTAATTTCTTAGCAGAAACTTAACAATGACCTTAATCAATTCATATTCATAGTATTAAGATGAGTAAGAGTTACCTAGATTAGTGTTACCAACATTTCTTAAAATTGATCAATCTTAATAAGGCGTAGTCAAATCTTCATTGGTCAATGATATCCATAAAAGAATTTTGTTGGTTGATGGGATCCATGTTTTTTGTAGATGTTTGATCCATTTTTCATAAACTCAATGGAATGATATTTTTTGGGTTACATCTAATGCATCCAAAGATGATCAATGACTTTCACTCAGTTGTGGCTTCATGGTTCATCATCAAGTTCATGTTGTAGTTAGTCCATGATTATGAATGGAATTTTGGTTTGCTTTGATACCAATTATGACATCTTGGCCCCAAATGTCATGGCAAAAGTCAAATATACATTATATTAGATATTATGCATAAGAAGACTATATATCAAACATTAAATATATGTAACATTTGACATTATGCGTATAGGAAATAATAGAGAAAGTGCAGCAAGAGAAAGAAAATAGAATGCTTTATTGATATAGAATGGAGTATCTGAATCATGCTCTGAGAGTGTTCCTTGGGGTTTTCTTCTTGTGCCATCTATTCCTTAACATTCCCACCATGGTTAGGCCTATATCCTTGCTAGAAGGGATGGCCAGTCCACTTCCTATCCTACTTCACCTAGCTTCTTTGACTTGCCTATACTATCTCCACCACTCCCTACTAGTAGGACCTCTAAGCTTAGGTATAAATTCCTTAGGTTAAACCCCCAATAGTTACCTCAAGAGACATGTTTGTTCTTACAATGTATCCTTTTGAGTCTCAATTACAATAACCCTTTTGAGTGTTGTTACGATAAGACTAACACTTATTATGGAAAGGCATCATCTTCATTGTGCAACAACATCATTTGGGAATAGGAATATTACAAAAAGCTTGAGGTGGCAACATATAGTTATAAATTTTCCTTTTACAATAATGTTATATAGAACAACAAAGGATAAGATGGAAGCATATGAAGACATCATATTCCTATAAACTCTACCTCTACCAAATGACACTAACTCTCCAAATAAGGCATCATAGATATCATCATGAGTGATGAGAATTATGCCATTTGAAAAGATATCATTCATATAATGAATGGCAACCTAAAACACATCCACACCAGAAATCCCAAGAAGTGCATTCACAACTTGGGAAGACACATCAATAACAAGATCCCCAACCATAGATGTAAATGCCATAACAGTAGCATTAGTAATAATAATATTATAAAATAATTCTTTGGTAAGAACTTTAGGAACCAATAAATCCATAGTAATGAAAGCAGCCTGGTTCAAAACTTAAAAATAACTCATTAAAGCTTGCTACCCATGTAGAGGAAAGGATAGTGAAAGCTCAAAAATGATATTCATAATTCAAGTTACCTCAAACCAATGCTAGGCATTGGTAGATCTGAAGTAGGGAGTGTAGGTGCTTAGAGTGCTTGTGAATCCTTCCCTAGGCTTATTCTTAGGTAGTGCACTTGACATTCCAACCCTCTTGAGGGCCATAGTTACTGAAATCATTGTCACTAGTGGTACCCTAGTTGTCTCCAATGAAAATGAATAGAATGAGGGTTTGAAAACTTATAACCATGGCAAATGAGGATTTTAATAAGAAATAAGATGTTTCCTTTTGAAGATAGACCTATCATCCATATTTTAAAATCATGTTAATATCTCCTTTTCAGAGTAGACATCTTTGCTGCACTGAAGGTACTGATAGAAAGACATCCTATTTTAGGAGTAGCTATTGCCATGTAAATGTCTTCTTTTGGAAGAAGATGTTTCCTTTGGAAGATGCTCAATAGGATTATGTTCAAAAAGGACTACCAAGGATTATAGTCTTCAAGAATGCTTACAAAGAAATAAGAAAAACATACCTACACTTACCTTTCTTGGCAAAGAGAATGAAGGTCCTTAGCAGGATAGAGAATGAGATTCCTCTTTTAAGGTTTCTCTTCTTACATATACTTCTTCAATTTCCACAGCTTGGCTCCCTCTCATGAATTGGTTGGAGAGAGTCTCCTCATTTCTTTGTTCCTTCTGTTTGACTCTCTATTCTTTCTTAACCCCCTTATCCTTTTGAGTTATCCAATTCTTCTAATGGTCTTCCATAGTTTCCTTTCTTGGTGCATTTTTGTAAGTCCAAGGAGTCTTATGATGCAACCAAATATTCATATGATAAAAATTTAAATTATCCTCCCATTGCTTATACCTAAATTTATGACAATAATAACATCTCACCTTCATATAGTATTTAAAGTGATCATACCTTGGAGCTACTTTTGGTTGAGATGTAGTGCCTATAGATTCTTCATTCTTTGGAGTATCCTTTGGTTGAGATGTGGTTGGTGTAGAATATTTTTCTTGTATACAACATCCCATCCCACTCCTATCATGTGAACTTCTTCCTTGTTCTAAAACCATCCGAAGTAACTCTTCTCCTTTAACCAGCCTTCCACTCACAAGTTTTACATTTGCAAGCTCTTCCTTCATCTACTCACAAGACTTGGTTAGCTCTTTGTTCTCAGGCCTAAGATCTAAGATTTCCTTTGTGAGATCTAAAATCTTTAAATTTAATAAAGAAATGTCTTGATCCCTAATTCTTACTTGTTTACTCAACTTTGTGCAAAGATTTTGAAAAGATACAAGTTCATTGCATAAAAGTTCATATGTTTCTTCTTCATTTTTAAATTCATCATATGAGGTGCTAGCATCATCATCTATGAGGGCCATATAGATGAGATGTGAGTCTTTTGCATCATTCTCCACCTCGTCTTCACTATGTTCTACATCATCCCAAATTTTTTAGGAGTTGGTCTTTTTTGTTTCCATATCATTTCTATCCCTCATTTGTAACTTACCATTACTAGGACATTCAAAGGTCACATGGCCTCTACCATCACAAATCGAACATTATATTTAAGAAGAATTAAAATTTGAGTTTGAAAAATTTTTACCTCTTTCTTTACCTTTAAATTGGTTGGATCTTTACTAGCTTCAGATCTTACTCCTTTTTTCCATAAGCCTTTGCAACCTTCTTAAGAGAAAAGCTATTTCTTTTTTACTACCATCATCCTACTCATTAGGTTCTTTTTTTTATGAAGATTTTAGAGCAATGGGTTTTTCTTTAATTTCCCCTTCACTTATGAGGTTCATTTCATAAGCAATAAGAGCAATTTGAAGCTCTTCAAATTTTAGAACTGAGAAATCTCTAATTTCTTCCATGGCTATGACCTTCAATCTAAACTTTGGTTGGATAGTTCTAATTATTTTTATAAGGACATTTCTCTTAGGCAAATCTTTACTAGTTCCTTTAATGGCCATAACAAGATCATTTGTCCTAGAGAAATAGTCTTTTATTTTTTTGCCTTCTCTCATTTTTAGCTTATCATAATCACTTTGTAAGACTAAAAGTTTAGATTGCTTAACTATTGAAGCTTCCTCATAAGTAGCCTTTAATGTTTTCCTAATTTCTTTGGTCATTTTATATCTAGCTACTCTATTAAATTCAAATTTATTCAATGCATAATATAAAAAATATTTTGCCTTTGAATCAAACATGAACTTATCTTTTTCCTCTTGCATTCATTTTCTTTGGGGCTTGATGGCTTTTGTTATATTATCAATGGGCGATGTGTAGCCTTCAATGATGGACTTCCATACTTCAAACTCCATAGACTCAAAGAACCCTTGAATCCTTACCTTCCAATATATAAATTTGAATTCATCAAACATTAGTGGCTTTGTGTAAGATGTCTCTTCCATAGTTCACTCTTTGAATTAATGTCGAATGAAAGAGTATCAAGCTCTAATACAACTTGAGGATCATAGAACTTAGCAGGTGTGGAGGATGAATAAGTTCCCCAAACCAAAATTAATAGCCACAAAAACCATACTAAATTTTTAAATACTCAATGGGTAGAATCCTTTCACACTTCTAGACTTGGTTTCTCAAAAATGTGATTTGAAGGGCATCACACCTTGCATAAGCTCTAAGCTATGCTCTAGACTGTTTCATCGTTGAAAACCCAGTCAACCCCACAATGTCTTGACAAGCTTAGAATGTGGTTTCAAGAATCCCACAACCATAACAAATTGAGCTCCACCTCAAAGTGTTTTAATGCTACAAAGATACTCAATCCCGTAGGATCCTAACAAGCTCAATGACGATGCCTTCTTACAAGAAGCACATCAACCCTAGTGGGGCAAAAAGACAGAAACAAAATAACAAGGAAAGAATGTAACTTAAATTACAGGTCATTGGACTTTGAAACACAATTCACAATTCAAAAAAATTATTTTACAAAAGAAGTACATAAGTATAATATACAATGATTACTTTGATAGTGAGAATTTATGCATAACACTTGCATAATACCCAAGAGAATGAAGTCTTCTTATAGCCTTTGAATTTTTGAAATCACCTCAGAACTCATGCAACCACTAGTATAGATGTCTCCTTCGAGATTGGAACATCTCATTGAAAATGACTTCAATTTTGGAGAGATGTCTCTTCTGCAATTGGGAAGTCTCTATGGAGAAGTATTTTTCTAATAGGATATGTCTCTTATTTTTGGGAAACATCTTCTTTGCATGTGCTCCACTTTGACCAAGACGTCGTCTGCTTCTAGGAGATGTCTTCTCAGCTTTTAAAATTTGATTCCCAAAGCTTCCTCTCAATCACTAAAGCATCTTCATCTAATTCATAGACTTAATATTTATCCATGCTTGCTCATGGTCCCTTAAGTTCTTGTAGTTTTGTCTTTGACATCTCTTTATAGATCTCTCTTCTTGAGTTCTCATTCAAGCCCTACAAAACATCACATTCCACAACATTCTATGTTCTCCATTTCTCTTAGGTTTTTGGCATACCCAAAGGTCAACATTTCTATCTTAATAGCATGAATTAGAAATGATTTTCCTATGCCAACACTGCCTTGGACTATTAATTTCAATGGTATTAATCCCTTTTTTTTTACTTTGAATATAATGGTTTTTAATAATATTCATCACTTTTCATTATTTATCATTCAATGTTTATTGATAATTTAAATTAGGTTGCATCATAATATTAGTATTGGAATTTTTCAAGGAATTTAGAAATTTTAATGCTTTTTCAATTTCATTGTGATCAATTTTGTTCCATTCATATCAAATGTCTATGTCTCTTCATCTTAACATATCTACTTATGTGTAATTTAAAACTTGTGTTGGTTGCAAACTTCATAAAATCTCCCATTCATTTTGAAGGTGATTTATATTTTCAATATGAACATCTTCTTCATAATTTTCTCAAATTTTATCTTCACTAGTTTTTCTTTTATTAGTTATTATTTTAATTGTTTATTCATGCACTTTTCAATTAGCTCTTATCTACTCTTTTGTTGTTCCTATTTCTATCTCATATATATGAAATGGAACATAGAGCAACAATTTTTGAGGATTGTCAATTGGTTTTTCTAAAAATATAGGATAAAATTGAAATATTATTTCTTTTTGTCTTTGTTTCCATAACTTATTTGACTTTTTTTTTATTGCAAATGAACCTTTTGTCACCTTGTAAAGGTTTGAACCACTCATGTCTATTGGTCTATTCATGTATGCTTTTAAAATATTAGTTTAATATGCTTCTTTATTATTGGATTCACTTGTAACTATTTGTTTATATACTTGATTAGACAAATTTAAGTTTACAGAAATCCTACTACATTCTATTAACGGTATTTCCAACAACATATGTGATACTTATTGTGCTCCTATATCTCTTTCAATTCATCTCTTAATTGTCAACTTTTTGTGACTTTTTCCAATGTAATCTTCAATGTTCTATAATTTTATAATTTTTTCTAACATATCATTATAGGAGTCTAATGAGTCATTTTTTGGTAGGGCTCTGATGTCAGAGTCATGTTATCAGGTATTTGATATTGAGGCACAACCTTTGATGTTGAGGATTCAATGTCACCTTATCCATGCTAACCTATAAAAATAACACTTAGGTGCACGATTTTGGGGGAGTAGACTAGAGAAATTCTATTAGTTTATTAGTTTGTTTCCAATGCATGCCCGCAATGTGATGTTAAGTGATTTTATAGCATCCTTATTTGAATGTGATGTACTTGGACATGTTACATGCTTAGCATTAAAGATCAAGATTACTTCCATCATTATAGCATCCACTTAGCTTTATTACAGTTAATTACTTAAATGCTTACTATTTTCCTTAGTTAATGCTTATCATTTGTTGCACTTTATTATTTTTGTCATTAAGTGGAATGAATATGACTAATTGTGAACTCTTATCTGTAATTACTTGGTAATCCAATAGTGTCACCATTTGGTACACCCAAGAATGGTATGCTTGGTAATCCTAGTGGTAGTTGCACAAAGTTCAAGGCATGTACAGAAGGTTGGGAATAGATACTCATCACACATAGGCTAGTTTAGACTTTACTTTTGATTTTTAATTAGATTAAATAATTAATTTCTCTATTATCATTAGGAGTAACATAAGGTCAAAATAACATTAATTATCATATGCCTCACTTTGGACTAAACCATACATGACAAAGCTACCACTAGTCCAAGTGGGAAGACAATGAACTACAATCAAGAAATAATTATCTAAATACCACAACTAGTCCCATCCATGGAATTCAACTAGATCATGTGTGAATAATTGTGATTCATATGATTGGGCATAAGGGGTACCCACTGCTCATCATTGGCATCATTGCTGAGAATGGTGCTAGTTATCTAGATTAGTTATATTATACATGATCACTATAAATGCATTAACTATTTATCTTTTAAAAAATATTAAGTCACACACATCATTAACTACCAACAATGTCTTTTTCACATGGAATTGATAATGCATCATATGAAGAGAACATTCATTGGAGAACTAATGAGATATATATTGAAGAAAATTGGAGTGACCAACCTCATGCAAGGGTTTCATATGTTCATGACCACCCTTACTACACTCAAGGACTACATTCATCTAAGGTAGATAATCCTAGAGAAGATGGAGTAAGTCCTAGATCAAGAAGGGCCTCAAGGCCTAGGACCTTTGCAAAACCTAGAAAATATAAATCAAGAGACCATGGGGAGAACTATAGAAGCCATCATGATTCTCCTAGTTTCTCATATTCCTCTTCCTCTTCAACATCTAGTGATGATGAAGATGAACATAGGTATAAAGATAGAGCTCCACTATGGGGTCAAAATAAGAGATAGAAATCGAAACCAAGGGCAAAATCAAAGATATCAAAATGAGCATAGACAAGATCATCATAATTACATAAACAAAAATAGAAATTTTTACCATGACATGTCTAATGATGATGAACCCTTGTTGGCCACTAAGAGAATGATACAAATTACATAGGTAGTTAAAATACCCCACAAGCATCGAAGGAAAAGTCACATAAAAAGGCTTGATATGAATAACATCCCTAATTCTAATCCACAACATCATTTACAAGCCTTACATGATGCCTGTGTCTTAAAAAACATTGAAAGTAAGTGGTAAAATTAAGCTCTTTCCTAGAACACTAATAGATAAATCCAAAGTATGGTATAGACTATTGAAACCAAATTCAATCCATCAATGATCCACAATGCTAGAACTTTTTAACAAGAAATACCAAACCTATGCGAGGGTATCCAACCTATGGAAATGAACTTAAGGATGGAAACAAGAACAACATGAACCCTTGGATATGGCCGTAGATAGATACTATTCTCTACTATATAGATGTATAGGCCATAGTTTCTCTTAAGAAGAGAAACTTTTCTACATCATTGATGGGCTTAGTAGTCAAATGAGAGAGATCCTTGGGATGTATGCTCAAGGTCAATTATATGAACTAAGAACCAATTAGATCTAGAAGCTAATTGAGTGTGTGGCAAAAAAATAAGGAGATATGTAAATAAGAGAATGTTGAGGAATATCATTGGGACCCAACTCTTTAAAATAAGAGGATTCATCTCTATGATAAGGAAAAATAGGTAGCCCTCAATGAGATGTTTTCACAACAAACCTTGCCAATGCAATAGTCTATTGCTGAACTTCAAGCAAGGCTAGATAAGATGTTAGAAGGGATAAATGAGAAAGTTACAGCTTACGCAAAAACCATAGAGGAGAGAGTAACACAAAACAAATCAAGTGATTCGAACAAAAAGAGAAAAAGGTAACAAGAGAGAGGTAAGAACACTAATCAACAAAAAGGGAAAATGGCTATAGAAGAAGAGGGTATAGACTCAACCACTGAAGAAGATGATGGATGTGACATCTACCTATATGACCATCGAAAGGGCTATTTCCTAGTTATGTTACATCTACATGAGTAGTAGGCTTTTGTAGGCTTTTTCTTTCAATCCTAGGTTTTTACAAAAGCAAGTTCCTAGGAAATTACCTTTCTCATAAGGTAATTATAGATAGTCCAACAACCAATCGCACTATCCTAGTAAGACTTCTCACCAACCTCAACACTATCATCAACCACGGTGGCAAAACCCAAAGTTATGGAGGAGGCCATCATCAAACTAGCACTACCCTTATTATCAATTGGACCCATCCGAATACTACATTCAACAACCTATTTTCCCAACTAGTTCTACTTCCTCTACCTCAAATCACTACTACTAGTCTCTTGAATATTATCAACCTACAACATCTTCTATGAGATCACCACCTCACACCTCTCAGCCTTCATCATATCCTTAATATTCTCATACTCACCTCCATCATATGTCACAACTAACAACACAAGAATTCCACTTGTGCTACAAACATACATGGAAATGATAATGTCATTATATCTCCACCACAATCTCGAGAATGTCCTTTCTTTAGGATAGTTCCCACACATGAGCATAACACTTGTGGACCTACTAATGCATATAAACTAGAATAATGCTAATCAAGTGCAACACCCTTTCTCTCACAACCAATGCCCTCTAATCCTATGCAAAGGCCAACATCCATCGTTACTCCAACACCTGAAAAAAACAATGAATCTAGCACTATGAAGAGATAGAAGAATCCATGCATCACTAATCATGATAAAGGGTGCAATCACAAGCTAAACATTTTCAAAGTTAATAGAACTCCTAATTTGATCCACTATACATTTCAAAACCAAGTATGTGAGCAAAAACCCATCTATGCAGTTGTCACTAAACTAAAAGATACCTAGTGGATTGAAAATGAAAGTCTAAAACTATTTCACAAATGCATGGAGCATGCCTTCCCACATATTAATTCTTGTTATGGTTAAAAGCTTAGTCATGGAGGAGATCCCACCTCTTAAAATCAAGAATTAATATGTGTTTTCATCTTTTTGTTTTACAATTTTTTATCATTTTCTTCTTTCTTGATACAAATGTTTTTCATCATTTTCAACTTTTTTCCACAATTTGTTTTATTTCCTTTTTCATTAATCTTGATTGTGAATAAAATAACAAGATATAGTCCAATAATATGAGGTTTTCTCTATGTTGTCAAAGTTATGAGGGACTAATTATCTAGACAATGAGGCCACATCATCCATCCATCCATCCTATTAATAAGGGGTTCTTACCATGGTCATAATAATATTCTTTTCCATTATCAAACTAAGAACAAACTCATAATCATTTTGCCTGGATAGAAGAGTGAAGAACCAAGTGGGAATCCAAAGGGTGTGACATCAAAGAGATTTGTGAAATATCTTTAACCACTTCTATATGGTCTATCATATCTCTAAGGTTGTAATTATATCCTTGTAGATCTAACAAAATATAGGAGTAAGTGCTACCACTATGTCACTAGAAAAACATGTTACACATGCCTAAAGGTAGTCCTTTGGTAAGGTTGATAGAGATAAAAATAAAATAAAAGAGCATAGAATAAATTTTTGAGGGTCCCAGTAGAAAGACATGTTATCCATGCTTGAAGGTTGGTGGCTTCCTAGAAATCCATTAAAAAAAAAGAAAAAAAAGAAGTGCCATGAATAATCTCCTCCCTTAGACAAAATGCCAAGTGATGATACTCCTTGCAATGATGGTAGTCTTATGGTTGTAAATCTAAGAGATAAAACAATGTGATGTCACTGGAACATGGTTTGGACTTGGTTTTAATCTTGGAAAGAAGGGCTAATAATTACTTTAACCATTAATAACACACAAGGATTCATTATGCCTATGATAAGGCACTTCATGTCCCAATTTCTACAATCCTTTCTAAAATCCATCTCATCTTAGTGTTTGTATGATCATAACTTATGGTTTTATGTAATATAGAGTTACTTTCTCAAATTGGTGGTTCTTACATGTGTGTTTTGCTAAATAGGAATGCATTACATTCAACCCCTTCAATGCCTATAGACATTTTCAGGTGTGGTTATACAAGGGCATTAAGGGCTAGAGCTTGCTTTGGGGAGGATCCACTTGTATAACTATTGTCACTTGTACTTGTCTAACACAATTGCATCATCTTAAACCTTCCCAGTGCATAAATGTCAGTTTCAAAACCTTTCCTTGTATGCCTTATCATACAACCTATCCACTCTATATCATGGATTCAATACCCTTTTCTTACATCTTTCAAAGATTTTAATTCTTGCAATTCCATTTTCCAACATTATTGGTGCCAAAATATGTATTCTAACTTACCCTAGAACTTTGGACTCTACATGAAACCTTCTAACCAATTACAAAGCTTCATTTTCCATCCTAGGTGTCCCCATAAAATGAAAATCCAAGGCCTTCAATATCAAATAGGAGGGAATTCAATATTGGCTACCTAATATTGGGTCCACAAAAACTATAAATACAACCTTAGTGATTCTTTAGAAATAATTTTCATCAATTGTAGCTAAGGGAGTTTTTGAGTTTTTTTCTCCTAACTAAGTGCTCTATGCATCCAACTTCCATATATGATAGCTAGCTCCATACCACTCTAATTTCCATGGTTTTTGAACCTATTTGATATTTGAGTGTTCAATTTTGTTGGCAGGGTGCTTCTGTGGAAAACTTATGCTAAATTTTCAAATTTTTCTATCACCCAAAAGGTATTATAAGGTTAAGAATGTAGATAATCTTAATATTTTTAATGAACAATTAGTTGTATGCATGGCACAACCTTTAATTTACACCCATAAGGAATCATAACCATCATTATAAGTCATACACAAAGAAAAAGAAGTCAACCATGAAAGGTTATAAAAGGAGTTAACAATTTTTGGGGCATTTTTCTTGAAATTTTTCTAATCTTGCAATCAGATGAACTAAAAACTTAATAAAACTAAGAACATGAATAAGGTATAAACCTATTCAAGATAAATGAAAAACACCTTAGTAACCTAGAATCCTTGATATATTGTAGATGGTCCCAAAAAGAGGAGGATAAGAAGGACCTTTGTAGAGTGCAAGAAAATGCCCAAGGGGTGGTAGAGGCCAACTAGGAAAATAATGCCCACTTGTTGAACATGACAAATAGGAGGCCCAATCATTTAGCATTCATCAAGAGGCCCCTATTACAAGGTAGTCAATCTAGGTAGAGGCTACATAACCGTAAGCTCAAGCATAGGGACAACACCTCATGTTATCCCAAGAATGCCTCCAAGCCATCCAGGAGTGATCCATGTTGACCATGGTCATTATGGAAGTGAACTTTGGGCCATTCATGGAATTTTTCCCTAAGGTGGTCAAAACTCAACTTTAGGCATTACCTTTATCGCACATCCTTTATAAAAGTGGTGAATGGTACCTTCGTGAGACATACTAATTCTGGCACAATAAAGGAGAGGGTACCACCATCAACATTGGTAGAATCTCTATTTTCCACTCAATTAAGGTCATTTCAAAAGCTCTAAGCATATCCAATGTGGAGGCCAAAGTAGCATACCTATCCATAAGATCTAATGTAGAAATAATGAAGCTATGGTTGAAATGGACATATAATAACGAATACAAAATATACAATGAGCTAACTCTGGAGGAGAGAATTTACTTGAAAATTAGCACATACCATCTCTTCCCCATGAAAGGACTAAATAGGATATCAACCTACGAAGCCAAAGGAAGTGCAATCCTAATGGATAAATGCAACACCAACCTTACCCAATTGTACTTTATGGAGATTCAATAATGACTTGAGAAAATGAAGGTAGGGAAGATGACACTTCCATTCCCTTGCCTAATTAGGAAGCTGTGTAAGCAAGCCAAAATCCTAGGTTATACCAATGACATTCCCAAGAGGGCCTAAAATGCTTCATTCTCTGAGTTGCTCAAACCAGCGACACCAAGAAAAGATTATGGTGAAGAGCAAGAACAAGAACCAATGAAAGAACAAGAACTAGAGAAACAATAAGAGTAGCAAGTTCCACCACTACCACCACCATAGGATTATAGATCCTCAACAAGCCATTTATAGCAAATTGCTAAAACTCTCAGTTGGGGAAGTAGGGAAGAATCCAACCTCTTCTAAGTCATTGATGTTACCATTCAATCCATAGGTTCAACCAATCCATAAAGGGGATAAATTTCTTTGTAATTAGGAGGAGAAGCCTAGTGGTCATAGCATATCTCTACGAATGTCGCATCTTTTCAAGTGATGCTTCAAACTGAAAAAGATGCCACATTTGTGGTCATGTAGCATGAAGATGCAACATGTGCAATAGAAGTTATAACAAACCATATCAAAGAATCATTTAATGTCCTGATTGTACCCCCAGTGGACTTAACTAGAACCAAATATACATAGATATTAGCTAGGACCTTGATGATGCTTGCAACTTATGAGGATGTACTTGATAGATTGTTGCAGACTGGGAAGGTCATGACAACCTTCTTCAACATCCCTAGTGATGTCACTATAGTTCAATCCAACGTCATAGCCATCAAAGAAAAATTGATCATGGCAAAGACTAAGGTAGAGCATGTAGAAGCAGAGGTACACTGATTACAACAAGAGCTTATCGACTTGAGGGTTGAAAAAAGGGATCCTTTTCAATTCATTGCACCTAACTAGTTGAAGTAATTTTGAATAGAGTAGCTGAGCCAATTAATTGAGTAGAATAAAGTGGTTGAATAGGAGAAGGAGAAACTAGTTTAGAATTCCTTAGTCACTGAAGCATAAGCATATGCTCATGCAAAGGCACTAAATGCTACTCAAGAGGAAAACAAGCAACTTGTTGTTGATAACACAAGGTTGACTACCATCAAGAAGTAGAAAAACATCTTGGAGGAGAGCATCCACTAGTTGAGGGAGTAACTAGTGAGGGTCAACAAAGACATAAGTAGATTAACTAAAGAGAAATGAACCCTCTCAATGAAGGACATATGCACCATATGTTAGAAGTTTACAATTAAGATAAGCATGTAGTAGAATGAGGCCAAAAAGCATGAGAAGCTAAAAGAGCACTTTTAGGACTATATTGGCATGTACATGCAAATCAATGAGAAAGAAATCCAAATGGTAAAGACTTCCATCAGTGCCATGTTAGCATAAAATCTTAATTAGCAATCCATCCTAGATAGCTATGCCCTAGTCCACCAAGCAGAAGTGAAAAACAAGGATCTATAAATTGAGGTTTTGAAAGCGTACATGGCATTAGCTAACCTTCATTATGCTAACCTAGCCATGTTAATAGTAGGTCATCCTAGAAATGAACTAGAATAGCAAGTAGTAGTCACTTATGCTTTATACAAGAAGAAGTTTGTAGATAGAAAAGATGCTCCACAAAAACTTCATGTAGCAAACTTAGAATTAGAAGCAATTAAGGGTCACTACCATGGGCAAAGAGATGTAGCTTTAGACCTAGCTAGGAAACTAATAGATTATCATGAATTAAGAGAAACGTCTAGGGATTTTGAGGATGAATGGAGGTAGTTCGCATTGTAGTATGTAAAAGCCAATCAGATGTTTCCATAACTATCATGTCCATGGGATGTACCATCTCTAACATACATTGGATCATCAACCTTGATGATACATGACTTGAGAATGAAGAAGGAGAAGTTGTAAGTGCTCTTTAATTATTACAAATTCTAGAAGCCTAACAAAAAAGGGAAGTAGCCAATGGAAGATTCACTGCCCCTTTCCCAATTTTGTTGTTTTGTCATGTTGTGTTCATTTTTTGTAAAACAACACTACATCATAAAAGAGTCATTTTGTATGTCAGTTAGAGTTAGTCAATAATCCCATACATTCCGAATATTTTGTAAAGAACTTGTTCCTTATTTTGTCTAACTCAAGGATGAGTTTTCATTTAATCATTATTGTATGAGAAGTCATGTTTTGGTAGGGCTCTGATATCGAATAATTGATATTGGAGCCACATTATTGGGTATCCAATATTAGGGCATACCCTCTGATGTCAGGGATCCAATGTTGCCTCATCCATGCTAGCCTATAAATATAATTCTCAGGTGCAAAATTTTGGGAGGGGGTGGTAGATATAGAGAAATCATGTTAGTTTGTTAGTTTTTTTCTAGTTCATACCCATAGTGTGGTATTAAGTGATTGTATGACATCCTTATTAGAATGTGACGTACTCAGATAGATTACATACTTAGCAATAAAGATTGAGATTACTTCCATCATTATAACATCCAATTAGCTTTATTATTGTTAATTACTTAAATGCTTACTGTTTTCCTTAGTTAATTTTTATCATTTATTGCTCTTTATTATTTTTGTTATTAAGAAGAATGAGTATGACTACTCATGAGCACTTAAGTGTAATTACTTGGTAACCCAATAGTCTTATCATTTGGTAAGCCCAATAATGATATGCTTGGTAATCCCAACAGTAGTTGCCCAAAGTTCAAGGAGTGTATAGAAGGTTAGGAACAAATACTCATCCCACACAGGCTAGTTTAGACTTTACATTCCATTGTTAATTAGATTAAATAATTAATTTCTCTATTATCATTAAGAGTAACATAATGCTACAATAACATCAATTATCATATGCCTCACTTTGGTCTAAACCATACGTGACAAAGCTACCACTAGTCCAAGTGAGAAGACAATGAACTACGATCAAGACATAATGATCTAGATGCCACAACTAGTTACATCTATGGAATTCAACTAGATCATGTGTCAATGCTTGTTATTCATATGGTTGGGCATAACGGGTATCCATCGCTCATCAAATTTAAAAGGCTTTTTTTTTTTTTTTTTTTGCTTTAGCAACATATTTTGCTATGTACTTCACAAGAACATGTTTTGACAAAATAGGTTGTCGACCTATGTTAGCTCTCCATGTTTGATGAAGTAGTCTATGATGTTTGTTCAATTTATCATCATTTCTTAGTGGATCATACACAATTTCTTTTGACTCATAGATCTTGTATAACAATGAAGAGGTTTCACAAATAGGCCATGGAATTTTGTATCTACAAAGCATATGTAAACATAATATTATAATTTTTTTCAATAGTATTTTAAAAATATTTTTTCAAATACCTATTTGATACATTACTTACACTATAGTTTTTCATTTTTAATCATAAGTAGGTGTCCTTTCTACATTTTGAATGTCTTTGAATTGAGTCAATTAGTTCTACATAATCTTCATCGATATCTTTGGTGAATATTGCTTCCTTATCATATGATGATAGGTGACAAATATTTGAATTATTTTCCTGTATATATATTTATTTACAAAATTAATATCAAATCTAATACAATATCAACATTAATAATAAAAGATGTAATTATTTCATACCTTAAAAGATGGCATTGCAATGGAAAATTGAGGGTTCCATGCATGTACAAGATCATCTACGAAATTTTTTATCTTTTTGACCTCATCCTAATCATATCAATTAACTATGTCTATATTTGGAGCATCTTCTATCCATAAAAATCCATGTACATGAGGAGACCTTTGATGTTGCCTTTTGTACCTTGACCAGTAATCCATAACTTTTATGTCTTTCTTCAAAATCTCTTTCATAAAAACCTAGTAATGGTAATACATATACTATGCTACAACATGAGGATTTTATATGACCATTTGTTATTTACTTTTTTGTAAATCATTTTTGTTTGAAACTCTTGTCATGTGTTTATATAAGTCAGGCAAATGGATACTAGTAGCACTTAATGTGAAAAATATAGTAGGAGATCCAATGTTATTCAACATTGATATCAACTCTAACCAACATTTTGACTAGTAAGCTCATGTACCTCACAAAGTAGAACTAAATCGTATAATATCATTAACAACTCTTGGATCCTTACGTAATCATTCCTTTAATTCATTGATATGCATTGACATTTGATCTCAGCTCCTTTTAATAAAAATTGAGGCTATATTTTGTGCACAATGTCTCCTAATCATGTTAAAAATATAGTACCTAAACCTAAGATGTCTTGCAAATCTTCCATCTTTATACAATAGAAGATGTTTTTCATATCATGTAATCAAACTTGCCTAGTTCTTAAGTCATAGAAATCACATTTTTCTGTAGGAAAGAGAATAGGGAATGCCATATCAAATAAGCCAAGACAAAAATATTCATTTGATGGAGTTTTATCTATTGTTGGTCAATTAATGCTTTCTACAACTTCAATTTTATGTAAGTTAAGCCAATCTTAAATGAGATCATTCTCTGTTTTAGAGTCAATTGTATTCATAATTGTAAATGATGTAATTAAAATTTCATTATGAATTTTTCTATGATTATTATTATTTAAAAAATTTGATTCGATGATATTTGATTCAACTTCTAATCCATTAATATTAATTATTTGAACTTTATCAGTGAATCATACATCATCCTTTTCTAGAAGTTCTTCAATACTTTCCAACTCTATTTCAACATCTTGGTAAAACTTATCATTATGAATTTTAAATTTTAATGCTGTTAGTACCCTTGCTTTGTTGATAATGAAATCATATCTTCCACTGATATGATCTTTTCTCTGAACAATGAACAATGGTAGCTCTTCTAATTTTAGAGGAAGGTATTTTGCTATTACTTCTACATGTTGTGGAAAGCTTATTGTATGACCTCTATATTTTAGTTGACCTCCATGAGCTTGTGTAACTTGAATTATGTGATTGAGCCTCATAATTAATATTTTTTCAACTTGGGTTAACACTTAAGTTCACATGGTTTTTCTCTAGGATCCATATCATTTGATATAGAAAAACATTTAGGATAGTTTTCTTTTTAAAATCTTTGACATTCCAACATGTTATTTTTCTTCCTACTTAACATCACAAAATTCCTTTCATTACATGATTTACATTCAAATTCATTTGAAATAGTTTGTAGACTATTTTGAAATCTTAATTGAGCATATTTAATATTTTATTTGTCTTTATATTTAAAATTTTGTCAAATTTTTTGAAAGCTTATTTCTCACACGGTTTTCTTGAGTTTGGATATTTTTTTTAAGTTTCTGTAAACTTATTTGATCATTAAATTCTATTGATATAACATTATTTTGTTTAGTTTCTTCACTTTGCATTGGCATAAAGGATGAGTTGTCATTAGTGTGAGTTACTAATTTTTGTCATTTTCTTAAATTTACTTTGTAAATTCTTTCATGTTTTCTTAATGCTTCTAACTCTTTATTATTAATGCTACTTCTTTTTCTTTGTTTATATACATGAAAATATTTTTTTCTCTTAGCACACATACTATTATTTGAAATTTTTCTTTTACTATAGAAAACAAAAAAAAAACCATATTAATAGTTTATAATGCTATAAACTAAACACTACTATTTATAATAATTGAAGATCAAAAATTCATTCTATTAGAAATATTTCCTTACTATATACCTTGTTTTCTTTATGTTTAACTCTCTTATTAATATTATTTTGAGAAGTTTATAATCCAAATATTGGTAGCTCAAATAACTTATAGTACCTGTAATATTTCACTAAAATAATATTGTATTAAAAATAGTTTTTATAAGCGAAATAATTTAACTACAAGTATAATGAATCACATAACATGAAAAAAGTATAGTAAAAAATGATAAAGAAATATAACATGGTGGCAATTTACAGCAGCCTCTCTAAGACGTTTCCTTTTAAACAAAGCTCAACCATAGGAAAAATAGCTTGTTCCATTTGACCCAGCAAAAAAAAAAAGAAAAAAGAAAAAAAAAACACAAACTTGTACCTACTAAAATACCCTAGCCCCAATCCTTAAAAAATATTTTTTAAAAAAACTCTAGGCCAAGGCAGAATAGGAATCCATGCCACAGATCACCATGCTACCACAATCGGGAATGTCAGCTACTAGTTGATCAATGATCAAAATCTCCTCCTAAAATTCCCATGGATCAAGCTACTCCCAACATCTGAAAAGCATAACCAAAACTTCTCTACAAATATGCATCACATTGCATTTTTACAATGCAATTTCAATAGTTGTAAAGCAAAAGAAATTACAAGGAGAGAATGTAACTCGATTTACAAATTCGTTGTACAATGAAGTATAATACAACAATTCAAATAAATGATGTGATAATTCAAGTATTCAAAAAAAACAAATAGTATATGCTTAGATATGATAATGCTTTCACTCATCTCACTCATACCCAAGAGATTAAAGTCTTCTTATAGCCTCAAAGTTTCAAAAAACACCTCAGAATTTGTGCAATGGCTATCTAATGACTAGTGTAGATGTCTCCTTTGAGATTGGGACATCTCTCTAAATTTTGCTTCAATTCTGGGGAGACATCACCTTGAAAAAGTGGAACATCTCTTGGGAGACATCTCCGTGGAAATGTCTTCTTCTAAAAGGAGAAATCTCCTATTTTTGGGAGACATCTTCCTATGATAATCTTCTTCTCAGCCAAGACGTCTTCTCAATGTTTGAGCTATGATTCGTGAGGCTTTCTATCATTGATCTAACTTCTTCCCAATCCATGGAGCATCTTCATTGTACCTAAAGTTTTCTTACTTGTCCATGCTCTCATATTTTCCTATGAAATCTTGTTAAGTTTCTACAAACGCATCATCTAACACAAAAATTTTATTTTTCTCCATTTTCCTTAAGGTTTTGACATACCAAAAGGTCAACAATATTCCCCTTTTTGGTGATGTTCAAAATTTGAGAAAATGGATTAGTAGTTTTTAAAAATCATCAAATTATATATTTTCAATATCGCTCATCACAATCACAAATCACCATATGCATATCACATTAATAGTCATCATAAAATAGGTAATAGTCTTCAAGCTCTATCTAAGTTCTCCCCATTTTTGAAGAGCATCAAAAAGGAGTGGAGCCAAAAGCCCCCTAAACATGTGCAAGAGAGAAAATAAGTTGTTCCCCATCCTTTATTTTTTCAGTTTAAAATAAAAAAAAATGTAACAAAACTTACTTTATAGGACAAGGTCTTGTGCCCATATCATTACATAGAGTAGTCAATCTTTACTCATCAAGAGATTTTATGAAAGCATCTGCTAGCTAATTCTTGATTCCAATAAATTTTAGTGCGTCCACATTGAGTATGTTCTCATATAAACTGATGAAGAATCTCAATGTGTTTGGTGCATGAGTGTTGAATTCGAATTTTTTTCATGTTGATGGTATTAATGTTATCACAATAGATAAGTGTAGATTGAGTTTTTATTTCTAAGGCTTTGAGTATTTCTTTCATTCATAGAAGTTGAGCACAACAGCTACCAGCTAAGATGTATTTAACTTCTATTGTAGAAAGTGATGTCAAAGTTTACTTTTTGGTTGTCCAAGATACAAGGCTTCTTCCTAGAAAAAATCAATTCCCACTCATGCTTCGATGGTCATCTAAACAACCTACCCAATTTGCATCACATTAGCTAGCAAGATCAAGTGGAGAAGCCTTTGGATACCAAAGTTTCCAATTATTAGTGCCTTTTAAATAATGAAAATTTTGTTTAATCACCTTTAAATGAGATTCTTTCAAGGTGGCCTAATATCTAGCACACATTCCTACACTTAATGCTATGTTTAGACTACTAGCAGTTAAATAGAGTAGACTACCTACCATGCCTCTATAGAGCTTGTGATCAACAAGCTTTCCTTGATCATCTTTAGTAAGCTTGATATTTGTAACCATAGGCATGTTTTTACCTTGACATCTACCAAATTTAATTTTTGCAAAATATCTTTAACATATTTCATTTGACAAATGAATGTTCCATCTACAGTTTGATTGATTTGAAATCCAAGAAAATTTTTGGGTTCCCCCATCATGCTCATTTTAGGTTTAGATTACATAAGGAATGAGAATTTTTTGCAAAGAGTTTCATTAGTGGCACCAAAGATAATATCATCAACATAAATTTGAACTATAAGCAAATCACTATTTTCCAATTTAAGAAATAAGGTGACATCAACCTCACCTCTTTCAAAACCATTTGATATAAGATATTGAGAAAGTCTTTCATACCAAGGTCTAGAAGCTTGTTTAAGTCCATAGAGAGCTTCTTAAGTTAGTAAACATAGGTGGATTTGATAGGATCTATAAATCCTTCATGTTTTTCTGCATAAACTTCTTCTTATATAGTTTTATTTAGAAAGGCACTCTTTCCATCCATCTGATAAAGCATGATATTTTTAATACTAGCATATGCCAAAAGAAGTCTAATAGATTCTAGTTTGGTGACATAAGAAAACGTTTCATCAAAATCAATTCCTTCTTGTTGATTGTATCTTTTGGCAACTAGTCTAGCTTTATTTTTAATGATATTTCCACTTTCATAAGTTTTGTTCCTAAAAATCCATTTTGTCCTAATGATTGGTTTATCATCTAGTCTAGGTACTAAATCCCATACATTATTTCTAGTAAATTAATTTAGTTCATCTTGCATAGCAAAAATGCACCCTTCTTATCCTTTTTTTTCTTTGAAGTTTTTGGATTCGAGTTGTGATAAATATGTTGCATACGCACCAATTTCCTTAGTTTGGCTTCTTGTGTGAACACCATCTTGAACTTATCTAACAACATCATTGAGGAAGTGTTTTCTACTAAGTCTAGGCATTTTGGGTTAAATGGAAGATATCTCATCAAGTTCATCTTCTTACTCTTCTTCATGTTCACTGTCTACTATAGAATTTTTGTCAACTTTAACTTGAGTAACACCTAGACAATTTTTGAATAGGAACAACTTCATCATCATGTTGTGGAGAAGTAATGTCATGATCATCGACTCTAACATTTATAGTTTCTTCTATAGTATTCATCCTTTTATAGAAAACTTTATAAGCCCTACTAACTAGTGAATATCTTAAGAAAATACCTTCATTGGTTTTAGGATCAAATTTTCTTAAATTATCTTTATCATTTAGAATATAGCATTTTGAACCAAAGATGTGACAATAGTCTACTGAAGGTTTGCTACTAGTCCATAATTCATAAGGAGTTTTCGAGGTAAATCTTCTTACTAGAACTCTGTTGGAGACATAGTAAGCAATGTTGATAGCTTTAGCCCAAAAGTGATAGGGAAGGTTTTGGTCATTTAGTATATTTCTCATTTTCTTTAAGATTCTATTTTTCCTTTCAACTACACCATTTTGTTGAGGACTTCTTGCAGCAGAAAATTGATGGAGTATGTCATTCATTTGATAGAATTGCTAAAACTTGGAATTTTTGAATTCTTCTCCATTGACACTCATGATAACTTTAATGCCATAGCCTTTTTCTTTCTAAATCTAATTGCAAATTCTTAAGAAATGATCAAATACCTCATCCTTATGATATAAAAAGTCAAACCAAGTAAAACAAGAGTAATCATCAACAATAGTTAGAAAGTACCTTTTCTATCCCAAACTGAGTGTTTAAGAAGGATCTACCATATCCATATGAAGTAGATCTAAGGGACAAGAGGTAGATATACAATTTTTCTTACCAAAACTTACCCTTGTTTACTTTCCTTTCTAGCATGCTTTGCAAATGTTCAAATTAAAGTCTTTGAGTTTGGGTAGTCCATGAACCATTTCCTTTGTAACAAGTGTACGAAGAATTTCTTTGTTTATGTGCCCTAGAGTCTTATTCCATAGATGGGTATCATCTATACAACTCACTAAGCATTTGGATTCAAGATTAGAATTATTTCTAAAAATAGTGCTATAAACATTTCTCTTTCTAGTTCCTTCTATGACAATGTTTTTGAAGATTAAATCTTGTATTCTACAAGTTTCTTTAGAAAAAGTAATATTGAAATTTGAATCACAAAGTTGACTAACACTAAGAAGATTATGTTTTAATCCTTTAGCAAAGAAAACCTTATTTCTAGTTGGTAGACCTTTACCTTTTCCTCCTATGGAAACAATACTTATTATTGGAACCTCCGTATCATCTCCAAATGTGATGGTTCCACAATTCTATTCTGTGAAGTGGCTGAGGTAGGATTTATCACCTGTCATGTGCCTTGAACATCTACTATTAATATACCACATGCTTGTTTTGGCATCAAAGAGAGCTATTTGAGACATCAAGTTCTTTTTAGGCTTTCTCTCTTTTTCTTTCCAAACCTGCAAAGTTCCTAGCCTAGACTACTTTTGTAAAGACCAAGTTTACTATTTCTTTTTAAGATAGAAATATGCTTGAATATGATCAAATTTTCCACAAAAGAAAGAATTTAAAATTCTAGGCTTTGATGTTTTACCAAACTGAGATTGATTTTCTTCTATAGAATCTTTTAGACAATCATCTTTTTCCTTTTGGTCTCTAGGCTTCTCTAAAGAGTTCTTGCTCATCTACTCAATCACATTAGTTAATTTTTGAATCTCAACCTTAAGGTCTACCTTTTCTTTCTTAAGATAAAAACATTCATCATTAAGAACTGTAATTTTCATTTCCTTGACATGTAAAACATCTTTTATTTCAACACATAAGCTTTGGAAAGAAATAACTTCATGGAAAAACAACCCAAAACATCCTTCAAAATAAATTTAATTATTTGGCCTTTCCATATTATCTAGTTTGTCACAAGTTTTATCACTCTTATAGTCTCTCCTATTCCTAAATGTAGAAAAGGAAGTGCGAGATTTACCATTACCAATGCGACATAGGAATTGAAGATAGCAATTGATGAAGCATATTAGTCCCCTTGTCTAATTATGCTTGACATTGCTTGCACCCTCCTTGTTCATGTTGGTTTATCTAAGAGAGATAACCAAGCTCTAATATCACTTGAGGATCGAGAACTTAGAAGGGAGATTGGATAAGTTCCCTAAAACAAAAATAAATAGCCACAAAAACCACACCCAAAATTAAAATGGTTCCCAAACTTGGGTACTCCACACTCAAAGGGTAGATTCCTTGCACACCACTAGATTTTGTTCCTTCTAAAATGTGATTTGAAGGACACCACATCCTATACAAGTTCTGAGCTCCGCTCAAGAGTGTTTTCTCACTATGAAACTTCTCAACCCTACAAGGTTCCCACAATCTCAATTATAGATTCCTTCTTGCAAGAAGCACATCAACCCTGCAAAGCACCGAAGAAAGAGAAAGAAATTATAAGGAGATAATGTAACTCAATTCACAAATTTCTTGTATGATGAAGCACAATACAACAATTCAAATAAATGATGTGACAATTCAAGTATTCTACAACAATAGATAATATATGCTTAGATATTGATATTGCTTACACTCATCTCATTGATACCCAAGAGATTGAAGTCTTCTTATAGCCTTGGAGTTTTCGAAAATACCTCAGAATTCATGTAATAGCTAGTGTAGACATCTTGTTTGAGATTGGGATGTTGGTCTGAATTTTACCTCAATTCTGGGAAGACATCTCCTTGAAAAGTGAAACATCTCTTAGGAGACATCTTCCTATGCTAACCTTCTTCTCAACCAAGACATCTTCCATTCCTTAGAGATGTCTTCTCAACTTAAATACTCAAATAATTTCTAATAGTAAATACCAAACTTTAGAAATCTTGAAAGTAAAACTTAAGTTTAAAGAATCAGGCCCAAATCAAAAGCTACAAACCTATGTTCAAGAAATACAATGTTCTCTCTTTAGCAATACAGTGTCAAAAATATTCACCACCTTCCTTGATACTCAGCATTAGCCCTTGTTCTAGCCTTAAACTTACAACATAACTCAAATAGCAACTTTTAGCAGCTTTTCACGTTTTAAGTTGTAGTAAGGACACTCTACTCCAACCAATTTATTATGTGTTGTTAATGGTTGTCACCATTTGTCATTGTGACATTAAAGTAACATATACCAAAAATATGATTAAATTATTGCTCTAGATCACATGAATTCTAAAACAAAAGCAAGAAAAGTCAAAGTAATAGTTGGTTGAAAAGTGATTAAATTATCACTTTCACAAGGTCATCTCACTTGCTCTTCATATATCACATACAAAAATGATTAAATGATTGTTCTATCTTAGATGAATCCTAAAGCATGAGTAACAAAAGTGAAGGTAGCAAGTATAGTTTGTAAAGCAAAAATAACCATAGTTAGTAGGTATGGCTGGTGAAAAAATAATTAACAAAAGTTAAGGTAGGTTTGGTTGACAAATGATTAAGAAAAGTGCAAGGTAGCAAAAATGAAAAGAGATTAACAAAAATTAAGGTAGTAGGTATGGTTGGTTGAAAATTGATTCAATTATTGGTTTCAAAGGCATTTCACTTAAATCTTTGTGCAAAAGCAAGGTAATGTTTGTCTCATTTTTCTCAAAAAATAAAATAATACTTAATTTGCATGAATGTTGAAGGCTAAAAGCTAAAGTTTGAGCAAGGAAAAATTAAATCTTGGCAAAAAATACTAATAAGTGTGGAAGGACAATACTAATGAGTGTGGAAGGACACACTCAACCACATAATACAGCTGGTTTCCTTGGCCAACTATTTTAAAATTTAAATACATTTTTTTATCAAATCATAAGCCAAAGCGGTATAAATTATTTAAAAATCTGCAGAGGAGAGCTCCGGTTCTTACACAGCTACACGTCTATGCGCTATGTAGAGCACCACCGCGGACTTATTTTACAGAATTCAGAGGTACCGAAACAATCATAAACCTTAACATTTTATTTAATACTAGAACAATTTACGAGAGCAAGATGGCTAGTATTCTTCCGAGTTTCGGTGGATTATTCCATGCTGCCACCAGAACTACCGAAGAAATCAACCGCCGAGCTTTTTCGGATGTTGGCCATCTCCTGTGCGTCTAGCTTGAAGGTGTAACAATGTGATAGCTTTGGACAGCAACATGACACTTTTTGTTGCTATGCATTGACAGCTTACGTTGCTATCCTTGGCAAGCAACGTGTGGAAAAGATTGTCATCGATTGCAACATACGGTGACAACTCGTTGCAATCCATCTGTTGAAATCTATTCATTGTTATCTTGTAATGGTCTCATATTTTTCTAATAAATGGTAACTGATTCCGAGGCCTTTTGGATTCTTGATGGGAGAACAAGGCACGGGGAATCAATTGCTACAATTGCAGTGTTCAGGTCCTTCCTTTCACAGTTGCTTACAGTCTGCATGCCCCGTGCATGCCCGTGTGAAAGAAGATCTGGAACATTCAGGCATCAATGGCCGGAGGTCAGTTCGATCTGTTTTTCAAAATTGATTTGTGCTTTTTTTGTTTCATGCACATTTGTAGATTAAGAGATCTGTTTTTACATGCTTCCGCTTGTGCAATCCGGTTTTTGATGCACGGCGGAGTCGAGTTGAACAATACCAGCGGTAGAATTGAAGCGCCCGGGTTCTGCGAATTCAACCCGATATGGACGACCCCGGTCAATGCCCAAGGTTCAGCAGAAAGTGCCTTAGTCCGCGGGGTAACATGAAAATATCACCAGCATTCAGATTTTGTTGGAACAGCTTGTTGTTTGTGTCCACGAATCCCCCCACAACCGGGCAGCCTTGGAGTAGAAACACGAATTCCGTGGTCCGGGGTTGGTAATGCGACGGAACGATGCCGCCCGGGGCAAAATCGATGCTAGCATCCGGCAGATTCATGGTCGTTGTGGTGTCACCACGCTTCCGAATAAGGCGCTGGGCGTTGCCAGTGCCGATGTTTTGAAATCCGCGGCGGTGGCACCGTTGGGATTAAGGCAGGAGACCCCGTTTATGAATATGCCCTTTGCGTTTGGGTTGTCTGCCAGTCAGAAATCCTGCAGCGGATCAGGATCCGAATGTCCGCTGCATTCGTTGCTTGTAACAGTGCCGCTGCGGCCAAAAACAACGCCAACAAGGTCTTCGCTCTTAATTGTTATCGTCTCTCCCTCACACTTGTTCTTTTTTACTTGAAGACTGGGCGCAGGGTTATCAATTTGGGCACGGATTTATGGCAAAGATAGGGAGCCTGCAGTTGCAGCTATTGGTGTTTCGCTACGTGTTTGGTGGGTCGTGTGTGTTTAGTGAATCGTTTTTCCTTAACCAAAACATTGGAGTGTGACTTGCTAGCTGCTTGTTTCGTTGTTTGTGGAATTTTTTTGCTGTTACTGATTCACCAACAACGAGGACTGTTTCGTTTCTCGAACAATAATAGACTATTCATTTAGCTTTTTTTGCACTATAGTCGACAGAGTTCAACAGTGCACCGTTTCTGCGAGATTGGGTATGGATGGAATGCGTAAAAGAGAGCAGGTGCGAAAAATTTAAGATCTTTCTCGGGCAGAAGCTAACTACAAACCAAAATCTAAACGACGAGACAAGGAGTAAATTAAACTAGAGCGCGCATTACGATTGATTCCGTCCACAGGACTCCAAAAATCGTCCCCATGCACGTTCCAGCGCCGTATTCTGGCATCAAACTCTGTTCTGAATGCATAGCACAAACAATGGTTTATTCCGGTGAATAATAAAATATGTCGCGTATTTGCAGTTGTGGGCCAGTAGATTGATTCGCTGCCTATTTTTCAGCGTATCTTTCTTTTAAATTCAAAGGCATTTCACCACCTCATTCCCTCACACGTCGTAAAGGAAGGTGCTTTTATTTATTTATTAAGTCGAGAAGCCCATGAGATAGGTATTACATTTTCATAAACATTAAAGATTGACTTTGCAAGTTAACCAAGGCATAAAAACAAATAATACAAGCTTGTTGTTGTCACATTGTAACATTATCTCAAGTGGGTGATCACAACACAAGAAAGAGACATATGTAACTTATCTTCAGGAGTTCCTAATCTACACAACTTACAAATGCATTCTTCGCAAGGGAGTTGAATCCATTTTCCACTTTTAATTCTAAGATGATGAGAACTTAAGTGAAGCTTGCTAATAGCATTCCTATACTTCATTGGAATAAAATTATCTCTTGCCTTTCACATTAGACCACATCTATGTTAAAAACCTTTTGCTTGACTAGTTGGGATATATGCTTAGGATTTTACTTCTTGGCCTAGTAACCCTAGGTCATAGGTTCAATTCTACTAGATAACACTAAGTTACAAACTTCTATAAATCTTGAGGTGTACCTATTGATGAGCCACGATATCGCATCCATGATATCGGATCCTACCAAGCGATATTGGACATCCGATATCAGGACCTATCTCGTTGCTTATAAATAAGAGGCAAGTGCACTTGATTTGGCAATTAGTTCTTAGTCCCTTACCCAAACTTTTGCAGTTTCTCCCTCTCAAAGTTAGAATTATTTCTAAGTACCCACAGTAGGAGTCATAAAGCGAACAGATCTTTATTCGAGCATTGTGTACCTGAGCACACCTTGTGTTCGGAAATAAAGATGAACTTTGTGATAAACCTTGCAGCATTCAGAATAGCTTATCTCTCATCCTTAATGCTACTTACAGTTCTTTAATGCTTTCATTAGTTAATTAATGTTACTTTTATTGATTCGTTAATTTTCACAAGTAAGCACACTCAGTACGACCACTTCGAGCATGTGTAGAACACTTGGTAACCCAATAACGATTATTGTTTCACAATCCCAGTACTTTTGCACTGTTCAAGATCTGTATGGAAAGTGGGAACGGATGCTAATGTTAGAACTAGTTAGAACCTAGTTGATTAGTTAATTTAAATTAGTTATTCAATTAATTCACTTCTTCCCTCTTTAGCACTAGGACATAAAACATAAAAAGCATAAAAATCATATACCTCAAGTTTACTTAACCATACAATCAGGCCATACGAGTAAGCTTGGGAAGACAACGATCGCCTAACCCATCTTTGTTCTGTGAAGGTGCATAAGCACTACGTCCTTGGAGTTTGAAAAAATCGCGCGTAACACTCATATTCCTATAATTGAGTGTAGGGGTACCTCACCACTCATCATTGGCACCATTGCCGAGGACTTTGTTGTTTGTGTGCTGATTAGAACTTAGGAATCTTCCCATCATTGGAACGAACCCTTAGGGTTGGTTATCTTAAAATTATTAGAAAAGAGAAGAGAAAAGTCTTGCAAACTGAAGAATTAATCATGTCTCCTTCTTCTTACAAGAGTGTTTCACCGCCTAAGTCTGACACAACGAACAATCGAAGGCATAGTACACATGATGACCCACCAGTGTCCCAACAGTTTCATGTGGTATACGTTCATCCTGATGAGTATAGACCAAACTTTACCTTTATTCTCCACCAGGATGAACAATTGCATTGGCATGATTTATAAGGTAACATAGTGTGACCTCCCGATCGTTCAATCCCAAGCATGCTTCTTTGTGCTCTCACACGAATTGGTATGCAAAACTTAGACACAAAGAATGTTGTGCATGAACATGACTCGAGAGAGTATTGACCCATGGAGGCACAACACCAAAGGGACTTATAACAAGAGAGACATCATAAATCTATGAAGGGGAAGTGGTCTCAGGATGTCCCATATGTTCTAAGTGAAAATGAGGGTGGTGAACCTACCTTAGAAGGTCTTCCACAAAATGATATTCCTCTTGTTGACTTCGGTCAAGGGGTTGTGTATAAAAATCTTCACTCAACTATCCATAACCCAAATTCTAGTACCAACAGACACAAAGGGTCCGAAAAAGGAACATGAACACATGAAAAAAATGGGCATTCTGATAGTAACCACGATTGAGGTTACGACCACCGAAGAGAAGGTACCAGGACACCATCATGCTGACGGTCCTCCTTCCTCTTCACCTTCATCATCTCCTTCCCCCTCTCCTTTAGGATCAAAACACAGTCGTAGAGGGAAAGACCTTGAGGATAATGGTATGAAAAATAGGAATAATAGACAAAATAGTCAAGAAAGGAAATGAGGGCATTCTAGAGAAACACACTGTGAAAGGAGGGAGAGTAGGGAACACCATAGGCATCATAGATTCCATAGACAACATGATCATGATGAACCCCTACTCACTACCTAAAGTATGCTAGATATAACTGAGGCTATTAGAATCCCAAAAAGGCACCAAAAAGATAGCAAGATCAAAAGATTGGACATGAACAATATCCCACAATTTGAAGGAGGATACAACACTGATCCTCAAAATCATTTGCAAGCATTTCACGATGCATGTGCCTTGCAAAACATAGAAAATAAGTGGCAAAAACTCAAGTTGTTTCCATGAACATTGATTAAGGAAGCAAAAAGCTGGTACCGATTCTTAGAACCAGAATCCATTTGCTGATGGAGTAACATGTTAGAACTATTCAATGATAAGTATCAAACATACTCCCAAGTGTCCAACCTACAAAAGCAAATCCAATGATGAAAAAAAGGAGGATACAAACCCTTGGTTGCTGCCATGGGCCAATATTATGCATTATTACATCATTACCCTAGCCATGGTTACTTGTAGAGGGAACAACTACATCACCTCATAGATGGACTTAGGCATGAAACACAAAGAACCCTTAGGACTTATTCCCAAGGAAGACTATCCGAGCTTAGAGCCCATCAAGTACAAAGATTGTTGGAGCAAGTTGTCAAGAAGGAAGAAGAGTTAAGGAAAAGAGAGAGTGCAGATGAATACAATAGAGATCCTTCCCTTCGAAAGAAGGGAGTTAGATTTTGTGAGGATGAAGAAGAGTCACCACTTGAAGAGATGGTGAATAGGAAAACCTTTTCCATTCAAAGACTTGCATCAAAAGTATTGGCAAAGGTGGACCAAATGTGGGACTCCCTAGATAATAAATTTCAAACTGTTCTCAAAATAGTAGAGGAGTCTAGGGAACTAGGTAGTGATCGAGAAAGGAGAAAAAAGAAAGAAACTAAATATGAACATAACAAAGGTAAGGGCAAAGCTACCATCATTGAAGAGGTTGTGGATTTGGATAGAGACAATGATGGTGAATGTGAGATATGTCAATATGACCATCCTAAGGGATGTTACCCAATAATCTCACATCTTCAGGAGTTGGGGGTGTACGTACTAAACCCATGATTAAATAGACGATAAACACCCCGAAGGTTACCTTATCCTCAAGGTAGCCCAAGACAGTTTCACCAACCCTTGACGTATTATCCAAGTGGAACTCCATCACAACCAAATGAACAGTATCAATAGTGGTAACACCCACAATCATGGGGAATGCCACCACCACATCAATAGTACCCTTACCGTCAACTTGACCCGTATGGACACTACGTGCAGTAGCCAATCTCTCCACGTGACTCTACTAGTCACGTTACTCCTCAGTCTCACTAACAAATCCACAAGTACTATAGAACTCCTTCTCCTAGAGGAGAAGTTTCACAAACGTACTATCCTTCTCATTCAACTAAACCTCTTCCACCCTTAGCTCCATTACCACCTACTCCAACTATGTAGGGTGAGTTCCCTACCTAGTCGTAGCAATGTAACGCTACAATGGCTCTCAACCCTCAACTTACTATTGGTTCAGACAACCACATAAAGAAGAGACCTTTCTTTAGACCCAATAGTCCAACTAAGTTCTTGCAACCACAAGCGGAAAATTCTCCAAACACCTCACCACCATTTGAATCTTCAGAACTTCCTTTGAACCAAAGACCACACTTAATGCACATGGTCATGTTGACTCATGCAATTACCGATTGGATTAAAGCTGGCCATCTTCCTAGGAAATTCTCTAATTCTGGAAGTCCTCTTATATATTTGCAAATCATTGGGAATGAACCTTGCAAAGATCTTTTGGATTCAGGTTCTGGTGTTAACTTAATCTCTCAAGAAATGTACAAAGCCTAGAACCTACCTCCACTAAAAAAGAGTAACATACATTTAGAGTTGGCCGACTAGTCCATCATTGTCCCATTAGGACTAGTGGAGGACATTGTCACCACTATTTGTGGGTGGTCATATCTAGCCAATTTCCTAATTATTCAAGTCAACAACTATAAGGGGAACTTCCCAATCATAATGGGAAGAGCATGGCTAAGCAAAAATGACGTGAACCTAGGAATACGTGATCTTTTCCTAGAAATATCAAAGGAAAATACATTTCGAAAGATTGAGAAAAAGAAAGTTCCATGCATCGCATATAGTGACATAGGGTGTAATTGTGTGCAAAAGTCCTAGTTTTTACAACGTTTAACATTGCCTACATGCAACTAGTATGCACCAATAACTAACATACAAAAATTCCTATATGCAGTAGCCACAAGACAGGAAGGCACCCAGTGGCTAACAACTGACCAAGAGAACAATTCAACTATATGCATGGAACCAACTGAGAGCTTGACTTGCACCTACATTGATAGCATAGATATATTAGAGCAAGTCCATTACCAACTTCCAAGTCCTAAAATTGAAAATATCAACTGGGGAAAGTTGGAAATCCCTGATGAGTTCAAGCAAAAGCCCCTTGTGTTAAAACCATTTCTGACTGGTATGGAGTATACATTTCTCAAAAATGGAAAATTGGTAATCATTAATGCTAAGTTTGCTCCTCAACAAAAGGAAAGACTACTAAAAATGGTAAAAAAATGGTTCAAAGCCTTTTCATGGTCATATCCTAAATTAACCGGAATAGATCCTAGGATATGCCAACATAGAATTTATATTTATCCCTCCATGAAACCTCGATGACAACCACAGAGGCAACTGAACCTAAAGCTTAAGCAAGTGGTTAAAGAAGAAATTGAACAACTTCTAAAAGCTAGGTTCATCTATCCCATTACTGATAGTCAATGGGTTAGTCCATTAGTCATTGTGCCCAAAAAGGAAGGTAAACAGAGGGTGTGTATAGACTTTAGGCTACTGAACATGGCAACATTCAAAGACCACTTCCCGTTGCCATTCATTAACCAAGTCTTAGAGACCATTGCAAGGCATTGCTACTATAGTTTTCTGGATGGCTATAGTGGATATAATCAAATTCAAATAGCACTAAAAGACCAAGCCAAGACTACATTCACAAGTCCTTGGGGGACATTTGCATATAAGTAGATGTCGTTTGTCTTGTGTAATGCCCTAGCAACGTTTCAACATTTGGTTCTAAGTATATTTCAGTGGAAAATAGGAAATGGTATGGAGGTCTTTATGGATGATTTCTCCACCTATGGAGTGGACTTCGAACAAGCATTAGACCAATTAGAGCAAGTACTAAAATGATGTGTAGAAACCAACTTAAGGCTCAACTGGCAAAAAAGCCATTTAATGGTCCAAGAAGGCATTGTATTAGGGCACAAGATTTCACAAACAAGGATAGAAGTAGATCCTAAAAAGATTAATTTCATTCAAATAATCACTCAGCAACCTAAAATTGTAAAAAACATCTTATCATTCCTTGGACATATTGGCTATTATAGATGCTTCATTGAAAACTTTTCAAGGATTTCGAAACCTTTGGTAGAACTAACGAAGAAGGACGTACCTTTTGAATGGACCAAGGAATGTGAGCTAGCCTTCCAAACCTTAAAACAGAAGCTTGTAGAAACACCTATTCTACAAGCTCCTAACTGATCCAAACTGTTCCACATAATGACCAAAAACGTCCCTATTACATCCACTGTGCAAGTTGAAGTATCGTTGGTGCACAACTCAATTATACCACAATGGAAAAAGAGTTAATGGTTGTGGTGTTTGCACTAGAAAAATTTAGGCACTATGTATTGGGCTATAAGATATTTGTACATATGGATCATAGTGCAATTCAGTTCCTAATGAATAAACCAATGGTGAGCCCTTGCATCATACGATGGCTCGAGATCTTACAAGAGTTCGATCTTACAATGATCGATTGTAAAGACACCAATAATGTTGTTGCTAATCATTTATCTCGATTGCAATAGGGCAACAAAGAGGATGAATATCCAATTTCTAACCATTTCCCTGATGAACTCCTCTTTGTAGGTGTGATAAACAATCACTTACCCACTGATACAAATTGGTATAGTAGCATTCTCACTTATCTACTTACACAAGAAACATCACAAGGGTCAGACATTAAAAAGAAACAACAAGTTCTTCACTGAGCCAAATATTTCATGGAAATTAATGGACACCTTTATAAGGTATGTCTTGATGGCTTGGTTCGATGGTGTGTTCTCGATGTAGATTAATTCCAAGTTCTCCAAGATGCTCATGAGGGTCCTTGTGGGGGCCATTATGCTAAGATATGAACAACCATTAAAATCTTGCTTGTAGGATATTATTAGCCTACATTGTTCCAAGATGCTCATCATTTTATCCAATCTTGTGAGTGCTACCAACGTGATGGGGGAATAACTACTAGAATGAAGGGTCCACAATAATGGATTCAACCTTTAGAACCCTTCGACATATAGGGAATTGATTTTATGGGGCCTATTACACTGATGTCCAATGAAAAAGTGTACATTGTTGTTACTGTTGACTATTTTACCAAGTGGGTAGAAGCAACTGCTGTTATGGACTGTACATCATCTACCACTACACGATTTGTTTAACAACAAATCATAAAAACGTTTGGCATGCCTCGTGCACTTATTTATCACAATGGTACATATTTCACAGGTGCGACTTTTCGAAAGTTAATGCAATGCTTAGGAGTTGAGCATAAATTGACTACACCATATCATCCTCAAGCAAATGGTCAAGCCAAAGTCACCAATAGGGAGATCACAAAAATATTAACATGAACCATTAGTAAGTATAGGCGAGACTAGAGCACCAAACTGAATGATGCTTTTTGGGCATACTACTCCACATGGAACCCTCCTATCGACTATTCTCCCTATGAGTTAGTGTACAGAAAACTTCCAACACTTCCTATTCAAGCTAAGCTTCGTACACTATCCACAACATGTGACCTTAACCTTGACCTCAATCTAGCACAAAAAGAACAGTTAATGAACCTTAACTTACTAGATGAGAATCGACTAGTTGCCTTGTCATCCAATGAACTGCACAAGGCCTTTAACAAATAACGTCATGACCTAAGGATTAGGAAAGTCAAATACCAACTAGGAGATAAGGTTCTTTATTGGAATCCCACACATGTACCAAAACGAACTAAATTTCAAACGTTATGGGAAGGACCTTATATCATTCATGAAACTTTTTCTTTAGGGTCCATGATGATCTACAAACTTAAAAGCTGAAATAAGAAGTTATTGGTCAACATCTAGCAAACCAAACCCTTTCATGAGCCTAAGATAGCCAGTACTAATACTACCTTTGTTGGTGGACAACCTTGCTCATTATTTTAGATCTCCTCCTTCCAATTTAGTCATGGGGGAGATGGCCACTAGTGCTAACCATTCTAAGCCCTCAATTCCTTTGCTTTTTTTGTTTTACATATTTTTTATGTTTACTTATTTTTGTTTTATACCATTGTTAACATTTTTACTGTTTCTTTGTTTGATTTATTCTTATTCGTCACATAATAAGTGCTCACAATGGTGGGTTGTATTATAATAAGTGTTGATTGCTACTGTTTGGTTTTTACCTTTGACTTTCAATGTTGATGCTAAGATATGGTTTTTTTTTATAAAATAGGCAATGAGTCCACGTCACCCAATTATCCATGCAACTCTATGATCTCCCTTGTTCTGGAAATGTGCTATCCATTTTCTAAGAAAACTTATTAATGAATTGGTGCCTTAGTACTCTTCAAACCAAGGAAAGATTTAAATGGATGGAAAAAGGTGTGACCTCAAGGGGATTCCATGCATTTGTGCTAGTTATTCTTTGGGGTACTTAGATGTTTTTCATAAAGTCCTCTGCCATTTTGCTATCAACTAATATATCAGGAAGTTGACTAAATCAAATAAGTCTTTGCATGGTATGGTTCTTACAAAAAAAAAAAAACTAGTGAGAATTCAAAGCACACCCCTTAGACATAATAAAGAAACATGGGCTACAAGCACTAGTTATGGAATTGGAAATACATGTTATCCATGTCTGAAGGTTCCCTCTAACTAAGGCCCTTTCTCACTTCCTGCTACTCTATCTTTCTCTTGATGGAATGGTGGTGACTCTGTGGATGCATTCTTGTTACTTTAGGAGGATGGGTTGGTGAAGTGTGTTGATGCAAGCTCACTGGATATGGATAGTTGAATCTGGATTTGGACCGAATTTTATTAAGTTACCTTAACCACATATTACACAAGGGACTTTACACCACCTTAATTTGGGGACTCCATCCCATTCTCTCCTCTCTTTCTATATTGCTTTCCACACTCCACCTCATTGCCAGTTTTATGATAAGTCTATATCTTGGTTGACACATTGTTAGTCTTCGAAAAAATTCTTGTGGGTAAGTTCTTAACCTTTGTTCCCATATGTCATTCTGAGAGCCTATGAACTTTTTGGTTTGTAGGTTTGTTAGGGCATTCAGGACATGAGCCTGCTTTGGGGAGGACCCATTGGCATTTCTTTTTGGTGCAATTTTTAAACTCATTCCCTTCAACATTTCATGCAATCAACTATTTCTCATTCACCCCATCAATGGCATCCATTTTTTCTTTTTTTTTTATTGGGTTCACTGTTGTTATTTCTCTTATCCTTCTTGTTCTTTAAAGTTTTCCATCCAATTGCTACTAGAGGTTCGTTCTTAGTCATGGGGGTCTTGTGACAAATTTTTCCATTCCATAATTATCTTACCCCTACACCTTGGGTAGTTATCGGTCATAAACCTCTAACCCAGTATCTGCCATTACCACAACCTAGCCAATGTGCTTTATATCGAGGTAAGGTTTCAACTACATTAGGTTTTATCTACCCTTGCTAATCCGTGAGTGTGTTGTGTGTGTAGATGGCGATTACATGAGCAATGGACTGGGATAAGAGGGAGCACTCAAGATGGACTGGAGCTGGAGCGTTTATCCAAGGAACAAGTTTGGACATTTGGCTATGGATAAACAACAGGATGCATAGTTTCAACATCGGCAGCAACCCTCCTCATTCTCTCTCTCTCTCTCTCTCTCTCTCTCTTCAAGCTGTCAAATGAGGGTCTAGATTTCATCTATATATAGTGTTCACCACATTGGGCATGAACACCAATGCTGTAATATATTTGTCGATCTGTTCCCCAGGCACTTTGAGTCTGTCATCCCATGTCATCGTCAGTTGTTATTTAGTCAATAATCCCATACCTTCCCAATATTTTGTAAGGAACTCGAGGAAGAGTTTTCATTCAGTCATGGGGGTATGATGAGCTACGATATCGGGGCCACGATATCGCGTTCGCAATATCGGATCCTGCTAAGCGATATCAAACATCCGATATCGGGACCTATCTCATTGCCTATAAATAAGAGGCAGGTGCACTTGGTTTGGCAATTAGTTCTTAGTCCCTTACCTAAACTCTTGCCATACGAGTAAGCTTGAGAAGACAATGATTGCCTAACCCATCCTTGTTTTGTGAAGGCGCATAAGCACTTAGTCCTTGGAGTTTGACCAGATCGTGTATAACACTCATATTCGTATGGTTGAGCGTAGGGGTACCTCGCCACTCATCATCTATGTTTCACTTATTTCAAGTTCTAACATCCCTATATATCCTAGGGTATATAGTCAAATAGTTTTAGGTTGAACACCCCATATAAATATTCATTATGTAAAATGTTGGAACATGAAACAATTTAACTAAAGTACACCCTAGGACATATAACCAACATGATATATTAGAAAACCTATAAAGGAGTATAACAATGTCTCAAGTGTGGGGGGTGTTAGAACCTAAAATAAGCGAAACATAGGTACACCGCAATATATATAGTCCAATTAGAACTTTATACAACTTAGCATTGCCCACTAGAATTGAACCCATGACATAGAGCTTCCAAATCAAGTGTCTAACCACTAGGCTAACACCTCATTGTTCAATGTCGCAAGTGTGCCTCTAATTAATAACATATTACCTAGAAATTTTTAGACATAGAGCCATCCACTTGAGCCACCTTTGATGGGCTAAATATTTATTATGTGTTGTATACTATCATCATCATCATTCTAGTTTTAAGGTATGTTCTCCCTCCTAGCTAAACTTTAGATGATTGAGAAGCATTAGAAGAAAAGAAAACCAAAATTCAATAGTTAAGAAGGAAGTGCGAGGAAAGTTATGGTCAAATGTGGTAGGCACATATATGTATGTATGTATGTATGTATGTATATGTATATTTGAAGTATTTTAGAGGTAATCAACTAGAGTTAGAAGTTTCTTATCTTACAACTACTAAAATTCCAATCATATCTCTCAACTTACTTAGCAAGCTTGTTTGAGTTCACATTGAGTTAGAATAGAAAGTGGAGGATAGAGTAATCTCCATGGAGAAGAGTGCACATATAGGTTGTGGCTCATGAACTCTTAAGGATGAGGAGCATATTTTTCTTAATTATCCTTTCATTGAACATTTACGACAAAAGTATCCTACTATAACAAGAAGTTTGTATGATCTATTTTTATTGCATCCAGCAATGGTGCGTAGCCACTTTATTGAATCTATATTTATTTTCCATAAGATAAATTTATTGCTTATCCAATAGATCTTTTTTGTTCTACAAATAACTTCAAATTAATAATAGATATGCCAATTTAGACATTAGGTTTCAAGCATTGATGTGAGTTCTTAAGGAACTTGATGTAATTGTCTTAATGTTATGGTTTAAAGTACACATACTAAAAATTTTGGTTCCAATAACCTTCAAAATTATTGTTTTATGTTCCAATGTTATAATTATTCCATCATCATTGTCTTTATGCCCAAATTAGCAATGAGGTGTTAGTCAAGTAGTAAGACCCTTAATTTAGAAGCTCTAAGTTATAGGTTTGATTTTGATAAGTAATGCTAAGTTATAAAGTGCTACTTTGATTATATGTCTTAGGTGTAAGCATATTTTACTATTAAGGTAAAACAAAAGCAGCATGTTTTACCACGAACGCTACACCTCACCAATAATACAATGTTATGCATTATTTTTATCTTTGAAAAGGAACGTAAGATAGTGAGCCGGCACGTGATATCGTGTTGGAAAAATGAAGATGTATCCTGGGAACGTATGATAGTCAACCGGCACGTGATATCGTGTTGAAAACGAAGATATCGCATGAAACGCAATATCGTGGTGGAAAAACTAACAAGTAGCTTGAAACGTTAACATATAATGGGTAAGGTGGGTCCGGATCCTGCAATGCGAACGCTTCGGTGTGTTTAACACACGCATTAGAGCATCGCTGTTGCGGCAACACCTCAAGAGAAATGTCATACGCGAAACAGATGAACCGTTTTATTTAATCAATAATGATGAAGACATTCACAACACAACAACAGAAGGTGGCCGAGCGAAGCGAGTAGAAAAAGCCGATGGAGGACTGGACATACTAGATAGTCCTCTTATTCTATCCTATCCTGCTGAGATAATGAGAACGACAGACTTGATGAGAGGAAATGACAATAATAGTAAGAATAATGAGAATCAACCACCGAGCTGCTTGCGGATGTTGGCGATCTCCTCAGAGTCGAGCTTGAACGATTTCTCCAGCACAGCGTCAGTAATGGGTGGAGTGGAGTTAAAGAGCACCAAGGGCAGGATGGACGCTCCGGGGTTATCCGAGTTCAGTCCGGATATGGAAGACGCCGTGGTTTTGCCAAGGTTCAACAGAAAGTGAGTGAGGCCGCGGGGGAAGACGAATATATCGCCAGCATACAGCTTCTCCTGGAAGAGCTTGTTAGTGGTATCCACAAATCCCACAAGAACAGGCCCGCCCTGCATCAGAAACACGAACTCGGTGGCCCGCGGATGGTTATGCGGTGGCACCACGCCGCCCACGGCGAAATCGATGCGGGCAAGGCTCAAGCCCTGCGTGTTGCCACCAGGCAAATTCATGGCATTCGTGATTGTCACAACGCTGCCGAACAATGCGCTCGGCATTGCCGCCTTTGCCAGAGCCGACGTCTTGAAATCGGAGGCTTTAGCAAGGTTTGGATTGAGGCAGGGTACACCGTTTATGAATATGCCCTTTGCGTTGGCATTGTCTGCCACGCAGAAATCCTGCAGAGGATCCTCGTCTGCTGCATCAACGGCCACAGCAGCCCACGCTGCGAATGCCATCATTAGTAACAGTGCCTGCTGCGTCCTCCTCATCTTCCTGGCCGTAGTAGTTTTCAAGATGTTGCTTCTGCTTCTTCTACTTCTTCTATCTATGAAAGGATGCTTTGCTTTGTGAGTGGGTTGCAGGGTTGCAGCACGTATGGTGTCATTTTATAGGCAGCCACCGCAATTCGATCCTGCGGTGCTCTCCTCTTCTCTTCTGGTAGATTACGTGGGTCAAGGGAGGACGTTAATTCCTTAGCGCATACGAGAAGTGAGTTTGTCTACCTCTTGATTAAGATTTAGGATTAATATAGTGGCATGGTGTGCGCGGAGCTTGCTCTCAGTGGCTGGTGTCGAAAAATTTCTTCGGCGGATATCGTCTGCTGTGTCATGGCCACCACGTGTTTTGCTCATTGGAAGGTTTTTCTTAAGCAGAGACTGGGTAAAACGCAGGGGTGCAGCCGCCGTTTCGGAAAAGAAGCGGTCTATAGACGTAAATGGACGGGTTTCTTGTTCGGACATCGCACTTGTAGGTTAGGTATAGTTGTTGAATGATGGAGGACGTGGAGAGTAAATACGCTGTATTCAGTAAAAGATTGATTCTGGAAACCATACCTACGTCACGTTTGTATTAACGTTATTTAGACATTGTGGGTTGCACAACCAACTATACCTGCTAAAGTTACCAACGTGGACAGTACTCACCGATGTGGAAAAATAAAGCTTTCACCCTGTTCACGCATCTTACGGATGGTGAGGTCAAATTTTACGAGGCAGAAACACTGCCGAGTTAATTAGTGGAATAGTGGCTGTTACTGTGGCTTCTTGTTTTCCGTATTTCCTCATTTTCTCACATTGTATAGTTATTTAAAAAATTTAACTTCAAAATCAAATGACTGCTATGCTCGTAGCCCATTCATTTGCATTTGTAAGCACATGAGAATATATCTACGGTAACACGTGGAAGAAGCTAGGCAAAGTATTCTGAGAAACCCATTTCCATGAAGTTTCAAGGTTCAGGTTCTGACCCGTTCTCTTACTCTGCACCCTCGTCTAGAACTTGCGCATTTTTGCTTGGGGGATCCCCATGAACAATGCTAACCGTATCGTAATCGTTTAAGGTAATCTAATCCATAGTTTTTATTATTGAGCTTCATTGTAACAGAAACATATTGCAATAAATCCATCCACATTGCACATTGAAAATCACTCTCTCTCTCTCTGAAAAGGGAATGGTACATTGTTTTCCTTTGACTTAGATCTAACTATGAAGGAGTTGCTTTCCTTGGGACTTAACCATTTGACAAGCTGGGTAATGAAAGATGTACATCATAATATTATGGAAAGAAGTATGTACATCAGAATATTCACTTGCCTAGCCTTGGATCCTAACTCAAATGTTTCTCCGTGAAGGTGCGAGACAAGGAGATTTTCCTCACAATAGGCACTTATTTTGAGGGACTTCTTAGACAAGGAGATTTTCCTTGCAATAGGCACTTAGTTTGAGCAACGTCTTCCAAGCTCATTGTTGAATACATTACATGCCCTTAGACATCAACATCTGATCCACAATTTAGCTAGCTAGCTCCCATAAAAAGATCAAATATTGTTCAATCAAATTCAAAAATTTCCCAAACCAATGCTACCACTACCTTAAAAATGTGCACATGACAGAGCAATATCAAGATTCAGTAGGCAAATATCTACCTAAGGGAAGAAAATCATAACCCCTATTTTCTAAGAAAATCATAAATTGATCAACATCGATTCAAAATGAATAGTTGGAATGGTGTTAGGTAGTCATGGGATATGATACATGTTCTTTCCAACTATCTATTTGACCCTATGTGGAGTGGTTTATGATTTTCCCCTTTGCTATCTCCACCACCACTATGCTTCTTGTAGTCAACACTACACTCTGTCCACTCCTTTTCCATCCTCTATGCAGCTAATGATTTCATTAACCTCCACTACTTACTAATCTTCAATTCATGAACTGTTAATATATAATAATGTTACCATCAATGTAACTTTACAAAATCTCACTCATCCTTTTATACATATAAAACAATGTAGAAGATTATCCTAGGATAATGCAATATCAATTTGGTTTCTTTTGAAACTCACCATGAGGATATTGATGCCAATGATTTAGGAAGAAAGCACATTGATGAGTGGCGAGGTACCCCTACACTCAACCATACGAAATGAGCGTAGCACGCGTGATCCGATCGAACTCCGCAGACTAAATGCCTACACACCTCATGGAACACTTAAGGTTAACCATTCGTTGTCTTCTCGGACTTACTTGTAGTTGTCACGGTGTATGGGTAAGTAAGTCCAAGGTATATGATTTTTATAGTCTTTTTATGTTTTTTCTCCTATGATATCGAGTTGAAGGGTTGAGAAGATTAACTAACTCTAACTAATAACTAAGCCTAAATTACCTAGCGTTAGCATCTGTTCCACTTACCATACACACCCTGAACCGATGCAATCGTGGCTACCAAACGCTAGTCGTCACTGGGATCACCATGCGTAACGCACGTGCTCGAAGTGGTTGTACTGAGGCACTTAACTAGGAGGAAAGGGTTGAGAGAATCTATCTAGCCTAAGTGCAATGAGCAGCCGATTCCTTGACTAATCGTACACATTGGGGTGTAAGACTACCACTAGGATTACCAAGCGTAGATCTTGGATATGCCACTCGGTTACCAAGTAGTCACACTAGATGCTCGTAATCAAGTCGTACACATATCGTATGCGATGAGTAGCCGATTCCTTGACTAACCGTACACATCCTTAGATGCTCGTAATCAAGTCGTACTCATACCGCATTCTAGGAGTTTAAGGGTGAGAGAGAAAACAATAAATAAAATCCTATTCCATACACTACAAGGTTTATCCAGGAAGTTCGTCTTTATTGCCATACACAACTTGTGTTCAGGTACAACATTGCTCGAATAAAGATCCATTCACTTTAGGACTCCTACTGCGGGCACACGGAAAATAATCTATCTTTGGAGTGATCAAATTGCCAGATTTTCCCTACTTCTAGACCAAGATGGGAAATAAGGGGAGTGTTGCCTCTTATTTATAGATTTGGTGGCTGACCGTGATATCACGTAAGAGATATCATGGCTCATGCGAATCGCGTCTCATCATACCCCCATGACTGAATGAAAACTCATCCTCCAGTTCCTTATAATAATATCAGGAACGTATGGAATTATTGAGGGGAATGGAACTAATGGGATGACATGTGAACGAATCATCATTACAAGACTGGACAAAACTGGTGTTCATGACAACAAGGGTGAACACCTTATTACAATGACATCAGGCCTTAGTTGGAATCTAAGAAAGAGAGAGAGAGAGAGAAAGAAGTGTTGCTGCTACCAACGCCAAGATTGCGCCTTCGTTGTCCATCCATAAGCGCGCCATCGATCTTGGTCCTCACATAGCTGCTGTAGCGCTGCTCCATTCCAAGTGTTTGCTCCAGATCCAATTCATTGTTTGTACGATCACCATTTGCACACACAACACAATCTTATATTAGCAAGGGTAAATGAATCATCATGTAATTGATACCTTGCTTCGGTGTAAGTCCATTGGCTAGGTTGTGGTATGGCTGATTTGGATCGAGAGATATATTAATAATGACTACCAAAGGTGTAGGGGTTAGGAAGAAAATTAAAAAATTAGGGGTTAGGAGAAAATCAAAAAATCAGGCCCCATACCCCCATGGCTAATCGTGAATGGAGAAAGGAAAGGAGAAAGAGAGATAGATAAAAGGGGACAACTAAAACATCGATTAAGTGGATGTTAAGATGGAAATGAACAAAATGAAATTAATTGCAGAAATGTTAGGGAAAAGAAGTTAACTAATGCACCAAATAGGAATGTCAGTGGGTCCTCCCCAAAGTAGGCTCATGCCCTTAATGCCCTGACAATCCCACATTCAAAGAGTCCATAGGCTTTGGGAATGTCATTGGGAACAAGAGTTAAATTCTTAATCGCAATAATTTACCAAAAAGAAAACAATGCATCAACCAAAATATGTACACTAATGATACAACAGGCAATGAGGTGAATAATGGAGAGAAGGATGGAGAGAAGAAAATGGAATGGAATCCCAAGAACAAGGTGGTGTACAGCCCCTTGTGTGTTGCATGGTTAAAGTGACTTGGTAAATCTCATTCCAACTCTGGCCTCAAACCAACCACATCCAGTGACTTCGCATTAATGCATTCGGCCAATCCATTCTCTTGAAGGAACAAGAATGCTTCCTCCAAGAGCTACCACCATTTCAAAGAAACAAAGGAGAGAATGGGAAGAGAGAAGGGCCTTAGTTAGAGGGAACACTTTTGGTTCCATAACCAGTGCTTGTAGCCCAAGTTTATTCTGTCTAAGGGGTGTGCTTTGAATTCTCACTTTCTTTGTTTTTTTTTGTGTTTTGTGTTTTTATGCATGAGAACCACACCATGCAAAGACTTGATTATTTTTATTGTCTTAGCTTCCAATAATTGGGTAACATTGGAACAGTAAGAAAACCCAAGAAGAAAACATTCAAGCACCCAAGAGAACAGCCAACACAAGTGCATCAAGTTCCCTTGAAGTCACACCCTTTTCAAGGCTTGAGTCCTTCCTTAGTTTGAGAAATGCCAGTCATTGATTCGTTAAAGTTCTTATTATGAAGAGATTGTACATTTCCAAGCTGAGAGAGACCATAGAAACTGGTGGATGGATGGATGAAGTGATCTCATTGCTTGTCATATCAAAAGAAACATACCTTAGTATCAACATTGTGACTTAAAGGTAAAAACCAAACATTAGCAATTAACATGAAAACAGTTCATACCATCATCCCAAACACTTATTGGATGACAAACTTACAGGGTGGATACACACACACACACACACACAAAATGAAAAAGTATAACGATGTCGTAAAACAAAAATAAGAAAAGCTAAAGAAAGTTGTAAAACAAAAACGTGTAAGACAAAAATGTGTAAAACAAAAACTAAAAAGAACTAAGGGCCCCATATGATTAGCATAGGTGGCCATCTCCCCCATGACTGAGTTGTAAGGGAGAGATCCAAAATAATGAGCGCCTATTTGAATTTTGTAGAAGTGCCCAACTCCTCACCATTGATGATCTTAGGTTAAGGGATGGAAGTTGGCGACGCTCATATTCCAATGTGTCTATGCCTTCGTTGTTGGCATGGATTGTCTCCTCAGTTTGTTCCATGCATATTTGTCTATTCCTTCTAGTAGCTGTCAACCATGGGGTGTCTACTACTTCTTGTGTGGTTGCTACATATAAGCATCTTTGTTTCAGAGTTCCAAGGGCACACCTGTTACATGGAGGCATCTCCTCCATGTCGTCACCCGATGAATCACTATATGTGATGCATGGAAATTTCTTCTTCTCGATCTTTCCATAAATGTTTACCTTAGAAATTTCCAAGGAAAGATCACGGATCCTAAGGCATGCATCTATTGTACTTAGCCATGCCCTTCCCATTATAATTGGGAAGTCCCCTTTGTTGTTGTTCACTTCAATCACCAGGAAATCAGCTAGGTAAGACCAACCACACATAGTGGTAATGATGTCCTCCACCAATTCAAAGGGAATGGTGATGGACTGGTTTGCCAGCTCTAGTTGAATGTTGCTCTTCTTAAGTTGGGGCAGGTTCCAGGTGTGATACATCTCTCGTGAAATTAAGTTGACTTCGGAACCTGAGTCAAGAAGAACCCTATGTGGTTCATTTCCAGCAACTTGAAGGTAGATTAAGGGACTTCCAGGATCAGTTAGTTTCCTGGGAAGGTGGCCTACCTTGATCCAGTCAGTTATGGTATGGGTTAACATAACCATATGTGTGAAGCTCTAATTTTGTACAGAAGGGTGCTCCGAAGTGTTAGATGGTGGAGGAGTGTACATGGACTCAACCACTTGTTGTTGCAAAATTTTGTCTGGGCTTTTGGTTCTGAAGAAGGGTCTTCTCTTTTTATAATTTTTAGAACCAGTAGTAGGTTAAATATTTATAGCTCTCACAGCGTGACGTTACTACATTTGAGGAGGAAGTTCCCCTTGCATTATTCGAGCAGGAGGTGTTACGGGAACTACTACTGGTGGAAGAGGTGCGGATGGATTAGGAGGATGGTGTGGGTATGGAGTGTCTCCCGAAGGAGAAGGAGTCCTTCTGAAGTACTCCTGAACTTGGTAGTGATGGTGGGGAGTTGTGTGACCCATATATTCACTTGGAGAAATCGACTGCTGCACATAATATCCATATGGGTCTGGCTGCCAGTAAGGGTATTGATGTTTTGGCGATGGCATCCCCCATGACTGTGGGTATTGCCACTACTGATGTTGTTCGATGGGTTGTGGGGGAGTTCCACTTAGATAATACGTTAAGGGTTGGTGAAACTGCCTTGGGTTACCTTGGGGATAAGGTAACCTTCGGGGTGTTTGCTGTTGGTTAAGTCTCGAATTATGCGCATACACCCTAGACTCCTATAGATGTGAGATGATTGGACAACATCCCTTAGGATGGTCATAATGGCAGATCTCACATCCACCGTCATTGTTTGAATCTGAATCCACAACCACATCGGAGTTAGTGATTTTTCCCTTACCCTTGTTATGTGCAGGGACTAAATCTCTCCACTTTGTTTTACCTTTGTCACTACCTTGTTCTACCTTAGACTCTTCTACGATTTTTAAGAAAGTTTCAAGTCTAGAGTCTAAGAAACTCCATACGTCATCTACCTTAGCTGATAATTCTGTTGTGAGTTTTCGAATCGACAAGATTTTTCTGTTCACCAACTCTTGAATTGGTGACTCATCCTCGTCATCACAAAATTTCACTCCCCTCTTTCGAAGAGAGGGATCATGGTTGTACTCTTCCGCACTTTCCCTTTTTTATAGCTCATCTTCTTCTTTTGCTAATTTCTCCAACAAGCAATGAACTTCATGGGCTCTAAGTTATGATAGTCTCCCTTGGGCATAAGTCCCAAGGGTTCTCCTAGTTTCATGTCTGAGCCCATCTACGATGTGGCAGAGTTGATCCTGTTGAGCATATCCATGGCCTGGGCAACGATGTAACAATGTGTAGTAGTGGGCCATGGAAGCATCCAAGGGTTCATGAATACCCTACTTCCATCCTTGGATTTTCTTATGCAAATTGAACACTCTGGAGTACGTTTGATACTTATCGTTGAACAACTCTAACATCGTACTCCACCTCCTAATGGTTTCTGATTCGAAGGATCGGTACCAGCTCTCTTCTTCCTTGGTGAGTATCTTGGGAAATAACTTAAGTTTCTGCCACTCATTCTCAATGTTCTACAAGATGCAAACATCATGGAATGCCTATAAATGATGTTGCGGATCAACATTATATCCCCCTTCAAATCATGGGATGTTGTTCATGTCTAAGCGTTTGATCTGACTATATTTTAAATGCCTTGATGGGATTTTCACTGCCTCCATTATGTTAAGCATACTTCGGGTTGCGAGTAGGGGTTCATCATGATCATCTCTTTCATGATGCCTGTGATGTATTCGTTGTTCCCCACTTTCCCTTCGTTCATGCCCTTGTCCTCTCTCTCGACTCTCCCATCAAGGTTTCTCATTTTTCTTACCTTTATCCTCTCTATTATGCTCGTCATGATTGCACCCTGATGTGGAAGGAGAGGATGAATGATGTGAAGAATAGGAAGAAGAAGGAGAACCATCACCGTGACGATGCTTCCTACCTTCTCTTCGGCTGCTTCAACCCCGATCGTGGTGACGATCTAAGTGCCCATCCTTATCTTTTATTGTTGTTCCCTTTGTGAACAGCTGGTGTTCACGGGCATTAGAACTAGGATTATGTATCATTTATCGTATGTTCTGATACCCTACCTCCTCACCATCATTAGGAGGGGGAACATCTCTTGATAGAGAACTTGTTGTGAGTGGTTCACCATCTCTAGTTTCACAAAGGACGTGCGGAACCTCTTTGCCCTTCAATAGTGTATGTTGGATCTCCTACCTTGCGTCCCTCATACGTTGTGCTTATGTGGGATGATAATCCCTTGTGTCAAAGTCTTCCATAACGTATTCAACATAGAGCTTTGTCATGCCAGTGTGTGCTAAAGCACAGATAAGCATGCTAGGGACTGATCGATCTGGAGGTAACACTATGTTACCAAACAAATCTCTCTAGTGCATTTATTCATCCTGATGGAGGATAAAAGTATAATCAAGTATATACTCATAAGGATGAGTATATGTTTCTTTGCATTGTTGAGGAACTGGCTGATTTCGGCTATGTGTTTTTGATTGCCAACTGTTCTTTGTATGGTCCTTAGGTGGTGAGGTGCTCTTGTGAGAAGAAGAAGAAGACATGATGTCTTATAGGTGTGCTAATTTTAATCGTTATTTAATTTTTCGTTTGATTAACCCTAAGGTTTGTTTAAGCTCCCAACGATGTGAGTAATATCCTCTTATGTCCTACTTAGCGCACAAACACTTAGTCCCCAACAACGGCGCCAATGATGAGTGGCGAGGTACCCCTACACTCAACCATACAAAACGAGCGTAGCACGTGCGATCCGGTCAAACTCCGCAGACTAAATGCCTACACGTCTCATGGAACAATTAAGGTTAACCATTCATTGTCTTCCCGGACTTACTTGTAGTTGTCATGGTGTATGGTTAAGTAAGTCCGAGGTATATGATTTTTATAGTCTTTTTATGTTTTTTCTCCTATGCTATCGAGTTGAAGGGTTGAGAAGATTAACTAAATCTAACTAATAACTAAGTCTAAATTACCTAGCATCAGCATCTGTTCCCACTTACCGTACACACCTTGAACTGATGCAATTGTGGCTACCAAATGCTAGTCGTCATTGGGATCACCACATGTAACGCACGTGCTCGAAGTGGTCGTACTGAGGCACTTAACTAGGAGGAAAGGATTGAGAGAATCTATCTAGCCTAAGTGTGATGAGCGGCCGATTCCTTGACTAACCGTACACATCGGGGTGTATGACTACCACTAGGATTATCAAGCATAGATCTTGGATATGCCAATGGGTTACCAAGTAGTCACACTAAATGCTCGTAATCAAGTCGTACTCATATCACATGCGATGAGTAGCTGATTCGTTGACTAACCGTACACATCCTTAGATTCTTGTAATCAAGGTGTACTCATACCACATTCTAGGAGTTTAAGGGTGAGAGAGAAAACAATAAATAAAATCCTATTCCATGCACTGCAAGGTTTATCTAGGAAGTTCATCTTTATTGCCATACACAACTTGTGTTCAGGTACAATGTTGCTCGAATAAAGATCCGTTCACTTTAGGACTCCTACTATAGGCACATGGAAAATAATCTATCTCTGGAGTGATCAAACTGCCATAGTTTTCCTACTTCTAGACTAGGATGGAAAATAAGGGGAGTGCCACCTCTTATTTATAGATTTGGTGGCAGACCACGATATCGCGTACGCGATATCGCAGGGGACGACGCGATATCACGTACACAATATTGCATGGGATGCGATATCGTAGCGGCCACGATATCGTGTATGCGATATCGGGGCTCATGCGAATCATGTCTCATCACACATCTACTAAGCACATAGTGATCAACCTCTTAAAAAAATGCAAGTGGAGGCACTCCTAAGGCCCTATTAAGGAAGGACACTTATTAGGTCCTCAAAGAATCCATCATTTTATGCCAATAGAGCCTTTGTAGGAGAATATGCTAGGGTAGTGCAAACTCAATCTAGCTCTAAGAAATCTATGCATGTAGGACTTGAAAGCAGATTGATGCGAATGATTTAGGAAGAAAGAATATTTTCCAATGATATAATGATCCACCTTGAAACAAAATGTAATTGAAGATCCTCCTAGACTCCTATTGAGGAACGATAGTCATTTAGTCATTAAAAAACCTTATGGGATGATGGTATAGTATAAAACATATTACGTTGAGTCATTTAATGTAACCATGATTATGATGTTAAGGTACATGACAATGATGTTTGGGTGTCTCAAAATTGCTTCCTAAATAAGTTGGCTCCACCACTACTTGGGAAACTTTTTCTTATGTTGGTTGTTTTATATAGTACATTGTATCATTAAAAGAAATGAGCTATCTATTATCTATGTTATGAAGCTCTTCTATTTTATTATTGTAGTATAATAAAACTTACATTTCCACTATCTCTAACAGTGAAAGCATAGTTTGTTCTATTCTACTCTTGTTTAAAATTAAATGTTAAAAAATGGTCTCTTCTTATTATTTGCAATAAACTAGTTTGTTTTTATCTAACAAATTGTTTCTTCGTAATCCAAATCATGTTTTTATATGAATTGATAGTCTTTGGTGTCTATTGAGTCTTTAGCAAAATTTTAACTATCTTACTTTCCTCATCAAACCATGATTGACTATTTGAGTTTTAACCTTTGAGAAAATTTAGGGCCATTGTAAGTAGATTTTTGTAAGACCCACACTTCAGTTTGAAATCTTCTAAATTTTATTTTGAAAATATTCTTTCATTTTCAAAGTTATTCAAAAATAAATACCTTAGCTTGTATGCATTCCAAAATATGAAGATTGTAATAAAAAGACCTTTTATTTTAAAGTAGTAGCTAGAAGCAAAGCTAGCAATACTAAATATACATTAGTATTCTAATACTGGAACTAAATTTTTATTTGCATACACTAAGATGCTTTGGATCTATCAAGCCACTTTAAAGATTCTAAACCTAAAAGCTACTAATTGTTGGTAATTTAAATTACAACATTCATAACAAAAAGCCTACCATAAAAGCTTAACAATAATAATAGATTAAATACATACAACATGTTTCTTTGCATAATTAGCAATGGAAGTGGTATGATTCAAAATACTTCATAGAAAAGGCTTATACCACTTTACATCCTATAGAAACAGTGCAATATTCAATAGACATCAAAAATTCCATTTTTACTCCTTGCATTCATATCTTTTCTAGTAAGTTGCTTCATGAAAAATTACTCATATGTCAATATCCTCGCATAGAAGAATATTAAGAAGGAGCCATGTTGTGTCTTATGTTCTTCAACAATAGATACTATTACTCATATTTATGCTTAATAACCTGAAAACTAGAGAGTGTCAAGTTATATAAAAATTTGATTTGAACTATGAAGAAGGAATTTGAACAAAGATAGACTAGTTTATTAGAAATGATAAAGAAAGGTCTTAAATGTTTATAGCATTTATTTCAGGGTAAGAGAAGAACAAACTCTATTTTTTCATTGAAAATTATTGAAAATTTTTATCAAGCTTTATTTCATAGTAATGATAGAATAGAAGATTTTCATAATAATAGTAATACATTGTTTATTTCTTTTGATCACCCAATATAGGAGATAAAAAAAATAACATTAGGAAAAGCTATTGACATTAATAACTTATATCAAGAAATTCTTCAATAAGGAGGGCCATTTGGTATGGAATACTGATGAGTGGCAAGGTACCCCTACACTCAACCATACGAAACGAGTGTAGCACGCGCGATCCGGTCAAACTCCGTAGACTAAATGCCTAAACGCCCCATGGAACACTTGGGGTTAATCATTCGTTATCTTCCTAGACTTACTTGTTGTTGTCACTGTGTATGGTTAAGTAAGTCCGAGGTATATGATTTTTTTTGGTCTTTTATGGTCTTTCTCCTATGCTAAAGGGTGAAGGGTTGAGAGAACTAACTAACTCTAACTAATGTCCTAAGTCTAAATTAACTAGCGTCAGCATGCGTTCCCACTTACCGTACACACCCTGAACTATGCAACTGTGGCTATCAAATGCTAATCGTTACTGGGATCACCACACGTAATGCATGTGCTCAAAGTGGTCGTACTGAGGCACCTAACTAGCCTAAGTGTGATGAGAAGCCGATTCCTTAACTAGTCGTGCACATCCGTAGATGCTCGTAATCAAGTCGTACTCATCTCGCGTTCTAGGAGATAAGGGTAAGAGAATCTAATCACGATGAGTAGCCGATTCCTTGATTAGCCATACACATTCGTCAATGCTCGTAATCAAGTCGTACTCATGCCGCGCTAATGCATGTAATAAATAACATGTAAGAAATAATAGGTAATAAATCCTATTCCATGCACTGCAAGGTTTATCCACAAAGCTAATCTTTATTGCCGTACACAACTTACGTTTAGGTACAAAGCTGCTCGAATAAAGATCTGTTCACTTGGGGACTTCTATTGTGGGCACATGGAAAATATTCTATCTCTAGAGTGATCAAACTGCCAGAGCTTCGCTACTTCTAGCCTAGGATGAGAAATGAGGGAAGTGCCGCCTATTATTTATAGATTTGACAGTAGACCACGATATCAGGTACGTGATATCATAGGGGACGACGCGATATTGCGTACGCGATATCGCATAGGATGCGATATCACGGTGCATGTGATATCACGTCTCATCATACCCCCATGACTGAATGAAAACTTGTCCTCGAGTTCCTTACAATAATATCAGGTAGGTATGGAATTATTGAGGGGAATGGAACTAATGGGATGACATGTGAACGGATCATTATTACAAGACTTGACAAAACTGGTGTTCATGACAACAAGGGTGAACACCTTATTACAATGATATCAGGCCTTTGTTGGCTGTTGAGAAAGAGAGAGAAAGAAGTGTTGCTGCTGCCAACGCCAAGATTACGCCTTCATTTTCCATCCGTAAGCGCATCATTGATCTTGCTCCTTGCATAGCTACTTCAACGATGCTCCATTCCAAGTGTTTGCTCTAGATCCAATACGTTGTTGCATGTCTGCCATCTGCACACACAATACAATCATATATTAGCAAGGGTAATTGAATCATCATGTAATTGATACCTTGCTTTGGTGTAAACTCATTGGCTAGGTTGTGGTATGGCTGATATGGATCTAGGAATATGTTACTGATGACTGCTGAAGGTGTAGGGGTAAGGAGGAAAATCAAAAATTTTGAGGCTAGGAGAAAATCAAAAAAATCAGGCCCCGTACCCCCATGACTAATCACGAACCTCTGATAGCGTTAGAATGGAAAAATAAAAGGAGTAAGAAAGATAGAGAAAAAGGGACAACTATGGCATCGATGAAATGGATGTCAAGATGGAAATGAACAAAATAAAATTAATTGCAAAATGTTAAGGGAAAGAATTTAACTAAGGTTCTAAATAGAAATGCCAGTGGGTCCTCCCCAAAGCAGGCTCATGCCCTTAATGCCTTGATAAACCCACATTCAAAGAGTCCGTAGGCCCTGAGAATGTCATATGGAACAATAGTTAAAGTCTTAACCACAAGAATTTACCAAAAAGAAAACAATGTATCAACCAAAATATATACACTAATGATACAATCGGCAATGAGGTGAACAATGGAGAGAAGGATGGAGAGAAGAGAAATGAAATGAAATCCCAAGAACAAGGTGGTGTACAGCCCCTTGTGTGTTTGATGATTAATGTGACTTGGAAAATCTCATTCCAACTCCAGCCTCAAACCAACCATGTCCAGTGACTTTGCATCAATACATTCGGTTAAACCATCCACTTGG
>MNCI01021244.1:197687-236885 GCA_015680685.1 Gnetum montanum | reverse complement strand
CATGCATATTTTAACAACCTTACCCAAAACGTTAATATCAGTTTGTGCGGTTGCATAGGTAACTTCGAATGTTGAATAATAAGGTGTCCAATTTTAATTTTACAGCCACAAGCATCCAATCCACGATCTATTGGTGAATTCCTTACTTCCTGCAAATCCTATTATTTGTGGAGAAACCGAGAGCAAACAATCCAGGGAAGTCAGTTTCAATTCGAGCGGCACGACCATAAGAGTTCCTCCTCCTCCGCTGGAGATTCCTACGCATATACAGATAAGGCTAGTCTGGAAATAGGAATCAGCCATTACTCGTACCATTTACAGGTATGGCATTGCTAGTTTCAACGTAGTGATGGGCTCTGCTGGTGGCTGTGCCGTAGCTATTGAACCAGTCGTTGTTGATGTTGTCATCGCGGGAGTAGTTTTAGAAATCGTTGCTCTTGTATGAGCTGAATTCCTTGTCCTCCATCTCCCTCAAGTCACGCACCGCCTGCACATCCCTCAGCCTAATCCACACACCCCGAGGCCAGATCTATTGGATCTGCGTAACCCACGGCTAGATCTGGACGCGGCCGAGTCCTTGGCCACACGCGCAACAGAGGCCTCTCCCTGTCTTCTTCTACAGCCACTGTACATCTGCCCGCACGTTGTCCTCCTTCACTGGTTTTGGTGTCGATACAGGCACTGGTGCTGCTGCTGCCCTCTCCACCATCACCATCTGTCCTCCCACAAACTCGTGCACAGATTTGCTCGAGCGAGGGTTCGTATTGGGCGTCGAAGGCACATTAGATGTCATCGCTGCTGAGGTCTTTACTTGAATTCTACTGTAGTTCAGGTTTTTCAAGAAACAATACCATATGTTTCGATTTGAGCCGTCCTCTCCATCGGCACCCACCGTATATATTTTTTTCAGCCACCGCTCCAGCGTTGAACTTCGTCAACTACTGCTCTGCCTCTCCTGCTTGCTTCTATTACCATTTCAGGCTCAACCTAAAATTAACTGAAAATAATTTCTAAGGTCGTCTTCTTTCCTGGACAGTCAACTTCTGCAAGCTACACTTTTTTGAGCTTCGTTTTTGACTAATTTAGCGGGAACATTCCAGTGTCACTCGCTAATCTCTCCCAACTCGACTTTACACATAACGGATTGACGGGCATAGCACCTTCTTCTTGGATAGGAAAAATCATTCAATTTAGTGAGCTTCTGGACAAATATGCAGGACATGGATGTGTTTTCCAACTTCATAACTGGAAGCATCTTTACAAGCTTAGGAAATCTTTCTTCTCTCTATCAACTTCAATTGGATGATAATACGTTGAGCTGCAGCATCCCTTTTCAGATTGCAAATTTTAAGTCTCTGTAGGATCATGGTCTTTGAGACAACAAATTGCTTGGCAAGATTCCCACTAAAATCTCTCTCCTAAACCATACGCTGTAAGTGAAAGTAATCTGCTCCTGCTTCTTCACCATGTTGCCTTCTCATACCTTATGGAGATTAACTAAACCCACTTCTTGACTTGTACATCAATACATGTTGGTAGATCTAGTGAATACTTCTTTGATACTAAAAAAAACTAGTGGAGGACTGTCATGAACTCTGAACAATTGATCATTTGTCTTAAACAAAACTGTATTTGCTAGTCAATCAATTAGATAAAAACCTTTCAAACTACCAACCCAACACCTCTGAAAAGTCTTCATCCAATAAAATATTGGCAATGTTTAAATCAAGGTGAACGTTAGTTATATGATTAGCTTCACAACCTAACAAAGCCTGCTCCATTAAATGGCCAAAATGTGTCAACACTAACCTAGTGTGGGTTAGGTGGTGTGTAGGGCCTGGGCTATAGTATTTGATAATCTCCTTAACCTTTGCTTGCTACATTAAAGGGTAACTCAACCCAAAGGGCATCCTCTATGAGGGTAGTGTTTTCTGTTACTCCTTTATTTATACATGCCTCATGTGGCTCACTATTTGTTGTAGGCACATCACCAAGAAACTCTACTTATGATCCTTGCTCCATATCTACATTGTTAACGGCCAAGGGAGTAGTGTTATCATCATGAATGATGATTTCACCACCTTCATATGGGACGTGGATCTCTTGATGGATCAGAGAGGAGATAGCTTGAAATTGGAACAACCAAGGCCTATCCAATATTAAAATAAAGCCCAACATCTTCTTTATAACAACAAATTTGACAATGGTGGAGAATTACTCCCCTGCTACAAAAGCTATGATAATGGTGCCCTTGAAAATGATCCATGACCCATTGAAGGACTTCCAACACATGGTTTTTGTTGGCCTAATCTGATCCACAAGGCCTAGCTTATCCACAATAGTATATAGTATTACATTTGTGGCCACCCCATCATTGACACGCACTCTATGGATCTTTCATTCTCTAATGCATATGGTAATAAACATGGGAGCTATTATAACCTCATCCCTCTTAGGATTGATCTTAATTGCCTCATCATGAAACACTAAATATGTTGAACTTGATTCCTGTGGTGTAGGAGGAAACATCATTGCATGAATGGAGTTCTCATCTACAAGGATGTCCTCCATGATAGGAATGAAGGTCAACATCTACACCAATGCTTTATGGTGGGTAGATGAGGTCATGATCATGTCATACAAGCTCAATGTTGTATTCTTTTGCTTGAGAGCTTGTTTGACTTAGGCTAGCTGTCAATGAAGCCTTTGTCGTCAATCACATTCTTCTTGGCCTTGACTTCTTCTATACATCCTAAGAGATGGATCTTTCATGAAAAGGATCTAGACCTTATTTGACTGGCTTGCCTAGGAGCCTTAGTGCTTTCTTATGGTTTGCTTGTAGTGGACTCTTCCATTATTTTGGCCATTGGGATAGTAGAGATTGGGATAAGCTTCGGTGAACCAAGCACTCTTTGGTCTAGACATTGCCTAATCATCCTATCTGTGAGATGTTCATTGGGTATCCTAGGCTACAACCTTGGGGGCTCACTAATGTGTTAAGTGAATTTGACCTTTGGTAAGGAAGGGACCAATGTGTTGGCAACCACTAAGCTTTGGACAGGTGAGGGGCTAATGTGTTGTGGCATTCTAATAACAAAGGATGGTTGAGTAGTTGATGTCGATGTGACATTCTGAGGGACCCTGACCACGAAGGATCTTGTGGGTGCTTGGGGTGATGCTCTAATAACAAAGGAGGACCTTGAACTTGTGAGGGCCAAGGAAACCCTTATGCGACTAGAGGGCACCTAGACCACAAATGGTTGCTAAGGTGGTCCTAAATTGTCATCGATGCTAATGGCATTTATGACATAGCCAACATCCTTTGCATTTAGAGGATCATTGTACACTCTCATGGACTGATTTTGAGGCTTGACTAGGTTCACAGTGTCAAGCACTAACTCAACTCTATCAATCATTCTTTGCAACTCATCCTATAGGGCTAGGTAGAAGTCTGTGTTATGGACAAGTAACTGGTGGTAGTGATAGAATCAATCTAACCTAAAATGCCTCGGGACCGAGGGCTCATTGGGCACTACTAGGGAAAATTTTTTTAGTAGCTTGCAATACCTATCATGTTTCTTGTGAGCATCCTTAGATATTTTCTTGTATTGGATATGTCTAGCTTTCAACAATTGATCTGACAACTCTGAAGGTTTTAATGGTAACAAGCTATATTTGGAGCAATCCTTGCACTTGAAGTTGGGCCTTTGGATAACTTACGTCATGGCCACCAAGGATGTAAGTTGGTTGGCTACCCCAATGTTAGAGTTGGCAACTTTGTTGTTAGCTGGGGCTTTGCACTACTTGGTTGCTAGCTCCCGATTGGTTACTTTGGCCTCCTTAGCTATGGTTTCCACCATTGTGTTCTACTTTCCCTTATCTGTATTCCTTCTTGCATGTTGATTCTTATAGGTCATGTAGGCTAGGTCTTTATTGGCCTCTACTTCATCTTCTATGCTCTTAGTTTGAGCAAAGGCTCGGCTTAAGGATCATAGGCCTAGGTAATACAGTTTCAACTTTATGAAGTAGTTGATTGTGCCCTTGAAGATAGCTAGGAGATGCATTTTAGCTATGGGCTCTTGTATCTCATTTAGCGAGGCACTCCAACATTGAATGAACTTTTGCATGGGCTCTAAGTGGCCCTACTTGACCTACATTAGTTGGTCTAGAGTCATTTTTAGCTTCAAATTATATTTGAAGTGCATCACAAATTGACTCGGGAGGTTCTCCAAGGAGGAGATAGAGCCCCTGGGTAATGCCCAATACCAATCTAGTTCTTTGCCAGTCAATGACATGGTGAAAACACATATAATGATATGTGGCCATGCTTGCAAAAGTAGGCATTCTAATTGAAATGTGACTAGATGAGCATTGGGGTCTCCCTCACCATTGTACTTAGTAATTGAGGCAGCAAGATCCCCGTTGGAAGAGTTAGAGGCAGGATTATAGGACTTATGGAATCATCCTGGTAGAAGTTCACCAATTAAACAGTCTCGAAGGAGGTGATTTTAAGTCACTTTATCTCTTCTGTTAAGCTTTGGATCATCTAGAATGCTTGGTCTAAGTTTTGAGACATTCCAACTAGTTGCATTAGCTGTGCCACTTGTTGTGCTAGTTGTATAGCCTAAGGCCTAGTTTTAGGTTGTCGCACCGCATGATGCACTTGATGCATAGGCTATGTCATGGGGATAGTAACTAGAGCAAGCAATAGTTGTGTGGGTTGGATTGAGTTCTAGGGCACCAATGAGATAGGTAGAATGTAAGGCCCTTGCCTTGCTTGGGGCCTAGAAATGAGTACTACATGGATGTGTCATTGAGCTAATGTAGGGGCTATAGGCAAAGATGACTAAACGGGTTGCTGTGATACCATGGAAGGAAAGCTAAAGGTAGTATACATGAAATAATGCATGTGTTATGTTTGATGAGTTGCTCTCATAGGCATTACTATAGACCTAGTGGAGTGAGTGGGTTATGTCAGTGCTATGACTGTCTCAAAGAGAACATGCAGACTAGACTAGGAAGGGGCCACACCAGGGATCACTCATGGGAAAATGATGTGAACTAAACCTTCATTCTTAAAGAGAGCCTCAAACTCATCCACTTCCTCTTGTAGGTCCTCTTCGTAGTCCATACCTACGTCATGGTCACCTACTCAATGAGCTAAGATAATAGCTAATGGTGGGACTCTGTGAGTGGGATGATATCAAATAGGATGGAAAGGTACTCCCATCCATCCTAGTCAATTAGTTCATAGCTGTGTTTTGCTTCTATGTCCCAGCATTTCACAAATAACCTCTCTTGGATCTTTGCACATATGAAGTTGTATTGTTCATTGGTCAGCATGACGTACTCTGGGTCTTGACCGCATATCCTAAGGAAATTCCATGGTCCTGTCATCATGGGATTCCTAGGGTCATCAATCCTAACCTCCCATTGAATGGGAAAGATATCGAGTGTGTTTGATATAGACATTAAGGTTTTTTTTGAATTCATGGATGTGAATTAAGTTACAAAGGGAAAATTATAAGAGTTGCTAATACTGAAATTGACTCTACCCAGCTAACTACACGGACTACACTCTCCACAATAGAGAGCTGACTATGCTCTCCATGATGAAGAGCTAACTATGTTGTCTATTCTAGAGATGACTACACTCCAAATAAGGATAACAAAAAATTAGAAAAAAATGGAAAGAAGTGTAGTTTGGGTTGCTATGCAAGGTCCTCGAGGGATTGACAACAGGGTCCAATCTACACTAATGGGTCAATAGACAACTGCAATGCAAAGAGCAAGTGAAACAACCACAATGAAGCTTTAAAAAGCGATTTAGCCCTCCTTCTATGGCCAAAATTTTAATAATTGAAAATGTTGATGGCTAGAACACTAAGGTCCATAGGTGCATAGTCTAACCCCAAATCTACATGAGGGCCTGATGGAGGCAAAGATAGGATGCCCTAATTGGTCTGGTCGATCGAACAGGTACTTACTAAATGTAATGGGGTGTAGCATCGTTAGTCATGGTGCTAATGCAAAGTCATACCAAGGGTGCAAAAGGTGTTTGTAGCATTTATGATGTCAAAGGTGTTGAGAATAGGTAATTTCCCAAGGGAGGTGAGCATAGTTAAGAACTTCAATGAGATGGGCAGTGTCAACATGCAAAAACATAGTTTGGACACACTTATGTGATGAAAGCAGTAAGAAAGTGCAGTGCAGTAAATGCAAGGAAAAGGAGAAGATAGGGTAGAGAGCCATGAAATAAAATGTGGAAAAAGCAAAAAAAATGAAAAAATGAAGTAGAAACCACCCCAAATGAGGTGAGCGTAGTTAACTCCAAGAAGGGTTGCAGAAGGTACGTGGTGTACAATAGGCATAAGTCGAGAGTGTAGTCATAGTTCCTAGGCTATCTAGTCATGAAGACTGATGCTCTACTAGGATTTCTATCTCCGAGGTTGGCCATTGTAGTGTGTTGCTGGGCACTGTGCTCTACAAATGATCTTCTACTTCGCCAGTTCACTGGTTCACGGCTATGCCTTTGGTCCCTCCAGTTTGCCAAGCGCTCTTTGAACTTTCCTAACCCAAAAATGCCAACCCCTAAAATGTTGAGGGTAGGACTATTTATATGCCTAGGGTTAGCAAAACATTTAGGATGGCTACCATGTGGTAGTTGGGTAGTTGAGACTATGCTCTTAGCCAACTATGCTCTCTACTAGGCTAGTGGTGATGTGCTTTATATTCCTTTGCTAGACTTTTTGAGACTGTGAGGCTGTGACTATGCTAACAACCACATTTATGTGTGCTGAGAGGACTACGAGATACTTGAAAAATGACACTCAAATACTACGCTCTATGGGACTATGCTCTTCACTATCTTGCATGGGGTTGAACATAGTTATAATTTTGGGACAAAGGGGATACAAAAACAAGAACTATTTGCTAACTACACTTGCCAAAGGTGAGTTGACTGTATTGTGGAGTTAAACTAGGTGTCATTGCTACATTGTGGAGGCTATTGGAGATTGTTCTTGCTAACTATGCTCTCCACTAAAGGCTATTTTAGTCTCAGGACATGTCAAAACTTGTTAAAATATGGTCTTTTACTGACTATGCTCTCCATTGGAGGCTAACTACACTCTATAGTAGTGAAGAGCGTAGTCCCAACACTTAGAAAAATTTGAAAAACTGTTTGCTAGCTATGCTCTCTACGAGAGGCTAACTACGCTCTATGGTAATGGAGAGCATAGTCTTGGCACTTAGACAAATTTTGAAAACTAGCATTTGTGCTTACTACACTCTTTACGAGAGGTTTACTATACTTTGTGGTAGTGGAGAGTGTAGTCTTAGCACTTAGAAAAAATTTTGAAGTCAGGATGATGTAGACTGAATTTGGTGGTGTTTCAACCTCAAACTTCCAAAACAAAGAAAATCATAGAGTTTATGGATGAGTGGATGTCATAGACTAACTTCCTATTTCATGAAAAGAAAAAACCATGACTGAGCCATCAATACAAAAATTCAAAAATAGAAACCAGACATTAGCAAACCAATCATAAAGCACAAACCACCATTAGTAATAGCTACAACACTACTGTGTCCTATTCATAATAAAGCACTTTTATTCGCAAAAATTTGAAAACCACACTCAAATAAAACAAGGTAAAATATATAAGAAACTATAACATATCCAATAAAGATTCAAATGTACTAACGATGGTGTAAATCAAAAATGATGTAAAAATAAGAAAAATTTTGAAAATCAATATGTTGTAAAATAAATAAACTGCAAAATCAAAAATGTAGAAAACAAAAATTACAAAGACTAAGAAGCCATATGGATGATTAACATAGATGGCCATCTCCTCCACAACTAAGTTGGAAGGAGGAGATCCAAAAAATTGAACATGGTTGTCCATCCGTTGAGGTATTCATTGCACTGGCTTGTCTTGGTTCTAGGAAAAGCTTTACTTGTTGGATGTTGACCAACTACTTTTTATTTGGGCTTTCAGGTAAATATATGGTCATGGCCCTAGAAGAAAAGGTTTCATCAATTATATAAGGTCCTTCCCACAATGTTTGGAATTTTTTTTGAGGTACGTTTGTGGGATTCTAGTAAAGAACCTTATCTCCTAGTTCGAATTTCACTTTTCGTATTCTTTGGTCATGTCATTGCTTATTGCATGCCTTGTGCACTTCATTCAAAGATAGAGAATTTTCATCTGGCACATGGAGATTGATCAGTCTTTGTTTTTGGGCTAGACTTAGATCAAGATTCAAGTCACCGACTGCTAAGAGTGTATGAATCTCGAATTGAATTGAAAGTGTTGGAATTTTTCCATACACTAACTCATAGGGAGAGTAATGAATAGGAAGTTCCCATGCTGAATGGTAGGCCCATAGGACATCATTGAGTTTTGTGCTCCAATCTCTCCTATATTTGCTTATGGTCCTTATTAGGATCTTTGTGATCTCTCAGTTAGTTACCTCTGCTTGACTGTTGGCTTGGAGATGATAGGGTGTTGTTAATTTATGTTCAACCCCTAAGTGTTGCATTAATTTTCTAAAAGTGTAAATTGTAAAATGAGTTCCATTGTTAAAAATTATTGCCCTTTGTTAGAAATTAGTGCACATGACATCCCAAACCTATTTACAACATGTTTTTGTACAAATCTAGAAATAGTGGATGATGTACAATTGGTGATGGCTACTGCTTTTACCCATTTGGTGCAGTAGTTGACTACTATGATGATGTATGCCTTTTCATTGGACATGTGCATGATGAGACCCATGAAGTCTATGCCCCATATGTCAAAGGGCTCCAATGGTTGAATTCACTATTAAGGAGCCTCCATTTGTGCAATCATCCCACCATCTCGTTGACAACATTCATAAGATCGGACAAATTGGTGAACATCCCTAAAGATGGTAGCACAGTGGTATCCTACAATTAGGATTTTTATGACTGTGCATCTTCCTATATAGTGACCTCTATAAGGGCCTTCATGAGCATCCTGAAGAATGCATGGTTGACCTACATTAGGGACACACCAATGAACCACGTCATCAACACACACCTTGTAAAGGTGTCTGTTGATTTCCATCAAGCACTTTTCCCAATGAAGAAACTGTTGCTTCTTCCTAAATTCTAGATCTTGTAGCATCTCTTGAGTAAGAAGGTAAGTGAGGATTCCATCATACCATTTTATTTCTATGGGAGCTTGGTCATTTATTGTTCTTGTAAAGAGGAGTTCATCTAGAAATTCATCAGAGAGTGGACACTCCTCCTCTTTATTATCCCATCTTAATCGAGAGAGATGGTTAGTGATCACATTCTCAGTTCCTTTTCAATCTACCATTGTAAGATTGAATTCCTGTAAGATCATGAGCCACTATATGATATGGGAGCTCACCATCGACTTCTCCATTAGGAAGTAGATAGCATTATGGTCTATGTGCACAGACACCTTGTAACCAAGCACATAGTGCCTGAACTTGTCCAGAGCATACACCACTTCCATTAGTTCTTTTTTAGTTGTGGTGTAATTCAATTATGCATTCACAATGCTTCAACTTGCAGAGTGGATGTAATATGAATGTTTCTTATCGTCCAATTATGTAAGCGTAGCTCCCAATGCATGATTAGATGCACCTTTCATTATATGAAATGGTCTAGACTAGTTTGGTGCCTGTAGAATTGGAGTTTCTACAAGTTTCTCCTTTAGTAGTTGAAATGCATGTTCACACTTCTTAGTCCAAAAAAATGAAGCATTTTCTTTGTAAGCTTGACTAACAACTTTGCAATCCTAGAGAAATTCTCTATGAAACGCCAGTAGTAGCCAATGTGTCCAAGGAATGATCTAACATCTATGACTATCTCTGGTTAGTGTGTAATTCCTTAGATGACCCTTATCTTTTCTAGGTCTACCTCAATCTCTACCTAAGTAATTTTATGTCCCAATACTATGCCTTCCTAGACCATTAGATGGCTTTTCTACCAATTTCTCTAATGAGTTGTCATTGGTTAGCTACGTCGATGAGGCCTCATCAATGTAGTCAACTGCATCAATGAGGCCCTGTCAACATGTCTTGCCCTACATCGATGAGGCCTTGTCAATGCAATGTCTATTTTTCACCTATAAATAAGTGCCTACGAGTTGCATTTATGGTAATCTAGATTTCAATAACAATGAAGCTCTTGCATTTTTCCATTTGAAAGTTAGAAGTTTTTTCCCTGAATGCCCATAGCAGGAGTCATTGAGTGTATGAATCTTTATTCAAGCATTGTTGTACTTAAGCATGACAGTGTGTGTGGCAATAAAAATGAGCTTTCTGATAAACCTTGAAGCACTTTGGATAGATTAGCTACTTTATTTATGCATTCAATGTTTTCAATTATTTGTTAATTGTTCTCAATTATTTCTCAAATATTTTCTAGCAATTGAGTTAATGAGGTTATTAAGCAAGATAGATTAAATACATAAGTATGATCACATCAAGCATATCACATATTTTCTTGGTAATTCTAGCAGCATTATTACTTGGTACACCCAATAGCATAGCACTTGGTTGCCTAGTAGCAGATACATGGGTTTAGGGCATCTACGAAATGTGGGAACCAATACTTATGTTAGGGTTAGTTAAATTATTAGTTAATTAATTAATTTAGATTAGTTAATAAAATTGCTTTTATCCATATTTGAACACTAATCTATAAAACATAAAAAATGATAAAAATCGAATGCCTCAATTACACTTAACAATTGACCTTAAGGCTAAATTCATTTCCTAAAAGGAAATGCACTGGAAATGAAAAAGTCCATGGAATTCGACTAGATCACACGTGAATGTTTTGTGAATTGTATGATTAGGCGTAGGGGTACATTGTCGCTCATCATTGGCACTATTGCCAAGGACTTTGTATGTGGAACATGCACTATCTAGGTCTAAGTGAATATCACTAACATTGTTGTACAAACCTAAAGGTCCCTATCATTCCCACTATACATAAAAATTATAAAAGCACATTGACAATTTTAGTCTATTTTACAAAATGTCTTCTTCTACTCGTAAGCCTAAAGATACTAAACCATCGGTCCCATAAGAATGTAAAGTGGTCTACACTCATCCAAATGAGTTTGTGCCAAATTTCACCTTTATCCTACATGAGGATGAACAAATTCAATGACGTGATATGAAGGGTAATGTCATCTTGCCTCTCGATAGATCTACACCCGAAATGTTATTTAAAACCCTTAAGAAGTTGGGCATAGTAGATCTTCAAGAAGAGTATGTTGTGAATGGATATGACACTTGGAACTACTATCCCACTAAAACACAACGTAAACGAGATAAACATTAGGAGAAACTTCATGAAGCTACAAAGGGAAAACATTACACTACCCCCTTGTTCCTACTAGATCAAGAGGACAATGAGGATCCTCCCTTGGAAGGTTCTCAACATGAAGATTCTCTACCCTATACTACTAATTCATATGATTGACTATTCATAAACTGGGGTCAAGAAAGAGTGATAACCAAAGTAGGGACTCGGGTAAATATTGTAACAACAAGGGATCTAAGGATGGTGATCATAATAAGCGTAAGAGTGGTGGTAGAAACTGTAGTGGCTATGATGGTCCACCTTCCTCGTCATCCTCTTCATCCGATTCCAAACATTCCTCTTCATCTGATAGTTCTCAAGGAAGCCACTATTGAAACAACTATGATGAAGGTGATTGACAAAATAACAATGACTATCAAGGTCATCAAAATCAAAGGGGTGGCCAAAACCATCATTGGCGTCATCAAATCAATGATAATGATGAACCTTTATTGGTGACTCATAGTATGCTTAACATTGCAAACGTAGTGAAAATCCCAACTAGGCATATGAAGGATAGTTAGATCAAGTGCCTAGATATGAACAATATTCCAAGATTTGAGGGGGAATACAATTATGATCCCTAGATACACCTACAAGCTTTTCAAGATGTCTATGTCTTATAGAACATAGAGAAAAAATGGTAGAAACTCAAGCTTTTTCCAAGGACACTCATTAAGGATGCTGAAAGTTGGTACCGGTCCTTAGATCTAGAATCTATCCATAGATGGAGTACCATGTTAGAATTGTTCAATGACAAATACTAGATGTACTCTAGAGTGTTTAACCTGAGAAGGCAAATCCAAGGTTGGAAACAAGGAGCACATGAACCCTTGGATGATACCATGGGCCAATACTATCACTCCTACATCAATGCTCAGGCCATGGTTACTCTCAGAGGGAACAACTTTGCCACATCATAGATGGGCTCAAGGCAAAAACAAGAAGAACACTTGAGGTGTATGCCTAAGGAAGATTCTTTGAAATGAGAGCTCATTGGATCCAAAGATTAACTAGGTAGGTAGCAAAAGAAGAAGGTAAGCTATGAAAGAGGGAAAGTGCTAAAGAATATAGTAGGGACCTTTCCATTAGAAAATGAGAGGTTTGATTTTGTGACAAGGAGGAGTCACCACTTAATGAAGTGGTAAATAGAAAGACCTTGCCCATCCAAAAATCTATTTCTAACATTTCAGCCAAGGTCAATCGGTTATGGAACTCTTTAGATGAAAATTTTTAACCCACTTTAAAAATTGCAAAATAATCTAAAGAGCAGCATAGTGATCACAATCACAGGAGGTGAAAAGAAGCTGAATGTTCCTACCAAAAAGGTAAGGGTAAAGCTACTGTCATAGAGGAAGTTGTTGAGCCTAACTTTGATGATGAAACCAAATGTGACATCTATCAATATGAACATCCAAAGAGATGTTGCCTTATGATGTCACACTTACAAGAGTCTAAAGTGTACGCATTGAATCCTCACCTAGCAAGTAGGTAAGCTTTAAGATGATTGCCTTACCCTCAAGGTAATCCAAGACAATTCCACCAACAATAATAAGCTTACTATCCAAGTGGATCTCCCCCACAATCATATGAACAATACCAACAATGGTATCAACCACAATTGTGGGGAATGCCACTGCCAAGGCAAGAGTATCCTAGAAGGCAATCAAATCCATACGGGTACTATGCTCAGTAACCTATCTCCCCTAGAAGTTTTGTGATTCATGCATCATTCCAGCATCACTATTACCCTTCAGAGTACCACCAAACACATTCACCATCTACTCGAGGGGAAAACCCATATATGTATCCTTATCATCCTCCACATCCTTCTACACCTACAACTCCACCTTTAACTCAATTACCTCCTACTCCATCCATGTAGGGTGAAATTCCCCCATAGCTGCAACAACAAAATGCTACCAGGGCTATACACTTACAACCAAGTGGTCTAAATAATCAATAAAAAAAATGACCTTTCTCCTAACCTAGCAGTCCTCTCTAACCCTCACAACCTACTTCAGCTGATCACCCTACATCTCCAACATCCTCATCCTCTGCATCAAATACCTTCAAGTGCCCTTCAAACTAACTGCCACCTAGGATCTGCACTGTAATGTTAACCCATGCTATTTCTAATTGGATTAAGGCTAGCAACCTTCCTACAAAAAGATCTGATCTAGGAAGTCCACTCATTTATCTACATATTGTTGGACAAGAGCCATGCAAAGCTCTTCTTGACTCTAGTTCCAGAGTTAACCTCATCTCCCATGATATGTACAAGGCCTAGAACCTACCATCTCTTAAGAAGAGCAACATCCATTTAGAATTAGTAGATCAGTTGATTACTATCCCTTTAGGATCAGTAGAGGACATTGTGGCCATAGTCTATGGGTGGTCCTATCCTATTGATTTTCTAGTCATCAAGGTAGACAATTGTAAAAGTGACTTTCCCATCATTATGGGAAGGCCTTGGTTAAGCAGGATCGATGCACAAATGCGAATAAGGGACCTATCCTTAGAAATATACAAGGAAAATGAGCTAGGAAAAATAGAGAAGAAGTGTATTCCATGCATCGTGTATAGTGATAATAGGTGTAATTACATTCAAAAAATTTAGTCCATCAAGAGCACATACATTAAGGCATGCAATTAGTGTACACAAGAAATTAATGTTCAACAATGTCTGTACACAGCAACCACAAAGCAAGAGGGCACCCAATGGCTAATAGCTAATTCAGATAGTAGCATAATATGCATGGAGCCAACTAAGATTTTAACATGTTCATATGTTGAAGGCATGGAAAAAATTGAATAAGTTCATTTCCAACTCTCTAATGAAGATGATGATACCTGTTAGGGAGAGTTGGAGATCCTTGATCACTTCAAGAAAAAGCCCTTAGAACTAAAAACTTTACCAACCAGCATGGAGTATGCATTTTTAAAGAATGGTAAAATATTCATCATTAATGCCAAACTTGTTCCTAAACAAAAAGAAAAGTTGTTGAAAGTGGTGAATAAATGGTCAACATCCTTTGCTTAGTCATATCTAGAGCTAACAAGAATTAACCCAAGGATATGCCAGCATTGCATCTACACTAACCTAGCCATGAAGCCTAGAAGACAACCATAAAGGTAGTTGAACCCCAAATTAAAATAAATCATCAAAGAGGAGATAGAACAACTCCTCAAGGTAGGGTTCATCTATCCAATTGTGGATAGTAAGTGGATTATCCCACTCATCGTAGTACCAAAGAAGGATGGCAAATGGTGGGTTTGCATCAACTTTAGGCTGTTAAATATGGCAACATTTAAGGATCATTCTCCTTTGTCATTTGTAGATCAAGTGTTAGATACCATATATGGGAATTGTTATTATAGTTTCTTGGATAGTTATAGTGGCTATAACCAAATCCAAATCGTGCCAAAAGATTAGGCCAAGACAACATTCATGAGTCCCTAGAGAACTTTTACATACTATAAAATGTCATTTGGCCCATGTAATGTCCTTGCAACATTTCAATGCTTTGTCCTAAGTATCTTTCAACAAAAAATTGGTAGTGGTGTTGAAGTCTTCATGAATGACTTCTCCACCTATGGAGCTACATTCAAGCAAGCCTTGGATCGACTTGAGTAAGTACTAAAGAGATGTGTAGAGACAAACCTACGGCTCAACTAGTAAAAGAGCCATCTCATGGACCAAGAAGGCATAGTACTAAGGCACCGAATTTCATAGAAAGGAATTGAGGTAGACCTAGAAAAGATAAGGATCATCCAAGGAATAACAGGCCAAACAAAGATCGTAAAAGATGTCTAGTCATTCCTTGGACACATTGGTTACTACTAGCAATTTCTTAAGAATTTCTCTAAGATTGCAAACCCGTTGGTAGAACTTACAAAGAAGGATGCACCTTTCATTTGGACCAAGGAATGTGAACATGCATTCCAACAATTAAAAGAGAAACTTGTAGAAACACAAATCCTACAGGTACCAAATTGGTTCAAACCATTCCATATCATGAAAGAAACATCTAACTATGCTTTGGAAGTGGTGCTCAGGCAATTGGATGATAAGAAACATCCATATTATATCCATTGTGCAAGTAGAAGCATTATGGGGGCATAGTTGAATTACACTACCGCAGAGAAAGAATTAATGGTAGTAGTGTATGCATTAGAATATTTTAGACATTATGTGCTAGATTATAAAGTATTTGTACATATGGACCATGATGAAATTCACTTCCTTATGAATAAGCCAATAGTTAGCCCTTGTGTTATATGGTGGTTTGTGATCTTGTAGGAATTTGATCTTACTATGGTAGATCAAAAAGGTATCGAGAATGTGGTCACTAACAACCTCTCTTCCTTAAGATGGGATAACAAAGAGAAGGAGAGCCCACTCTCTAATCAGTTTTCAAACAAACTCCTCTTTACTAGAGCAATAAATGCTCAAAAACCTACAAAAGCAACATGGTTTAATGGCATCCTCATATATCTTCTCACTCAATACATGCCATAGCACTTGGATTTTAGGAAAAAGCAACAATTTCTTCATTAGGCTAAATACTTCATGGAAATCAATGGACACATTTACAAGGTGTGTGACAATGGCCTGATTCATTGGTGTGTCCCTAATGAAGATCAACTGTGCATTCTCCAGGATGCTCATGAAGGGCCTTGCGAAGGCCACTATGTAGGGAGATGTAGCGCCATAAAAATCCTAATGGTAGGATACTATTGGCCCATAACCTTTAGGGATGTCCACCAATTTGTCAACTCTTGTGAATGTTGTCAACGTGATGGGGGGATAACCACTCACATGGAACATCCTCAATAGTGGATTTAACCACTAGAACCTTTCAACATATGGTGCATTAACTTCATGGATCCCATCACATCCATGTCTAATAGGAAAGCGTATATTATAGTAGCAATTGACTACTACACAAAATGAGCAGAAGCAACAGTTGTTACTGATTTTACATTATCCAAAACTATTAAATTTATACAAGAAAATATCATGAATAGGTTTGGAAGGTCACATTCACTAATTTTTGATAATGGAACTCATTTCACATGTGCCACATTTAGGAATTAATGCAACACTTAGGGGTAGAACATAAATTAACAACACCTTACCACGCCCAAGCCAACGGTCAAGCAGAGGTAACCAACTAGGAGATTACAAAAATACTAACATGAATCATTAACAAATATGGGAAAGACTAGAGTAAAAAATTTAATGATTCACTCTAGGTTTATCATTCAACTTGGAAACTTCCTATTGGATATTCTTCCTATGAGTTAGTGTACAGGAAAATTCCAACACTTCCAATTCAATCTGAGCTCCGTACACTCTCAATGAACTATGATCTAAACCTTGACCTAAGTTTAGCACAAAAGGAAAGAAAGATAAATATAAATGTGCTAGACAAACATTGCTTAGTGGCCCTATCCTTGAATGAGGTGAACAAGGCATTCAGCAAGAAACATCATGACCCTAGAATCAGGAAAGTAAAACTTGAACTAAGAGATAAGATTCATTTCTGGAACCCCACACATGTACCCCAAAAAATAAAATTCCAAACACTGTGGGAGGGACCTTATATAATTGATCAAACCTTTCCCTTAGGGGTCATGATAATTTACAAACCTAACAACCCAAATAAAAAGTAGTTGTCCAATATCCAACAAGTCAAATCTTTCCTAAAACCAAGACTAGCCAGTGTAACTGCTGTCTCAATAGATGGACAACCACATTCTATTTTTTAAATCTCCTCCCTCCAACTCAGTCATGGGGGAGATGGCCATCCATGCTAACCATTACCATGGCCTCTCAATTTTTCTACCTTTTTTCACATTTTTAATCTTGCAAATTTTTTATTTTCAAACTTTTCTAATTTTATACCATTTTTTAATGCCTTCTCACTTTCTTAACTATTTTACACTTTCTTATATATTTTACTTTATTTTGTTTCCTTTTTTTAAGTGTGGTATTTTCTCATTTTTTCTAATAAATTTTCTTTATTATCAGAGGACACAATGCTACTATTGCTATTTACTAATGATGGTTTGTGCTTAATGCCTAATTGTCAATGTCTAGTTTCTATTTTTGAATTCTAATGTCTAATGACTTTGACATGGTTTACTTTTCATGGAATAGGCAATGAGTCCACATCATCTTCCCATCCAATGAACTCTATGGTTTTCCTTGTTCTAGGAATTCAAGGTCCTTTTTCAATAAAGAAACTTTGTAAAGTGTGTGACTTCAAGGAGACTCAATACTCTTTGTACTCTTCTTCTTGCTTGAGTGGTTGAGTGTTTTTCATAGACTTCTTACTATTCCATACCACCCAATGATAGGAAGATAAATAATGTCATTGCATGGTGTGGTTCCCATTCAAAAAAAAAACCTACTGCAATGTCATCTTCCTAAGGGGAATAGCTTCGACCCACTTGGTAAAATAGTCCATTGTAGTTATTATGAAGCTATGCATTGTAGAGGACTCAGGCATTATGGGTTTGATGATGTTTAGGCCCAAGCATTGGAATAACCACATGATAAGTTGATGACGTTCAGGCCCAAGTATATGCAATTCAATTGGTGGCACATGCATTAAGTTGCTATGTCATTGATAACTGTTGCATGTTTTAACTTTTAAGATGCAATTACTCTCCATGTGAGGCCAATAGTAGCCTAGCCATCTAATTTTTGATTTCATTGCCCTAAGTGCTATGTGACCTCCATAAAGTCCTTTTTGGACCTACTTAATGATTATTTTTGCTTCATTTTTGCTTATGTAGGTTAGCATTATGCCATTGCAGGAATTTTGACATAGCATGTTATCACCCATGATGATGTACTACCACAAACATTTGCATACTGCATCCTTTTAAGCAACAATTAAGTGTTTCAGGGGCTCACATTATAGGAGATATGCCTTGATACCATAATACCACTATTTTGTGTGGATGGTGCTAATTGTGGCTATCGATGCATCTTTGATGGTTTGCATGATAGGTGTAGTGCAATATACCACCAAGGTGGGTAATGCATCAAACATTCTAGGTGCTATGCTAAGGGCTAATGTTGCAAGTGCATCAACAATGGCATTTTCACTTCAGGGAACATGTTAAACATCAACAACTACAAAGTATTAGAGCAAGTATTTTTCCAAGTCACAGTAAGGCTATAAATGTTATGCTTTATAGGTGTAGACTTTTATTACCTAATTGACCACTAGTTGTGAATTACCTCAAATCACTATGTGTTGGATCTGTAGGTCGTGTGCTAGAAGGATGCCTTAGAGCATCCTTTCGTACTCTGCCACTTTGTTGGTACAAGGAAATATGAAATGATATGTGAAGGATTGAATCTCCTCAAAGGGAAACATGATAATAACAATGACACTACCCTCTTGAGAGGTTGAAGCTCTGTTGAAATGTAAGAGTACCTCATAGTCATCGAGCACTTGGCTGATATTGCTAACGTGCTTATCCGAGAATTCCATATCTATAGTAGCTTGATCTTCTACTAGTGAATTCATAAGTTATATGACTAATGCTTGACCTTTTGTTGAGGCTTGCACAATGTAATTCAGGTCAAACTCCACTACTATTGCTTTTCACCATGCAATCCGACTGCTTTCATAGATATTCATTGTTATAGCTCAAAGTACATTATTCTTGCAAATGATGTTAACTTGGCTATGGAAGAGGTAACGCCTTCACTTCTATAGTGAGAAGACTAGGGCAAGGCAATACTTCTTCATGTCACTATATCTCATTTCATCGGCTATTAATGCATGACTTAAATAGTAAACCGAGACCTCCATGCCATCATCTCACTTTTGGCAAAGCAAAGAAGCAATGGATGCATCGAAAGTGGCAAGGTAGATGTAAAAAGGTCTATCTCCTTGCGGAGGTTGGACCATAGGCAATTGTGCTAACTCCTACTTAATGTTGTTGAATGCTTGTTGGCATTGATTTGTCCACTCGAAGTGGGCTTCTTTTGAGCAAATGTTACATTAGTTGTAGCTTGTCGATTAACCAAGCGATAAACCTACGTATGAATAGTATTCTACCTTGAAACCCTTATAGCTCCTTAAGGTTAACCGGTGGTGCTAAGTTGGTTATGGCCTTAACTTTATCAAGATCTATGCATATAGCTACTTCAAATACTATAAAGTCGAGCATCCTACCCGTTCTAATGTTGAAAACACACTTCTTGGGGTTTAGCCTAAGCTCATGTTTTAGGCAATATTTAAGCACTAATTCTAAGTCATTTGCATGGTTGTGGGCCACTTTGGACTTAACTGTTATATCATCCATGTATTCCTTAAGTAAACTCAGCTTGTAATCACTAAATATGTACATCATTGCATGTTGGTATGTTGCTCCTGTGTTCTTGAGTTCAAAAGGCATCATTATGTAGTAAAACATACCCCATGAGGTCATGAAGGTTGTACTGACCAAGTGCTCAAGGTTGATCCTAATCTGGTTGTAGCTTGAAAACCCATCCATGAAGGACAACAAGGCATGTCCAGCTATGGTATCAATCAGTTGATCGATACTAGATAATGGGAAGTTGTCTTTGATGGTTACCTTGTTTAGGTCCTAAAAGTCTATGTAGATGCATATACTTTAATTTTTCTTAGGCACAACTATGATGTTGGAGACCCATTTTGCATAGTCAATAGCCTAGATGAAACTAGCTTTGTAAAGCTTGGTGATCTCACCATGGACTACCAACGCCACCTCAGGTTTAACCTTGCACACTTTTTGTTTAACTGGTTTGATGTAAGAATTAAGGATGATGTTGTATTGGACTAGCCAGGGATCTAGGCCCAGCATGTCCTCATATGACCATGCAAACACTTTAATGTTATCGTTAAGAACTCTAACAATGTCTTCAGCATATTGGGGTTCTAACAAGAAGCTTAGTTTCAGCATTCTCACCTCACTACTATGTGTTGCCGCAAGGATTTCGATAAGGAAATCCTCTATGACATCCCCTGCCTCTAGGTCAAGGGCCTTAACTAGATAGTTGGGCAAGTCTAGTGGTGCCTCTATGGATGCTATGTATTTATTGTAGGTTGTAGGCTTGAGGTCTAGGAAATGAGGGTCAATGCATCACTTAATATCACCATGAGGCCCCATAAGGACCAGAAGTGAGAAGATCTACTCCTACATAGCCATGTCATGTTCCTACAAAATTAAACAAATAAATTAAAAAAAATGTCAAGTGGCACTTGTTTGACCAAGTTAATGTGCATGAATGAGAGAAAGCAATCAAACAAAATTTACCTAAGTATGCACATAGATAGCAATGGGAGGTAAGCATGTTTGCACCAATTTTAAGTCTTAGCAGACCATATGCATGTTAATTTTAGGTCTTAGCATACTGAGAACACACTAAACATGCCATTTTGGGGAGGGTGGGTCATGTTTGGGGGTGGGATGAACTTGGGCATATGCAAGGCAGTGAAAAATTGTGATTTTGGGCTAAGTATGGTTGACTATGCTCTCACCCAACTACGCTCTCCTCTATGTATTCAGTGATAAGAGTAATCTCAGGTTAGTGGGCATTAAATAACCTTGGAAGGGTATATAGGCACATTTTATCTTTGGCACTAGTCATTTTCCTTATTTCAAATATGATGTTGAGGGCATAGTCTATTGTTGCTTCTACCTTCTATCATCAATGGAGAGTGTAGTCCCAAGGAAGATGACATGCTAGAGCACATGCACCCACCTAGGACTAGTGATCATTACCGAAGGGAAGAGAGCATTGCACCACCTACTACAGACATGCATGGAGAAGAGGAGGTCATTAGCATCAGCCCTATAGTAACTATGCTCTTCCCCTTTGCTCCATTTTCATTCATTTTTTTTGGATTTGCCAAGAGCATAGTCCACGACATTGTCTATGTGCCTTACCATGGCAATAGCTTTTGTGATAGTGCACTATCTGCATGCAACATGGAATTAGGGAGCTTAGCAGTAGGAATGGTTTGGGCTATTTTGGGCTACCGGTTTAGGGCCTTGTGGTGGCCCTACAGTGTAGCTACAATAGTCACCATTGCATCCTATGATGCAGTCATAGGGGCTATAGCCACCACTACGTGTCAAGACGTGGCTGCTAGGGCCACATTTGCAATTAGCACTAGAGTTTGTTGAGGGACACATGCAGTGATGGGAACAACTAGTTTTCTTCTCTTCTTCTTTTTTAGTTGCAGGGGCATAAGGTTTGGGGCTACACATCACATAGCAGTGCAATCGCAAGGGCCTTGGACGCCACTACATATGACAATGAAGCCACAAGGGATGGCAACCACCATTGCATGCCATTTTACTCTCCATTTCTTTTCTTGTTTTTAGTTTTCTACTCTTGGGAGGGTTAGACCCCCGCACAAGGTTAGGGCCTATGTGCCACACCCTACAGGGTGGCTGAAGGGGACATAGCTATAATTGCACACTACATCATGGCCCCTGGGGGTCACAGCTACCAGGGATGGCCTATTGCATGCACATGGGTAGGGGAAAGTGGGATAAGGGTTTAAGCCTATTGCATTTTTTATTTATTACTGGAGACTATGCTCTCCATAGTTTTTGGAGACTACGTGTGAAGAGTAGCCGCTACTAGGTGTCTATTTTTGGACTACACTCTATACGAGACTATGCTCTCCACATTCTACAGCGTAATTGGGGGTAATCCAAGAGTTAGAAAAATTTGCTTTTGAGACTATGATTTCCACTGAGGTAGCTTAGAGTTCAAAAAATTTTGCTAACTATGCACAATGCTAAACCTATAAAAATGTAGCATTAATCCTATAAAATGGGCTATACCCTAGTGAGTTCTAGGAACGTTAAAGGATTTAATCAACGTTTTACACCCATGGGACCCCAAGGTGCATTTCCAAAATTAGGAATTTTTCTAATTTTTTTTGTATTTTGCTAGTTTTGCTAATTTATCTTAGTCATTTAATGCTTAAATTTGAATCTATGAATGCATACTAACACTTTTCCTATTGCTTGATGATTGTAGAGTCTTGTTGAAGCCCATTTTGATTGTGGTTGAGTTTTTGGGCATCCTATGTTACATGAATGAACCTGTCCCCAACACTCCTATGCCTAACATGAGAGTGGATCACTGGGCAGTGTAGTTCTATCCAGGAGCTCACAAGTTCCTAGAGTACCTACTACAACAATTTAGTGTGATCATGTGATCACACTTGGCGGTTGAGGCTACCAGCACTATCACTAAGATGCTGCTACCTAGGGGTAACCATAGCATTTTGAAGTTTGTCTTAAATGAGTTCATTAATGGAGCAAAAATCTCAAGTAGAGGCCCTAGGAAACTTTGGTAGTTGTCCAAAGTATGATGCAAAATAGGGCTTACTTGTTACAACAAGAGCAACACCCTCTTCATCACGTAATGGTTGCATACTTTGTTCTAGAATCCACTTGGAACCATCTATTGCATTAGAGGCTAAATTCTTCTATGGGTTGCACAACATCTTTTGCCACTTGCTCATGTTGAGTTGCTAATAGTTCGATGCTTGATTACCAAGTTTAGAGTTGATGAGGAAGGCCTACATTATGACCCAAATGTTCTAGCCTTAACTCACGCTACCTTAGAGGTGTTCTCATCTAGCACAAATGTTTAGACAACAATGCTTGAGTAGATGGAATAAAACTTGGGAACCTAGATCTCCAATCACTCAAAGGCATATGAGCAGTATAGGATCCATGGATGGTTAGACTAGGAGTGGATTGCGTGTGAGATTAACTCTAAGGAGGTGTCTACAGCACCACCCCATCTTGTACACCATTTATACCACATGCATGCCTATGTTTTTGCTCACATGTTCCTATTAGTTTACCTTACTCGCCTAATGCAATGCTAACATTATTTTGTTCTATGAAATGTAGCAGCATCTACCTCAACCAAGGTGATGATGGTCACAACGAGTTGTACAGAGGCTACCCTCATCATGAAGTATGAGGACATGGAGTGTGTGCAGCATTGGTTGTGTCACAGAGCATCAGATTCATTGACTACTTAGCTCACACATGCTAGGTTAATGGACCTATTCTTGGCCCTTAGCTCAAGTATCTTGGTTTTTAAGATAGTTACCATCATCAACTCCTTCAACAACAATATTAGATAGTTTGTCACTCAAGTGCACAGCGTATCAATGATGTTGGACCTCAACAAGGCCTTCTTTGTTGATCTCTTTGGCATTCTTGTTAATGGCTTAATGATTGGTGACAAGGCTAGTAGGGAGGTGAACTACAGAGAAGAGATTGAGGATTGGCTAGGATCCACTTAATCTCATAAACGCATAGTAATTAAAGATGTGCAAGTGGTTGAGGTTTAGGAGCTCTACCCTTTGTTTCACACTCATGCCTTTTTGAAACTACTATCCCAACGAAAGATCATAGGGGTGGAGCAAGCACAGGTGATGAAATAGGTGTTGTTATAGGGTACGAGGTTCAACTAGGCTATGTACGTAGCCATTGGTTTACATACAAAGATTTCTCAGCTACGATTCAACCTATAGCCGAGCTTCCATGTCCACTTTGTGAAGGTTTGTAGAGCTCCTAGTCATGAGAGATGATGGACAATGGGTGATATAGGATGGTGAGCAGCTATCTAGGCCATGGGTGAAACATTTTTTTTAACCACATGTGCACAAGATTCCCTAGAGGAGATCAATGAGTTGTTATTAGTATGACCAAGGTTCTTGTGGGAAATTTGCATTATTCATGCGATAGCTTGGGAAAGGATCCTCTAGTTGGCATCGAGAACACGAGTAAGATGGGCTGATAGATCATAGAGATAGTGGGGCCTTCTAAGGCCAAGATTAAGAGACCGCATGCTCAAGACAAAGCTACCCCTGAGATTAAGAAGCCAAGTAGCAAAAGGATCCATATCAAGCTACAAAGCTTACAGGAAAATGTTGTAGGTTAGTATGTGCAGCTTCATAGATACCTTAGATACATTCATATATATATTATTATTATTATGTTTTTCTTTTTTCTATTATCATGAAAATCAACTAATTGTGTTAAATAGGGCTATAAGAGTAGCAACTAAAGTGACAAAGAAGGGAGCATCACCTCGAGCTAAGGAGGAGGGGTTGCTCCACCCTGATGAGGGAGATTTTGACACCTTATTTGATGGTGCATAGCTAGGTGAGCCCCCTACACTCACACCTAAGGGCTTGCTAGGTAATTTACTTTTATTGTCATTTGTCTTCCCTTGTTTACTCTAGTGTCTTAAGTTGTACTACACAATGTGCTATTTGCGTTGTTATGTTGCAGCATCAAATATTTCCACCAGCAATCCTACATCCACCTACCACATGGAGCCATGGGTAGAGATGCCAAATAAACTTGCCTTTATGAAAGGCATTGTTGATGACATGGTGGACTGATTGTGACAAGCAGACCCTAATCTCGATATGTGTATAATGTTGTTGTTTTATGCTATCCTACTTATTACTTAAATGCTTAGTTTTCAACTAAGATTGATTGGTTGTTGTATGCCCAAACTCCCTCTTGAAGTTGAGTAAGTACCTCATCATACATACTAGACATCTAACAACTATGCACTTTTATGTGCAAATTCATTGTGGATCTACAGGAATTCTAATGAGCACCTATGGAAACTTGTGCATGAATTACAAGAGAATGTGGCTAGCCAGGATGAGAAGATCTAGAATCTTCAATCCAGATATGATTTCATAGTGGCTAGATCATAAGGAGACAACACCTGGCGTACCTCTAAGATCAAGTATGCTAGATACTAGGCTACTCTCAGAGGTAAAACGAGGCCATGTGGGAACTGGTGGAGCAATAACTCCAAATGGACTTACTTTCTCAAAAGAACCAAGATTGAAAGAATTACAACACAAAGGTTTACCAATGGGGAAAATGCAGAAGAATCATAAGCATCAATATAAGCCAGAGTGCAATGCGTACCTACGATGGTACAAAGAAGAATCTACCAAACGTTGTCACTTGGAGATGTTTCTTGAGGTAATTGACAGGAGGTAGGCATATGACCTGTTCATGCAGAGCATGATTGTAAGTAACTCTCCCATGAGGTGGATAGTCACACCCTCCGAAGAGGCTTCTTCTACTACATTTTCTACGAAGCCACCCACATGGAGCACCATGGACAAAGGCAAGACCCTTGCAGGTGTTAACTTTGGCCAAGAGGACTAGATGACACTTTTCCAAAGCTAAGATCCTCTATTATTTGGAGGGTGGCCTTGAAATGTTATCTCTAGAACTCATCAATGCAAGATCCTCCTAAGTTAGTTTTACCATGTTATTTTTTATGTTTTTTTTATGTTTTTGAGTTAGCTATTATAATGCATGTTTAATAATTATGGATACTTGTTTTTGGTTGTGGCAGGTACCAGGCAATTATGCAGGCCCTGGTGACTCAGTAGAGAAAGTGGAGCCTCTATGCCCACCTAGTGCTAGCAGCTAAGGATGACCAAATGTACCTCCCACTGGGCTTTTTTGCTATGTTTTTGCTATATGAAACTACTCATGTTATGTATTGCTATTCATATTACATTTGCTATGGATAATAATTTGCTAAATGTACTGTGCAAACTTGTATCTTTATATGGTGATTTTATTGCATTTTCTACGAGTATGTAAGTCAAGGCCATTGTGAGCCATAGTGATACTAGTCCATTGTGAGCCATAGCGATACTAGGCCATTGTGAGCCATAGCGAGTCTGTTGTTAGTTTAAAGCCTTGACAACCCCCATGCCAGTTTAAATCCATAGTGGGCCGATGCTAGTTTTTGATCATTTTGGGCCATGATAACAATTTAGGACCATTCCGGGCCATGGTTATAGTTTAAGGCTATTTCAAGCCAATGCTAGTTTAAGGTCATTGTACACCATAATGATAGCTTAGGGCCATTCTAGGCCATACATATTGTGATAGTTTAAGGCCATTATGGGCCAATGCTAGTTTAAGGCCATTTTAGGCCATAACGATAGTTTAGGGTCATTCTGAGCCATGGTTATTGCAATCTTTTTGTAATTCTTGCATTTATAATTTTTATGCAATTTTTAGTAATGGCTATGAAAGTGTAAACTAAACAAGTAAATGCATAAGAAAAGCAAATAAATGTGTAAACTAAGTAAACCAATGTGTAATCTAAGCAACCAAACTAAATGCAAATAACATGCCACAACCCAATCTTAATGTAAAGCAAATACAACACATGCAAATAGTAAAAATATAGAGCACGCAGACACGAATAGTGAGCAAGCATCCAACACATTTTGGACTAAGTGGGTATCTTAGTCATGTAGTTGCTTCCTAACCTAGTGTGGGTTAGGTGGCATGTAGGGCCTGGACTACACTATCTAGTAATCCCCTTGACCTTCACTTGCTACATCAAAGGGTAACTCAACCCAAAGGGCATCCTCTAGGAGGGTAGTATTTTCTGCTACTCCTTTAGTTGTACATGCCTCATGAGCCTCACTATTTGTCACAGGCATGTCACCAGGAAACTTTACTTTCGATACTTGCTCCATATATATGTTGTTAATGGCCAGTGGAGTGGTGTTATCACCATGAATGATGATTTCACCACCTTCATATTGGAGGTGGATCTCTTGATGGATTGGAGAGGAGATAGCTGAAAATTGGACTAGCCAAAACCTAGCCAATATCAAATTAAAGCCCAACATCTCCTTTAAAACAACAAATTTGATGGTGGTGGGGAATTGCTCCCCTACTACAAAATCTATGGTAATGGTGCCCCTGATAATGACCTATGACCTATTGAAGAACTTCAAGCACATGGTTTTCATTGGCCTAATCTGATCCACGAGGCCTAGCTTATCCACAACAGTATATGGTATTACATTTATGGCCACCCTATCATTGACATGCACTCTACGAATCTTGCATTCTCTAATGTGTATGGTAATAAACATGGAAGCTGTTATAACCTATCCCTCTTAGGATAGACCTTAATTGCCTCACTGTGAAATGCTAAGGACATTGAACTTGATTCCTGTGGTGTGGGAGGCAACATCATTGCATGAACGGAGTTATCATATGCAAGGATGTATTCCATTATAGGAATGAAGGTCAACATCTGCACCAATACTTTGTGATTAGTAGATGAGGTCATGATCAAGTCATTACAAGCTTAATGTTATATTCTTTTACTTGAGAGCTTTTTTAACTCGGGCTAGCACATTAATGAAGTCTTTGTTGTTAGCCACATTCTTACTAGCCTTGACTTCTTCTATACATCCTAAGAGATGGATCTCTCATGGAGGGGATGTAGGCCTTATTTTCCTAGCTTGCCTAGAAGCCTCAGTGCTTCCTTTTGATTTGCTTGTAGTGGACTCTTCCATTATTTTGGCCATTGGAACAACAAAGATTAGGATTGACTTTCGTAGACTGAGTACTCTTTGGTCTAGACATTGCCTAATCATCCTATCTATGAGATGCTCATTGGGTCTCCTAGGCTATGACCTCGAGGACTTGCTAATGTGTTAAGTGAGGTTGGCCTTTGGCAAGGAAGGGACCGATGTGTTGGTAACCACCAAGCTTTAGGCAAGTGAGGGGCTAGTGCATTGTAGCATTCTAATAACAAAGGGTGGTTGAGTAGTCGATGTTGGTGTAACATTATGAGGGACCCTAACCATGAAGGGTCTTGTGGATGCTTAGGGTGACACTTTAATAACAAAGGGGAACCTTGAACTCATGAGGGTCAAGAAAACCCTTACACTACCAGAGGGCACCCAGACCACAAATGGTTGCTAAGCTGGTCCTGAATCATCATCAATGCTAATGGCATTTATGATGTAGCCAACATCATTTGCATTTAGAAGATCATTGTACACCCTCATGGACTAATCTTGAGGCATGATTGGGTTCATAGTATCAAGCACTAGATCACCTCTATCAATCATTCTTTGCAAGTCATCTTGTAGGGCTAGGTAGAATTCTATGTTATGGATAGGTAACTAGTGATAGTGATAGAATTGATCTAACCTAAAATGCCTTAGGACTGAGGGCTCATTGGGTGTTGGCAAGGTAAGATTTCTCAATAGATCACAATACCTATCATGTTTCTTATGAGCATCCTTTGACATTTTCTTGTACTAGATACATTTGGCTTTTAACAATTGGTCTACCAACTTCAAAGGCTTTAACAAAAATGGAGTATACTTGAAGCGATCCTTACACTCAAAGTTCTAACCTCACTATTGTACTTAGTGAATTGAGATAGCAAGATCCCCATTGGAAGAGTTAGCAGTAGGATTGCAAAACTTATGGGATCATCTTGGTAGAAGTTCACCACTAAAACAGTCTTGGAGGAGGTAGTTTTGAGTTACTTTATATCTTCTGTTAAGCTTTGTTTCATCTGGAATGCCTGGTCTAAGTTTTAAGACATTCTAGCCACCTGCATTGGCTATGTTGCTTGTTGTGTTGGTTGTACAACCCAAGGCCTAGTTATAGGTTGCAACATCGCCTGATGCACTTGATGCATAGGCTATGCTATGGGGACAATAACTGGACCAAGCAATACTCATGTGGTTTGGATTAAGATCTAGGGCATCAATGAGATAGGTAGAACATAAGGCCCTTGCATTGCTTGGGGCCTGGAAATGGATCTTGTGTGGATGTGTGGTTGAGCTAATGCAAGGGCTATAAGTAGAGATGATTGAATGGGTTGTTGTAATACCATGAAGTACAAGCTAAAGGGAGTAGACACACAATAATGCATGTGTTTTTTTTTATGAGTTGCTATCACAAGTGTTACTCTAAGCCTGGTGGAGTGAGCAAGTGATGCCAGTGCTATGACTGTCTCAAAGAGAATAGGTGAACTAGACTAGGGAGGAGCCACACCAAGGATCACTCGTGGGAAAATGGTGTGGACTGAACCTTCATTCTCAGAGTGAGCCTTAGACTCATCCACTTCCTCTTGTAGGTCCTCTTCATAGTCTGTTCCTACATTGCGATCATCTGCTTAGATGAGCTAAGATAATAGCTAATGGTGGAACTCTGTGAGTGGGATGATATCAAATAGGATGGAAAGGTAATCCCATCCATCTCAGTGAATTAGCTCATAGTTATGTTTTGCTTCTATGTCCCAGCCTTCCACAAATAGCCCCACTTGGATCTTTGCACATATGAAATTGTATTGTTCATTGGTAAGCATGACATGTTGTGGGTCTTGACCACATATCCTAAGGGAATGCCTTGGTCCTGTCATTATAGGAGTCCTAGGATCATCAATCCTAACCTCCTGTTGAACAAGCAAGATATCAAGTGTGTTTGAGACAAACATTAAGGTTTTTTTTGAATTCATGGATGCGAATTGAGTTGCAAAGGGAAAATTGTAAGAGTTTCTAATACTAAAATTGACTCTACCTAGCTAACTACACTGACTATACTCTCCACAACAGAGAGCTGACTACACTTGCTACGCTGACTATGTTGTCTACACTAGAGATGACTACGCTCCAACTGAGGACAACAAAAACTTACCAAAACAATGGAAAGAAGTGTAATTTAGGTTGCTACACGAGGTCCTCAAGGGATTGACAACAGGGTCCAATCTACACCAATGGATTAGTAGATGACTACGGTGTAAAGAGCATCCAAAACAACCACAACGAAGCTTTAAAAAGGGGTTTGACCCTCCTTCTAGGGCCAAAAATTGTAACAATTGAAAATGTTAACAACTTGAACACTAAGGTCCATAGGTGCATAACCTAACCCCAAATCCACACAAGGGCTTGATGGAGGTGAAGACAAGATGCCTTGAATGGTCTAGCTAATCAAACAAGGACTTACCAAATGCAACAGGCTGTAGCATGATTAGCCATGATGCTAACGCAAAGTGATGCTAAGGGTGTAGAAGGTGTTTATAGTGTTTGTGATGTTGAAGGTGTTGAGCATAGTTAGGTGCCTAAAGGAGGTGAGCATAGTAAGGACTTCAATGAGACAAGCAGTTTTTACATGCAAGGAATGCTACCTAAACGTAGTTTGGACACGCTTATGCAATGAAAGTAGTAAGAAAGTGCAGTGTAGTAAATGCAAGGAAAAGGAGAAATTAGAGCAAAGAACCATCAAATAAAATGTAGAAAATGCAAGCAAAATGAGAAAATGAAGTAGAAACCACCCAAAATGAGGTGAGCATAGTTAACTCCAAGAGGGATTGTAGAAGGTACACAGTGTACAACAGGTGCAAGTCAAGAGTGTAGTCATAGTTCCTAGGCTATCCAGTCATAAAGATTGGTGCTCTACTAGGGTGTCTGCATCTGCTAGGTTAACTTCTATGATGTGCTACTAGGCATCGTGCTCTATGAATGATCTACTACTTCACCAGTTTACTAGTTCGTGACTATGCCTTTGGTCCCTCTAGTTTGCCAAGTGCTCTTTGAACTTTGCTAACCCAAAAATGCCAACCCCTAAAATGTTGAGGGTAGGGGTATTTACAAGCCTAGTTCTAGCAAAAAATGCAAGATGGCTACCATGTGGTAGTTGCGTAGTTGATATGCTCTTAGCAAACTACACTTTCTACTAGGCTAGCGATGATGTGCTTTGTTAGGCTCTGCTGGACTTTGCTAGACTATGAGACTGTGACTATGCTGCCAACCACATGTATGTGTGTTGAGAGGACCATGAGGTACTTGAAAAATGACACTTAGAAACTACACTCTCCAATGTCTTGTGTGGGTTGAGTGTAGTTACAATTTTGGGACAAAGGGAATACAAAAACAAGAAGGATTTGCTAACTATGCTTACTAAAGGTGAGTTCACTGCATTCTGGAGCTAAACTAGGTGTCATTACTACATTGTGGAGGCTATTGGAGACTATTCTTACTAACTACACTCTCCACTGTAGACTCCCTATGCTCTGGTTTGGGAGAGAGCATAGTCTCAATGTTGAGTAAGTTTAAGAAAAGTGAGTCTCTTGCAGACTACGCTCTCTACAGGAGGTTGACTATGCTCCTGACTAGGGGTGAGTGTAGTCACAAGACTTGTTAAAACTTATGAAAACCTGGTCTTTTGCTAACTATGCTCTCCACTAGAGGATAACTACGCTCTGTAGTAGTGAAGAGCATAGTCCCAACACTTAGAAAATTTGAAAAGCTATTTACTGATTATGTTCTCTACAAGAGGCTAACTATGCTCTATGGCAATGGAGAGCATAGTCTTAGCACTTAGACAAATTTTGAAAATTGGCATTCACTAACTACACTCTCTATGAGAGGTTGACTATGTTCTGTGATAGTGGAGAGCATAGTCTCAGCACTTAGACAAATTTTTAAAGTCAAGATGTTGTAGTCTGAATTTGGTGGTGTTTCAATCTCAAAGTTCCAAAACAAGATAGACCATATAGTTTGTGGATGGGCAAATGTCATAGACTCACTTCCTATTCCATGAAAAAGAAACCACAACTGAGCCATCAATACAAAAATTCAAAAATAGAAACTAGACATTAGCAAACCAATCATAAAGCACAAACCACCATTAGTAATAGCTACAACACCACTATGTCCTATTCACAATAAAGCACTTTTACTAGCAAAAGTTTGAAAATCACACTCAAAAAAATAAGGTAAAATATATAAGAAAGTGTAAAATATCCAATAAACATTCAAATGTAATACAATGGTGTAAAACAAAAATGATGTAAAACTAAGAAAAATTTTGAAAATCAAAAAGTTGTAAAATAAATAAATTGCAAAATCAAAAATGTAGAAAACAAAAATTAGAAAAACTAAGAAGCCATATGGATGATTAGCACAAATGGCCATCTTCCTCATGACTGAGTTGGAAGGAGGAGATCTAAAAAATTGAACGTGATTATCCATCTATTGAGGTATTCATTGCACTAGCTTGTCGTGGTTCTAGGAAAAGCTTCACTTGTTGGATGTTGACCAACTACTATTTATTTGGGCTTTCAAGTTTTTATATGGTCATGGCCCTAGAAGAAAAATTTTTAGTAATTATATAAGGTCCTTCCCACAATGTTTGGAATTTTATTTTCTAAGGTACATGTGTGGGATTCCAGTAAAGAACCTTATCTCTCGATTGGAATTTCACTTTCTGTATTCTTTGGTCATGTCATTGCTTGTTGAATGCCTTGTGCACTTCATTCAAAGATAGGGCCACCCATCTATTTTCATCTGGCACATGGAGATTGATTACTCTTTCTTTTTGGGCTATACTTATATCAAGATTCAAGTCATAGGCTATTGAGAGTGTACAGAGCTCGAATTGAACTAGAAAGGTTGGAAGTTTTCCATACACTAACTTGTAGGGAGAGTAGCTAACAGGGAGTTTTCATGTTGAGTGGTAGGCCCATAGGGAATTTTTAAGTTTTGTGCTCCAATCTCTCCTATATTTACTTATGGTCCTTATTAGGATCTTTGTGATCTCCTAATTAGTTACCTCTACTTGACCGTTGGCTTGAGGATGATAGGGTGTTGTTAATTTATGTTCAACCCCCAAGTGTTGCATTAATTTCCTAAAAGTGGAAATTGTAAAATAAATTCCATTTTCATAAATTAGTGCACATGACACCCCAAACCTATTTACAACATGTTGTTGTACAAATCTAGAAATAATGGATGATGTACACTTGGTGATGGCTACTGCTTCTATCCATTTGGTATAGTAGTCGACTACTATGATGATGTATGCCTTTCCATTGGACATGGGCATGATTAGACCCATGAATTCTATGCCCCATATGTCAAAGGGCTCTAGTGGTTGAATCCACTATTGAGGATCCTCCATTTTTATAATCATCCCACCATCTCATTGACAACATTCACAAGATTAGTCAAATTGGTGGGCATTCCTAAAGATTGAAGGCCAGTAGTATCCTATCATTAGGATTTTTATGGTTGTGCATCTTTTTGCATAGTGGCCTCCACAAGGTCCTTCATGAGCATCCTAAAGAACGCATAGTTGATCTACATTAGGGACACACCAATGAACCATGCCATCAGCACACACCTTGTAAAGGTGTCTATTGATTTCCATGAAGTACTTTGCCCAATGAAGAAACTGTTACTTCTTTCTAAAGTCTAGATCTTATGGCATCTCCTGAGTGAGAAAGTAAGTGAGGATGCCATCATACCATTTTTTTTCTATGGGCACTTGATCATTTATTGCTCCTATAAAGAGAAGTTCATCTGGAAATTGATTAGAGAGTGGACTCTCCTCCTCTTTATTATCCCATCTTAATCAAGAGAGATGGTTAACGACCACATTCGTAGTTCCTTTTCAATCTACCATCATAAGATCGAATTCCTACAAGATCACAAGTCATCATATGATACAGAGGCTCACCATCAAATTTTCCATTAGGAAGCAGATAGCACTATGGCCTATGTGCATAGACACCTTGTAACCAAGCACATAGTGCCTAAACTTGTCAAGAGCATACACCACTACCATTAGTTCTTTTTCAATTGTGCATCCACAATGCTTCAGCTTGCACAGTGGATGTAATATGGATGTTTTTTATTGTCTAATTGTGTAAGCACAACTCCCAAGGCATGATTAGATGAATCTATCATGATATGGAATAGTCTGGACTAGTCTGGTGCCCATAGAATTGGAGTTTCTACAAGTTTACCTTTAATAATTGAAATTCATGTTTGCACTTCTTGGTCCAAACAAATGAAGCATCTTTCTTTGTAAGCTTAACTAATAACTTTGCAATCCTAGAGAAATTCTCTATGAAATGCCAGTAGTAGCCAATGTGTCCAAGGAATGTTCTAACATCTTTGACTGTCTCTAGTTAGTGTGTAATTCCTTGGATGACTTTTATCTTTTCTAGGTTTACCTCAATTTCTACCTAAGTAATTTTATGCCCCAATACTATGCCTTCCTGAACCATTAGATGGCTTTTCTACCAATTGAGCCTAAGGTTTTTTTCAATACATCTTTTTAATACTTGCTTAAAGCGATCTAGGGCTTGCTCAAATGTATTCCCATAGGTAGAAAAATCATCCATAAAAACTTCTACCCTACTACCAATCTGTTGTTGAAAAATACTTAGGACTAGGCATTGGAATGTTGCAGGGGCATTGCACAAATCAAATGACATCTTACAATATGTAAAAGTCCCTTAGGGACTCATGAACGTTGTCTTGGTCTGATCTTCTGGCACAATTTGGATTTGGTTATAGCCATTATAACCATCCAAGAAGCTATAATAGTAATGCCCAAATATGGTGTCCAAAACTTGATCCACAAGTGGCAATGGGAAATGATCTTTAAATGTTACCATATTTAACAGCCTAAAGTCGATGCAAACTTACCACTTGTCATCTTTCTTTGGCATAATTACAAGTGGGCTAACCCACTCACTATCCGCAATGGAATAGATGAACCTTACCTTGAGGAGTTGTTCTATTTCATTCTTGACGATCCAGTTCAATTTGGGGCTTAGCTGCCTCTATGGCTACCTTCTTGGCTTCACGGCTAGGTCAGTGTAGATATGATGCTCGCATATCCTTGGATCAATTCCTATTAGTTCAAGATATAACCAAGAAAAGGCTATTGGCCACTTGTTGATAACCTACAATAACTTGTCTTTTTGTTCTAGAGTAATATTTTCATTGATTATGACTAGCTTAACATTATTTAAAAATGTGTATTCTATGTTAGCTAATAGAGTTTTTAACTCTAGGTGCTCCTACTTGAAATTATTAGGGATTTCCAACTCTCCCCAACAGGTATCATCTTCTTCTTCATCGTTAGAGAGTTAATGATGAACTTGCTCAAGTTCATTCATGCTTTCAACATAGGTGCATGTCAGGCTCTCAGTTGGTTCTATGCATAGTGTGCTACTGTCAAAGTCAGCTATCAGTCACTAGGTGTCCTCCTATTTTTTGGTTGTTGCATATAAGCACCTTTGAATATCTTTTTCATGTGCACACTAATTGCATACTTTAATGAATGTACCCTTGATGGACTAAATCTTTTGCACGCAATTGCACCCACTATCACTATACATAATGCATGGAACACACTTCTTCTCTAATTGTCCAAATTCATTTTCCTTAGAGATTTCTAAGGAGAGGTCCCTTATACCCATACGTGCATCTACTATGCTTAACCAAGCCCTTCCCATAATGATGGGGAAGTCACTTTTATAGTTTTTAACCTTGATTACCAGAAAATTGGTAGGATAAGACCACCCACAAACTATGGTGTCTTCCACTAATCCTAAAGGAAGATTGATTGATTGGTCTACTAATTCTAAATGGATATTACTCTTCTTGAGATGGGGTAGGTTCCAAGCTTTGTACATGTCATGGAAGATGAAATTAACACTAGAACTAGAATCAAAAAGAGCCTTGCATGGCTCATGTCTATCAATTTGCAATTAAATGAGAGGACTTCCTAGGTCATATTTTTTCATGGAAAGATTGCCAGCCTTGATTCAATCAGAAAAAACATGAGTGAGCATTATTGTGTGGATCTAAGGTAGCACTTGGTTTAAAGGGTACTCAAATATATTTGAGGAAAAGGATGAAGATGTTGGAGATACAGGACAACTAGTCGCATCAGGCTATGAGGGCTTGGGAGGACTATTGGGTTGGAAGAAGGGTCATTTCCTAGAACGATTATTCAAACCACTCAACTAGAAGGCTGATCATGAATGTACAGCCCTTGTAGCATTTTTTTGTTGCAACTATGGGGTAATTTCACCCCACATGGACAAAGCAAGAGGTAGCTAGGTTGAGGGCGAAGGGATGTATGTAGACAGGTGTAGAGGATGGTATGGATATGGGTTCTTCCCTCAAGTAAATGGTGAATGTGTTCGATGGTACTCTGGAGGGTAATAGTGAGGCTAAAATGAGGCATGGCTTACAAAACTTCGTGGAGAGATAGGTTGCTAAACATAGTACCTATATGGATATGGTTGCTTTTAAAAGTACTACTATCTTGGTGGTGGCATTCCCCATGATTGTGGTTGATGCCATTGTTGGTATTTCTCATATGGTTGTGGTGGAACTTTTCTTGGATAATAAGCTTGTTGGTGCTAGTAGAACTACCTTGGATTACCTTGAGGATAAGGTAATCATTTAGGTGCTTGCCTCCTTACTAGTCAAGGATTTAATCTGTACATCCTAAACTCTTGTAAGTGTGACACTACAGGCAGCATCACTTCAAATGTTCATATTGACAAATGTCATAACTAGTATCATCTTTGGACTCTGTCTTCACAACTTCTTCTACTACAACAGCTTTGCCCTTATCTTTCTAGTAGGCACGTTCAGCTTCTTCTCACCTCCTACAATTACGATCACTATTTTGCTCTTTGGATTCTTTAGCAATCTTCATAGCAGTTTGGAAATTTTCATCCAAAGAGTCCCATAATTTATCAACCTTGCTGAAACATTAGAAATAGAGTTTTAAATAGATAAGGTTTTCTTGTTCATCACTTCATCGAGTGATGACTCCTCCTCTTCACAAAATCAAACCTCTTGTCTCTATATGGAAAGATCTCTATTATACTCTTCTACACTTTCCCTTTTTTACAACTCACCTTCTTCTTTTACTACCTACTCTATTTGCCTTTGAATCTAATGAGCTCTTGGTTCAGACAATCTCCCTTGGGCATAAACCCCAAAAGTTCTTCTAGTTTCTGCTCTGAGCCCATCTATGATGTGGTGGAGTTGTTCCCTTTAAGAATAACTATGGCCAAGGCATCATTGTAAGAGTGAATAATATCTGCTCATGGTGGCATCCAAGGGTTCATGTATTCCCTATTTCTAGCCTTAGATTTTCCTTCTCAAATTAGACACTTTGGAGTACATCTGGTATTAGTCATCAAATAGCTCTAACATGGTATTCCATCGGTGAATGAATTCTAGTTCCAAGGACTGATACCAACTTTCAACTTCCTTGATGATTATCTTGGGAAATAGCTTGAGTTTCTACCAATCATTCTTAATGTTTTGTAAGGCATAGGCATCATGAAAATCTTATACATGATTCTACAAATCGGAGTTGTATCCTCCCTCAAATCATGGGATATTATTCATGTCTAAGTGCTTGATTCGACTATCTTTCACATGCCTAGTTGGAATTTTAACTGCCTCTGCAATGTTAAGCATGCTTTGAGTTACTAACAAAGGTTCTTCATCATTAATGTGTCAATGATGTTGATGATGGTTTCTATCACCCCTTCGTTCTTGGTAGGCTTTATTATCATTGTTGTCCTATTGATCAGCTTCATCATGATTATTTTTCTAGTGGCTTCTATTAGAACCTAAAGATGAAGAGGAATGTTTCGAATCAGATAAAGAGGATGAAGAGCAAGGTGATCACCACTTCCACCATAGTGTCCACTACCACCTCTTTGCTCATTATGACCACCATCCTTAGATCCCTTGCCATCACAATGTTTGCCTATGTTCCTGCCTTAACTATCACTTTTTCCTAAACCTAATTTATGAATAGTGGATTTTAGGTTCAAGGCCACATCCTCTTCACCAATAACAAAGGGTAGAGAATCTTCATGTTGGGAATCCTCAAGGGGAGAATCCACATTGTCATCTTGGTTTAGTAGGAATAAAGGGTTAGTAAAGTGCTTCCCCTTCGTAGCCTAGTGATGCCTCTACTGGTGTCGATCTCTCTTACGTTGTGTTTCAATGGGATGGTACTCTCGAGTGTCATAACCATTCACAATGTATTCCTCATGAAAATATGAAATGCCCAACCTCTTAAGAGTTTGGAAGAGCACCCCTGGCACAAGTTGATCAAGGGAGAATACGATGTTACCCTCCATATCATGCCATTGCAATTGTTCATCCTGATGTAGGATGAAGGTGAAGTTTGGTACATACTCATCTAGATAAGTATATACCATTTTGCACTCTTGTGGGACTAGTGGTTTGACATCTTCATACCTGTGGGAAGAAGAAATTTTGTAACAAATGAAATAATCAATGTGCTTTTGTAATTATAGGTCATGTGAAAGCGATGTTGACCTTGTGTTCATCCAACAATATGAATAATGTTCACTAGTTCATGTTTCAACAAACAAAGTCCTTGGCAATGGCATTAATGATGAGAAATTGAAGAGTACCCCTATGCCCAACCATACGAATCATAGAGCACTCATGCACCATCCAGTAGAATTCCATGGACTTTATAGCTCCTAGTGCACTAGTCTTCTAGGAAGTGAACCTTCCCCCAAGGTCATTCATTGTCTTCTTGATTGCATTTGTGAAACATAATGGTATGGTTAAGAGTAGTTAAGGCATATGATTTTTGTCCTTTTGTGTTTTATGGTTTTGGTACTTGAAGAGAGAGATAGAGTAATCTAATAAGTAATTTAATTTAACTAACTAACTAATCTTTAATTAATATAAGCATCTGGTCCCACTTTCCATACACATCCTAAATCCACATGTCCACTATGTTATAATCATATCTGAAAACAATTAGATTTGAAAACATACTACAAATGCTCTGGAGAAATTATTAGAACCCTACAGATCTGAATAAATCATTAGAGGCAAAATATTGTGTTGTAGAAAGTTAAGAAACACTATAAATCACTCTCAAAACATTCTAAACTCTAGCAAACATTTGTTGTGATAAAAAAATGAAAGCAGAATGAAAATAGTAAAAATAGCACAAGAACACAGAGAGTTATGTGGTTCAGGCCCTTTTTATCCTACTTCCACAACAATGCTGATCTANGTGGTTCAGGCCCTTTTTATCCTACTTCCACAACAATGCTGATCTGCCTTCTATTCTTCTCAAATCTT
>MNCI01021244.1:178396-196354 GCA_015680685.1 Gnetum montanum | reverse complement strand
GAGCTTGACCTTCCTTGCACTCTGTCTTTGGCTTATAAGGTAGACCGAGCTCCATTCTGCACTCCTTGTTAAACAGTTTTCTTATTATTTTGTGTATGTTCTGCACAAGATAATCGGAGTCTTCCCATTGTAACTTTGTATACAAAATACTCATTCCTTTCGGGTCAAAGTATAGATCTTGAAATCACGCATTTCTCTTAGATCTGATTCCCTTTGTCGCATTAACGTTGTCATTATTTCAATCTATTTACATCGTTTTCCTCTCCTTTCGTGATTTATCGAATCAGATCGTTTCACGAAATGCCTATAATCTTCGTTGATTTATTGATTTAGTAAGTCCCTGTCTGATTGAAAATACTGTTCAGGGCATTACAGATTCGTTTTCTCCAGCACAGCCCTCGCACGGATCCATGGTTAAGACTGTGTACACGGATTTTGTTTGGTATTCCAGCTGCCAACATTTTCTAGCATTACAGTTTTTTGGCACTAGAAGGAGGGCCTAGGCTCCAATTCGTATTTTTAAGGGTAGCCCTGTAAGCGATCTGTACCCGCATTGCTAAAACGTAAACGTAATACCTCTAGGGAAGTTTACAAAAAGCGTGCGGTGTAGATCGGTCATAGTAACGATTCCTTTGAAATCCTACAGGGTAGAAAGCCTAATTGCAATCTTGCTTCTCCATCGCCTTTTAGATCCAGTCATTTATTACTATTAATCTACTTGACCAATGGATTCTTCATACACAACCACAGCCGCAATGATCACAACTGACTCAGGTGCCACATCTGTGAATCCCATCGTTGCCACTGGACCAGCCTCCAGTGTTATAGGACCTCAGGGACCAGTGCGTCGGTCGTTGAGACTGCAGGGCAAAGATCCCGTATTTACCATCGTGACCCCTAAGGAATATAACTTCATCTGTGTCAAGATCCAAGCAAAGCTTGCCCTTAGCCGAGCCGAAATCGAGGCGAAACAAAATTTTGAGATGATCCACCGAGGGGATCAGGATTTTACCCCTACTGCCTACGACATCATTCCTCTGACAGAACATTACCATGAAATCATAACACAATTGTTCATGGCTAAGAGTCAGGCTACCCGAGCTATGCAAGAACCCCAGAACGGGGAGGAAGAAGACGACGAATTTGCAGCCCAGTTTGAACATTCGTACCATACTCTGAGCCCCCATACCTACATAAATCCCTTATTCCCTCTCAACATAGAAGCCACCCCTCTTAATTCCATCATGACCACACAAACTCACATTCCTATCATTCCGCAAGCCACTACGCAGTCGCCAGGGCTACAAGTGAAAATACCCCAAAATAACATGGGGGTGGTTTCATCGCCACGAGTAATCAGCATTCCGTCGGTGGTCCCTGCATCCACCGCGCCTCATTTCATCCCTCAAATCCAACCCCAAGCCATGTTTACAACTCGCCCAGTTCAAAATCTAGCACAAACTCTATCGCTACCGCCCCCTCCAACCCAACAGATCACAGCCGTAGTTCAACCACAGACATCCGTCCAACAGCCTGCCGTGAGCCAGTGGATCATCCCCGCGGCACAACATAACCAGTTTGTAGTATATGGTGTGCAACCCTTGGTTGCACCCGCAATGCATATTCCTCATATGGTCCCACAATATCCCTATCCCTATCTCATGCAGCCGACGGCGGCTAATCTCGCTGCTCAACCCGATGGGTGGTGGTCTTCACAGGCAGCTTCGGCCGTGGGGATCACCGCTACACCACCTGCTAGTCAACCCATTCCTCCATTTCCACTCCCTGGAACCGCTCTTCCAGTTCAACCCCTTGCTCCTCCTACCCAAGCATCTTCATCTACAGGCTTAGATCAAGCATTCTTACTTATTCAAACCCTCACCGAGGAGGTTAGGCGCCTTAAGGCCACTAGCTTAGACACTATACAGATCATGGACTTCTAACAAGATGATCCTATTAGTCCAGCGGTCCCCATGCTGTCATTGCCCTCGGGGATGTCCTTACCCCATTTCACCAAATATAATGGGGAGGGAGATCCCAACGCTCACCTGGTCACCTTCAGATCCGAATCTTTGTTGTTATAGCAGTGGCCTCACACAATCATTTGTGTGTTTGCTATATCTCTGATAGGGAAAGCTTTAGATTGGTATCGAGCCCTCCCTCGCTCTTCCATCTCAACCTTGGAAGAGCTCCTGACATAGTTCGTGACCTGCTTTAAATACAACCTAAAGCCGGAAGTCACGTTAGATCAACTCATGGGAGTGAAACAAGACTCGCTCGAACCAGTCCAAAAGTTTATACAGCGGTGGAGTGCTACTTTGAATGAAATCCGTGAGCCAATCGTGGAGGCCCATTTTCTGGCCATATTCAAAGGAGCAGTTAATGATTTTATCAAATCTAAGCTGTATTATCTTTCCCCCAGCTCCTTACATCAGGCTTTTGCCTAGACCAAAAGCATTCAGGATGCTGTGGAGGCTAGCAAGGACCCAGCGTATGTCGCCTACAAAAATGCTAACAACAATGGCAAGGATAAAGGTAAGACAACAACAACGATGGTAGCTACACTGGCTAAAGGTGCTAAGACCAAAAACAAGAAGGCACCTACGACACCACTCGAGACCACGGCTAGTATGAGTAGTACCAGCCAAGACACACCTACTGATGAAAAGCCCCCTCAGCCAAAACCAAACTTTGAGCGTAAAGATCGCTCAAAGTACACAGCCCTGCCTGTGAAACATTCAAAAACATTTGAAATAATTGTTAGGGGCAGGATACATTCAGACCAAGAAGGTATCCAAAGAAGCTCTGAAGCATCACAGACGTCATTGTGAACTGCTGAAGAATCCTTCTTTAGCCCTACTTCACAAACCACCAGTTCCGAGGTCTTTTAGGCTGGACCGTTTCTGTGACTACCACCAGTTGTGTGGTCATGACATAAATTATTGCTGGGCGTTGAAAGACGACATTCAATGCATGATCGATGATGGTCATTTAAAACTAGACGGCAGTAGTCCAACGCGTCTAGAAAACCAAGCATTGCACGTGTACAAGGATCCGTTGAACATAAACAACGCACCCTACACAATCAACGTGGTGAGTACAGACAGTGAGAGGAAAGTACTGCCCAAACAACCTTTTGTTTTTCATGTACCTACCAACTCACCAAGGGGGACAAGCTTTTCACCAATAGCTAGTGGTGTCTCAAGGCCACCCTTCATCATTCGGGTGCCTTCTCCAGATTCAACTCAGCCTCCCAGTAACAGTAAAGCCACAGCTATGTCCACGCCCACACCTAAGGTGCCTTTCATTCTCAGGGTGCCAAAATCACCGGCTCCCCCTTTTACGTAGGGGCAAGCCTCTAACACAAATCACCAACCATCACCTAATAAACAAAAGGAAGGGGAGGCATCTAGTAATGCTGCAAAAAATCACCTTATGCTAGGCTTCGCTAGGCCCAGGCCTTTGGCCTCTGTCCCTGCGTCTATGCCTTCTGGGCAAGACAAGGGTACAGAAACACAACCACCGCCCCTTGGCAAGAAAAATAGCAACCCTCTAACCGACGTTGTTCCACCCTGGGAGATCCGTCTCTTGAGGCGAATGGAAGAAGACAAGGGAGAAAAACAAGCCAGTAAAGAACGGGACCTGCTCGACATATTTACATAGGTCAAACAGGCTCTGAAACAAAAAAACACAATGCTAAGCCTCTATGACCTGCTCATGACATCTCAAAAACACCGTGAGGCTATGGTCTGCATGCTAACATCCATACCTGTGGAGGAAAGCTTACTAGTGGAGGAGGAAGCGATACACGCTGTCATGTTTCCCTCCGACGCTGAGCGACCTAAACCTACATTGTTGATCTTTCATGACGAATCCATCAAAGATGATCCTGAGAAAGGTCAAGTGACAACTGAATCCATGTTTATCACCATCCGGGTCGGTCAATACCGGATCCGGAGGGTGCACGTGGACGACGGCGCAGCTACAAATGTCATCCCTTATCCCATCGTGGATAGGTTGGGTCTAGTCGACAAGATCAATCCCTCAATGACAACGTGCGTAAAGTCGTTCAATGGAGCACGGGTTCAGGTCAAGGGAACGGTGCGCATTGAATTTGTGGTAGGGGATCAATTCCCAATGGATGCTACATTCCTTGTCGTCGAGGAGATGCCCGGGTTCAACTTAATTCTAGGGAGGTCCTAGCTAGCCCAACTGAGGGCGGTTTCATCACCAATCCATCAAGAGATACATCTCCCTTACGCAGAGGGAGAGGTTGTAATACGCGGTGATGAAATCACCCCCAGGACTGTCAAAAATATCGAGGAAGAGCAGGGTTTGGAGATAGAAACATTGGATGATTAGACCCATCCCCGAATCCCTGAACAAATCGAAATGAACGATGATAGTCTAGCCTGGGCCAACCTGCCATTTCAGGACAGTGGTGTAGAAGAGTCAGACTACAAACCTCCCTGTCCTTACGCACCACTGAGCGTAAAGGCCATCAAGAAATAATTACGAATTAGTAATTGATCTGAATGGCATTTACGCGTATTTTTACATCTTTACTAATTTTTCCTTTTACGCTAAGCAGTTTGCATTGTCAATCTTCTTTCATATAATCATACATATTTATGCTTGTTATTCATTATGCCATTCACGTTTCTTTATATATGCTATTTATGCTCATTGATCATTTTAGTTCAATTATGCAGAAATGTACGGTATTATCAATTACGCTTCCAGACTTACGCAGTGGGCCTGCAACGGCCTTAAACTAGCCAAGGGCCCGCAACGACCTTAAACTAGCCAGGGCCCACAACGGCCTTAAACTAGCCATGGCCCACAATGGCCTTAAACTAGTTGTGGCCCGCAACGGCCTTAAACTAGGTCATTGGTATCTTATGCAAATGTTACACGATGGCCCGCGATGGCCTTAAAATAGCAATTCTATTTCACAACAACGTAACTTATTCAAAACCTTTAACAACTATACTTATGCATTGCAAATCAAGAGATAAAACCAAAAAAATAAAATAAATAGCATTCAAAACCATATAGAAGAGCTTAATGCCAGTCTTTTCAACATTCATATAACTATTGTTCAATTCCAGTCAATAAAATCCTACGTAAGTTACAGTTACGCATCCCCCCTGGTGCCACTATCACCCATATCCCTTAGGTCAAGCTCCAAGCCTAATGAATCATCCTCAAGTTGGTTGTCCTTCTTAGGAAGTATTCCTTCATGAGGAATGTCATCCCCACGAGGCCCTTGCTCCAATGTCAGCTCCACAAGAGGATGCTCTCTGCTATTACGCTCCTCTTCTTGTGCTTGTTCCCCGCCCTGTTCACCTTCACCCTCCAATTCTTCTACCTGTATACAGCAGATACATTAGCAAAGACTTGACACCATAATCAGAAAATTTATATTCAATAATTTTTAAACTTACTCGTGATGGTCCTGCTTCCGCAGCAAAGGGAAGCTGTTCTAAACCGACCCATAGACGTTGCATAATCTCATCTTCCGTTAGTTCAGACCATACGTCGTTCCCCAGAGCAACTCCAGCCTTCACCTTTCCCCTTTCCACACTAGTCCAACGAGGCGGATCAGGGAAGAAAGTAGGGACAGTAGTCTCGCCCCCGGGAAGGGTCATTTCTCTTTTCGGTGATGCGCTTACTATCACCTACTCCTGGAACTTCTCAAAAGCTTTAGACGCGCCATTGACATCAAGGAATACTCGCAAGGTTTGAGCTTCGACGGCAGAATCACGGTAATGCTGACGATAAGCGATACTTTCTCGCTTATACAGATGCTTGTGATCCTTTTCTTTCTGCCCCCACTCCTACACACTTGCGCAGAAATCCTTCCAATCTTGGCTTTTCTGAGATAACAGCTCTATTTGCATTCACTGCTCCACCAACTCTCGACTGGTTTGCACACTGTTCCTGACTGCAGTCTAGTAGCGAGAGTAGTCAATCACAGCTGTGCGCCAGTCCTCCTCACCTATTGCCCGCGCCTGCAGGAACTCGCATTGCGATTTTAAGTCTCTGACCTCTTTGACCAGAGACTCCTTCTCCCTCTCTGACCTCTGCAGCCTTTTCCAGAGGTCTTCATTGACACTCTTACTCTCCCACAACGAGCGAGTTGAGTGTAATGCACATTTATGCATCTCCTCATAAATGTTGCGTGGCATGACCACCCCATCAGATGGAGGCTCCACTGTGTCCAAATCAATGGGCTCCATCGAAGGTGAGCTCCTGACAGCAAACATTATCAATATAAATGAAACATTACCACTTTCTAATAAAATAAACCCATTGACGCAATAACATACCAGCTCCAGGATCGACGCGCTCGAGACGCTCGATTCTATCACTGACAATGCCTTCCATGAAGGCGAATTTGTCGGGAAACTCTCTCCATGTTCTGCTCACAGAGGTAGACATGGATGCATCTTCTTCACCTATAGCGTAATTTAGTTAAAAACCTTAATTGTTGACAAAACTCCTCAAAAAATCCAATACGCTTACCACCTCTGCCAGTTATAGTGGGGGGTGCCTCAACAATTCCCGCCTCCTCCCTCTCCTCACGCACAAGATTCTGTGCATCGCTAGTCCTAACAGCTGGGGCCTCTTCTTCCAAAACTGGGGCCCCTTCCCCACGACTTAATATCACTGCCCCTGTTTCAGAGGTCAACCACTCCGTAGGCTTCACTATTCAAATCACATACATATTTAGATGATTCAAAATATCCTGAATAAAAAAATGCGTAATACAATAACTTTCACTATGTTTCTTTTACGCTTACCTGGCGGAGGTTTACTCTGTTGAACTTTGACCTGTGTGGTTCGACCTGTGCCACTCCCAAGCTCCATAGGGGCCTCGGTTAAGTGAAGCCTTTTATGCTGAGCTGAAGATTCTACAATCTCTGCCACCAAGCATTTCCCACGTGAAGCATCACCAGTGTAAGTGGGCATCACCCCGCCTACGCTATCGGGCCTCGCACTCAAGACGCTGCCAATTCCCTTGTCGTTATAAACAAAGACTCGCCAAACCCTTCCGGGGGATCCTGTCCACGGGTAGTGCCGAAAATGTGGGTAATCCAAGGTTTGGATAGCTGGTCTCGATCCTGCAGCACCCAGACCCCATTCCTCTGGATGACCAAAAATTCAGTAAAACGTCGAAGGCAAGCTATGAAGAAGGCGTAATGCACGTTGAAACGAGAATCAAGCTTCTGGTGAAGCCTGATCATTTCAATGCGTAACCCCTCAGCAAAGTAGCTTGCCCAATCAAACTGGGTCCCTTCCTCCATAACCTCCTACATGATACGGGTCTGTTCTATGGTGAAGAACCTCCCCTACAAGAGTGTTTTGGGGAAAGCCCGGGCCCAGAACAAGGGATAAATCGTCTTAGCGATCTCTGGTTTGATCTTCTCACAAGGGATCCCCTTAGGCTCCTTCTTGGCCCCTAGCCACTCCTCCAGCCATTCCTAGCAGGCAAGGCTCCTCTTCGCCTTTTCCTCTATGGGAAGGCCGTCAGAGGGGATGCCGAAAATGTCTCCAAAAAGCTAAGCATCAATATCAAAACTTACACGTACGTGATGCACGCGCGTGCAAAAGCGCTCAGCCCTTTCGCTGAAGGAGTTGACCAGGGTTAACATTTCACTGATGGGGACATCAGGGGTTACAGCCAAAAATAAGTGCATTAGCCTCGCTTGGCGCAGCTTGGTAACCACCGCAACTAGGGCCGCCGCATGGCCGAGCCAGCGTTGTGCCTCCTTGATGTCGCTGTAGCGGAAGAGAAGTGTATTCGCCTCATGGCTGGAAATTGTAAGGGTAATCTTCCGGGATTCCTTGACTGAACCATGCAAGACACATGTCAAAAAACACTATTACGTGACATTCACAATTCACAATTATGCAACAATAACATACACAGCAATTTTACCAAGTTCAAATGGTAAAGGAAATGGAGGAAGTTTCCTCTACACGTCTGCGACGGTAAGGGGTGGATCCAAAGTCCAATCGTCATGTAACCACCCTAGATTTTGGCAATTCTCGAAAGCATTAGCGTAACGAGTGGGGTATTCATGAATGTCAAAGCCGATCTGCCCCATCACACCAGCGCGTACATTGCTAGTAGAGGTAAATGCCTTTATTGTCGTTTCAGTCCAAGCTAAGGTATCATCATCGCCTACTAACTTGTTCTCATGGGTAAAAATCTTGTACCATACCACATATGCTTATCTTACACTTTACAAAACTTAGAGAATAGACATATAATGACAATATAGCCAACAAAACCGCTTACCCCCCTGAATAATACACTGTTCCTGGTGGGTTTTGGAAGTAAGTCGAGACGTGACGGGCCACGAACAAAGTGTTGTATGCATGGTAACAACTAAACTAAGCCATTTCCCATATCCAACTTAAGCACCTCAACCCTCTGGTGCTAAGTTTGCAGTCCTGGGGATGACCAGTGTCGATAGCCCTGTCTGTCAAGAACGCGAGAATTCCCTATGTAGAGCCCACTAACAGGTGCTCCAAAATGGCACCAGCAATATCTCCCGACAGGTGTGACCATACAATAATGCTGTAGTTATGCAGTAAAAACTACAGAAACTCCAGCGCACCCTTTCGAAACCATATGGCCTTCCCATGCAACCGAGTCTGAGGGGGAGGCACATTAGGTACGATTGGGTTTACACAGCATAAAACCCTGACTATATCTAAGACGATTAGGATGGGTCTTAACATGATACTGTACAGAGAAAACAATAAACACATCAATGTCTAGATTTAGATTTGCATGCTTAAAACACAAAAAATCTACAAATTGCGCTTAGCTATTCATGCCGAAATCGCCTAAACCCTTGCAACAGTACAACGTTTGTCCCTGACAACGGCGGTAGACGCAATCCTAGCGTATAAACCCTTGTTTTAACGTGAGGTCTAAAATTTTTATTTACACAGATGACGCTACAAGAATAAACACTGCAAAAGTAACACAAATAAGCAAGGGATGGCCTACCAATTCAAAGGCGTAGGATCTCTCACTTCGACCATTGCCTGCGATGCATGCTGCAGGCTCCCTTGCACCTCGTCAATTTTGGCCAATTTCGCGTTCTTCCCTCTCACTTTAGGCACCATTGTTACAGTTCTAACACCTTCACACTTTTGCACCTTCACACCCTTGCAAACAACGCACTCCAATCTTCTGCTCCTCCTCCTTTCTCTCTATAATAGCTAAGAATTCAAATTCGTGATAGCAAATAGCCTGTTCTAAATGAAAAATGCTTACTTATATGCAAAATTTAACCGACTTGATACCCGATTTCAGCGAGACTTGCCTTATTGCTAGTGTGAGCTGGAACCTGAGGATTGAGGCATTAATTACGTCAGATATCGCACGCATTATGGTCCAAAATGACCCTAAACTACTGTATCTTATCTCCTCGTAATCAGGTCTCATTAATTACAGGTTGTTCGCAAAATTTAAAATTCAGTTAGCTTTACGCTCAGTAACATCATGTCACGTCCTATACACTAAACTAAGCGTTATTTGTTAAGCACTTATCACATCAAACTTATCATCTTTCTAATTACTCTCGTATTTGACAATTTTGCAGGATAATTGACAGATGGACGAAATTTTATCTGCACCGCTAGTTTTAACAAGCTTACACGGTGAAATCATTAGACAGCTTGATCCCACACTAATAGAAACTAACCTAGCCCTTAATGATGCAATCATAGCCACGTCAGAAACATCTCTAGACTGGCCAGAGCAATCGATGTGCATGCTAGATCTGGAAGCTGGGGATGTAACCGAAGATCCACTCAACGAGGTCTCTATGGTTACGCATAGGGGTGAGACTAAAACTCTCAAGGCTAGTTCTCTATTAGACCAAAAGGCAAATGATGACATAAAACAGGTTCTCCAGAATAACATCACGGTGTTTGCATGGTCATACGAGGATATGTCAGGACTAGACCCAAGATTAATTCAACACAACATAATCCTAGATCCCCATATCAAAACCGTCAGACAGAAAGCACGAAAGATCAAGCCGGAAGTCGTGTTAGTAGTACATGATGAAATCACTAAACTGTACCAGGTTGGTTTTATTCGCGCGGTTGATTACTCAGATTTGGTATCTAACATTGTAGTGGTTCCTAAAAAGATTGAAGGAATACGCATCTGCATAGACTTCCGGGACTTAAACAAAGCTACAATCAAAGATAACTTCCCATTGCTAAGTATCAATCAATTGCTGGATACAACTGCTGGACATGCGCTTTTGTCCTTCATGGATGGCTTCTCAGGCTACAACCAAATACGCATCAACCCAGAGCACCAGCTAACAACGACATTTATGACGCCTTGGGGAACCTTTTGTTACACCATGATGCTTTTTGGCTTAAAAAATGCCGGAGCGACATATCAACGAGCCATGACATACATCTTTAGCGCTTACCTCCTAGGGAGACTGAATGACTATGTTGACGATATAGCTGTTAAGTCTTTAAAGTCAGAAGATCATTCAGAGGATCTGGAGTTAGTCCTTAAAAGATGTTCTAAGTACGATCTCCTACTCAACCCAAAAAATTGTGTGTTCGGAGTCAAAATCGGACGCATGTTGGGTTTTGTGGTATCGGAAACTGGCATACGCGTGGATCCTGACAAAGTCAAAGCCATTGTTGAATTGACACCCCCTACAAGTCTTAAGCAATTACGTGGATTACAGGGGAGGTTACAGTTTATCAGGCAGTTCATCTCGAGATTAACCGACAAGCTACACCCTATGCAACATTTGCTTAAAAAGGGGGTTAATTTCAAATGAACAGATGATTGTCAACATGCGTTTGACAGCTTGAAGCAAGAGCTTCAATGCTTGCCAATAGTGTTCCCGCTACAAAGGGATCAACCATTTTATATCTACCTCGCAACTTCAGACGTAGCCTTAGCTGCATTACTCTGTCAAAGGAGGGATGATGGGTCGGAATTACCCATCTACTACTTTAGTCATACTCTATGTGAGTATGAAACGAGGTACAACAAAGTAGAGTGTAACTGCTTAGCGTTAGTATTTACGCTCAAAAAGTGTAGGCATTATCTTTTTCGTAGCCAAGTCAACATCATCTGTAAAAATAATATTCTTAGGGCCATTACGCATAACTTATACGAAAGTAGCAAAATAGCTCGTTGGAAGGCTATCACGGCAGAATTCGATCTGCATTACATTGGCCAATCTTCTACGAAAGGCCAAGTGATAGCCGACCAATTAGTAACATCACCTATTGACAATCAGGCAACCATAGAGCCTGAATTTCTGGACGAACATGTACATAGCTTAAGCCCTATCTTGACAAGCCCCGAAGCAATGTTATACTTCGACGGAGCTTCAACTATCAGAGGTGGCAGTGCTGCTACAGTTATTACACTATCACCTGAGGATGTGTGTCTTCACGCTTATCGCTTGACCTTCCCCTCTACGAACAACGTGGCAGAGTACGAGGGACTCCTCAGGGAATTACTAACTGCCAGCGAACTCGATGTTCAACACCTGGCAATTAGGGGTGATTCGATGCTCATCATCAATTAAATCACAGGAGTCTACGCCTGCAAGGCTGCACATCTACAGCCCTATTGCGATATGGCTAAAGATCTTTTGAGGCGGTTCACGACCATCGATGCCCAACACGTGCCATGCACTGATAACACGCTGGCCAACGCACTGGCTACACTGGCTTTGAACGTACCCTCACACTTGTTCGACACCTGTCTCGCATTAATAATAGATTGCACAAATCCCATCATTCAGGCGGCACAAATATCTACTCTGCTCGAGGATAGAACACCAGAGTGGTATGATAGCATTAAGACTTACCTCTTACATGGCGAGCCACCGCATGAATTAACACGCCAGAAAGATGCAATCCGCAAGCAAGCTAGGCAGTACGTCATCATAGGAGACAGTACTCTTTGTCGACGCTCTTTTGATGGTGTGCTGCTTACTTGCATTAACAAGGACCAAGCACAACGTATAGTTGGCGAAGTCCACGAGGAATTATGCAGAGGACACGTAGCACCACGGGCTATGACTTCAAACATCCGTCGCTTAGGGTATTACTGGCCTTACATGGAAAAAGATTGTCTGACAAAGGTTAAAACGTGCGACACGTGTCAACGTCACGCAAATCTTATACACGTGTCACCTACAGAGTTACATACGACTCAGATAACATGGCCGTTTCAATGATGGGAACTAGACATCATAGGTCCCATCGCATCGAAATCTTCCGCAAGTCATAGCTTCATAATTACCGCCACTAAGTACTTCATGAAGTGGGTAGAAGCTATTCCTCTACGGAAGATCACATCTCAACAGATTTTCCATTTCATCTTAGACAACATTGTAACCAGATTTGGTCTCCTGATGACTATCGTGACCAATAATGGGCCACATTTTAGTAGTACAGAAACCAAATCCTTCTGTGATAGCCTTGGCATTAAATAATCTTTTTCCTCGCCCTATTACCCACAAGCGAATGGTCAAGCTGAAGCCACAAACAAGATCATCATCAATCTGCTCAAGAAAATGCTTGACAACAACAACAGGCAGTGGCATGAAAAAATTCTCTATGTGCTATGGGCATACCGTACTACATGTAGGATAGCTACAGACAGTACACCCTATAGCCTAGTCTACGGATCTGAAGCAGTGCTACCCCTCAAATTGTAAATTCCTTCTCTGAGAATGGTCCTCTTCGCAATTATAAATGAGGCTCAACACACTGAGTCGCGGATCATGGATTTGGATTTAGTAGAAGAGAAGCGAATACAGACACTTGATACAATCCAGAAGTATCAAGACAAATAGAGGCAAAAGCATCGCCATAAACTCCAGCAGCGCCTGATCAAGAAGGGATATTTAGTTCTCAAGGCCATTCGCAAACCAGTGGGCAAATTCTCTGCAAACTGGGAGGGCCCTTTCTTAGTGGTTGATGTGTATGGCAACGGAGCATTCAAGCTAGCAGACAACGACAGCAATGGAGCATTCAAGCTAGCGGACAACGACAGCAACGAGCTACCAAATCTTGTTAATCATATATATCTGAAGCGGTACTACATATAGCTGCATCTCTAGTGTGAACATCAGGTATGGCCATAATCGTCTACTATGACGCCAAACTGGTAACAACCGTCCGCTACGACGTAAAATTGGCACTCCCTTCATGCGTCTGCCACGACGCTAAACTGGCACTAATCATCCGCCACGACATAAAACTGACAAGTTGTAACCGTCCGCTACGACATAAAACTGGCAATGTTGTACAGGTCCGCCAAGATGAAAAACTGGCATTTCTTGCACATGTCCACCACGACGCTAAACTGGCATCAGCTATCCTCCATGACACAAAAATGGCTCAGGTAAGTGGTTATCTGCTGAGACGTAAAACCAACATAGACTTGTCCCTGGGTCATGACCCAAAACTGACACCCACAGCATGGTCTGCTGAGACCATAAATCAGCTTCACCACTGTCCACTACGATGTAAAACTAGCATTTTTCAGTTCGCCCAGACTTTAAACTAGGACCATGATCTGCTGAGACTTAAAACCAGCAACGACAGTCTACCAGGACTTAAAATTGGGACTCCCAAACTGCCATTATGCAAGTCAAGCGAGCATAATCATCTCTATGCAGCTGCAAGACAAATGGAGTGGGATGCTGAGACAGTCCCAGCGTCACTACCTCACCAGCATTCTGCTGATCCCTCAAATGTGCTGAAGGGTATACTACTGACCCCTCGGAGATACTGTCACTGCACCTATTTCAGCGGTGGTACCTCTGAGAGGCTAGTTTCACCGTTCGGAGCCTGAAAGGAGTTCTCATAAATTACGACTTTGGGGATCTCTGCTCATCATCACTATCAGGCTCTGGCTTCACAGATTCATCTAGCTGGTTCTTTACATAACTAGTCAGATGTGCTGAGTCTAATATTCTTTGGCGGCGATATGCTGGGCCGAGCGTCAAGGGTGAAGACTCAGGCCTCGTGCTACAGTTTCTCCTTCATGGCCCGATCACTTTATCTCACCTTTAATAGTACTTGTTTCAACAACCTTGCCCACGATTCGCATGGGCAATGGTATCCTCTATTTTCTTCTTTCGTTGCAAGTTACTTGTTACGAAGACATCGTTCGAAGGTGCGTTCATCTGAGTGGTGTAATACCGATAGCGTTTTGAGATAGCTGCTTAGGTTGGCCTATCCACTCGGAGGGGTGCATCCTTGTGTCCATCATAATCTTACCCCTAGCCCTTATCACTATCCTTAACTATCCCATCCGCTTCCCATACGCAAAATGCACATACGCTGCACACACTTTCCGCATCCGCATTGTAATTAAGTCCATGAACCGGCGTAATGCAACTGGCCTAGTGGACGCAAAAAAAAAGAAGCGAGGTCGGCAAAATGGGTGAAACACATCTCACCCAGGTCATGCAGACGTAACACAATTCATCTATGCAACCCTCTTTAACACAAAATGAAGGCATAACTCCATGCAAACACAATCGCAGGAGAAAGCCTATTTGCTTATGCGTGAAAAAGCTATCCCCGCCCATTTGCGTCTTCCCCGAACCTCATTTGAGTCTTCCCCGAACCTGTTTCCTCCTATACCATCCTAGCTCTAGATTCCCTCATCTCTGCACTTCTACGTTGACAAGATGATACTTGAGTACCTGTTGATAAACTTTGTTGGTGCTTTCATTGGTCCGGTGTTTCGTATTCTTTGTCGACGTCTTTCGGGCAAACCCTCTAACCATCAACAAAGAGGGGCCATTGAAACACTGTGGAAATTGTGAATCGGCCTCAGGTGAAGATTCACGATTTAGGCAAAAGTTCGTGACAGAATTCTGAAAGGTAGAACAAGGCAAAGCAAGGTAAAACAGCGCTCGGCATCAAGTCTTCAACTTCCTTACAAATCTCAATTTTTACTGTGTTTTCTGTCTTTACACCACATCACGCAACATAGCGTAATGACGCTTAGCGTAATTCTGCTTAACATAGTCTGACATCAGAAGGTGACTTACTTCAATAGATTTGATGAAGTTTAAGGCCTAAGATGCGTAATATGCGACTTCTCGCATATCCTGCTTTTGTCCAAAGTCAGGTTTACGCTCTGTTACGTAAGGTAGCGTAATGAGCTTCAAAAAGGTCAAAGGGAAAGTCCAAGAGAAGCGCGACAAATCAGCCCCTTTCTTTTTGCAAATTGATCGCCTTACGCTCATTACGCTACGCAGCGTACGTTAGCTTAATTTATCGTCGGATTGATTATGTTTTACGTTTCACTACGCTTTCCTACGTAAATGAGCGTAAAACAACCTGACTCACTATTTCCATGCTTTGTTATGCTCTGCCACCCGATGCAGCGTAAACAAGTGAAATACAGCGTAAAGCCGGCTAAAGCAGTTATGCATTTGCTATCCATACGTGCAATACGCTGATAAGCGTATTTGTGCATAATCATGAAGCAGCTTCAACAAAGTTTTGACAGCATACGTTGCAATGTGACGTGACATAGCCAGTTCATCAAGTCGACGGCATCCGGAAACTTCGGGACACGTGTCATCAAGGCCGTGCCTTTTCTGCATGTTATAAATACCCCAGTCAGCGAAGAAAAAAAAAGGGAGGACTTCTGGACATTTTTTGGAAGGAGAGCAGCAGTTAGCATCTTCAACTTTTGGTAGTTATCATCCTTGAGTAGAAGCAAGAAACATTTTTTTTGAGCATTTGGTAGCAGGAGCGATCATACCCTTTGGCAAAAATACAGTTCTCCCATCGGTGATCCTTGGCAGTTTTGAGCAGAGACTATCCAAAGCGAAGAAGATAGATCAGAGATCACGAGATCATCTGGTGCGGTTGGCAAGATCTATTTGCCAAACACAGTTGGTCGATAGGCATCCGAGCTTGACCTTCCTTGCACTTCGTCTTTGGCTTATAAGGTAGACCGAGCTCCATTCTGCACTCCTTGTTAAACAGTTTTCTTATTATTTTGTGTATGTTCCGCACAAGATAATCGGAGTCTTCCCATTGTAACTTTGTATACAAAATACTCGTTCCTTTCGGGTGAAAGTATAGATCTTGAAATCATGCATTTCTCTTAGATCCAATTCCCTTTGTCGCGTTAACGTTGTCATTATTGCAATCTATTTACATCGTTTTCCTCTCTTTTCGTGATTTATCGAATCAGATAGTTCCACGAAATGCCTATAATCTTCATCAATTTACTGATTTAGTAAGTCCCTGTCTGATCAACAAGACCGTTCAAGGCACTGCGGATTCGTTTTCTCCAGCACAGCCCTCACACGGATCCGTGGTTAAGACTGTGTACACGGATTTTGTTTGGTATTCCAGCTACTAACATTTTTCGATGTTACAACTACCACCATTAATGATTGTAACCGCCAGCATTAATGATTGTAACCATCATCATTAATAATTGTAACTTCCACCATTAATGATTGTAACCGCCAATCCTAATACATGTGGGATAAAGCACATCCCCACATCGAATGAAACATAAAAGGAAACACAACAATTAATGTATTTGTCTTCATTTTTCCAACAAACTGCCCCTTGAAGACAAATCTAACTAGCCTTCAAGAGATGTGCACTTCTGAGGGAAAAATCTCTTCATCCATAACATCTCCTTGAATGTTTCTATGAGGGCTACGTACTCTAATTCAATTGTAGATAACGTTACTAGTGGTTGTAGATGTAACAACCAACTCACTACTGCACCACCAAAAATAAATGTATACCCTGAAACATCTCCAAAAAAGTACACACAGTGGTCTAGGTTTTTTTCTGATAAGATAGCTTCTTCATGAAAGTATCAAACCTTTTATACCACTACCTAATGGCTTGTTTCAAACCATATAAACTCTTTTTCAGTTTACAAACCAAACCTGAACCTTGTTGTTCTTCATACCCTTCTGGTTGTTTCATGTAAATTTCCTCCTCTAAATCTCCATGGAGGAATGCTATTTTTATATCAAGTTGTTCCAACTCTAAGACCATGCAAGCCACCAATGATAGCACTAAATGTATAGAAGAGTGTTTTACTACTGGAGAAAAAATTTCTTGAAAGTCAATACCTGGTTTCTATGCATAGCCTTTTACCACCAACCTAGCCTTGAAACATTTTTCCCCATTTGCCTCTAATTTAATTCTATATAGCCACCTACACTCCAAGGGTTTTCTCCCTTTTGGCAACTGAACTAGCTCCCAGGTTTTCTTCTGTTGGAGTGATTCCCATTCATCATTCATAGATGCCTTTCACTTTGTGGCATCAACACATGTCATGGCTTGCTTCACTATTTCTGGTTCACCACTATCGCTGTAAAGTACATAATTCAATGAGGGAGAGTACCTATCAGGAGGTCTAGTAGTTCTGGTTGACCTTCTAACCCAATGAGACACATCTGTAGCTTGTTGTTCATCATCTTCTACCTCATTTTCTTATTGTCCTGCATTTTCTCCTTGTCCTAAGTTCTTAACTTGCAACCATGTACTTTCAGCATGTTGTCCAAAGTTTCCAGATTTGGAAAATCCATGAATTTCATCATTTTCAATTTCTTTAGTCACGCTAAAAGGAGTCTTTATGCTTTCTAAGCCATTTCTCTCCTTGTCTTTCTTTTTCAGCTCACTAAACATCACATTTTCTTTGAATTTAACGTCCCTTGATCTCACTGCATGTTTCAATTCAGGATCCCAAAGTCTGAATCCTAACTCATCTTCTCCATATCCAACAAATATGCAGCTTCAACCCCTGTCCTCTAACTTAGTTCTATTTTCCTTTGGAATATGCATAAATGCCTCACATCCAAAAACACTTAAATGACTATATAAAATGTTTTTACCTTTCCAAACAACTTCTGGAATAACATTATT